>NW_020769327.1:4842359-4868875 GCF_900518735.1 Pseudonaja textilis | reverse complement strand
TCCTTCCTGCCTTCCTTCCTTCCTTCCTTCCTTCCTTCCTTCCTTCCTTCCTTCCTTCCTTTTTGTTTTTCTATGAAATCCAGAATCACCTTCTAAATAGAATGTATCCACTCCTTCCTTCCTTTCTTTTTCTTTCTCAGCAGCTTGTAAGGGATGTATAGAAACACTCACATTTAACAGCATGCTCCCAAACACACACGTACACAGACACACATCATCTGAGGCATGAAAAGTGGAGGGATGACTTCATCTTTGGCCCCTGGGTTTAATGAGGAAGAAGAGACCCCTTGCTTTTTCTCCCTTTTTGTCAACCAGAAGTATCTTATTTTCTCTTCAGGTGGGGTTTTGGGTTTTTTTGGCAGGTGTCCCAAACTGTACTCATCTTTCTTTTAACAACATTGAAATTTCACACTTGAGTGATCACACAGATCTTGGTGTAACCTCACTACTACCTCTTAGTAAGTAGGGTCTCCCACCATTTCTTGAAAAACGAGAAGGACTGGACTGCCCATCCCATAGGCAGGGCACGCTGTATCATGTTGAGTTTGATAGTGAATATTCCTCACTGTTAATCTTCCTCTGGATTTGTCTCATAAATTACATGCCCTGAGCACATTGGGGAGATACCATGCTTTGCGTGACAAATGATTGCTTAATTCTCCCCTCCCCTCCCCCCCATCCTTCCAGACGGAGAAGAGCCAGAGAAGCTCATTCATGCTACTTTGAAAAATGGACACACCATTCCCATTGACTATTCTGGAATCGTCAATCTTACACACTTGGAGGAAGAAACTGCAAAGAGGTTGAGCCTTAAGAAATCCAGTCCCCCTGAAGAGCCAAAGAAACTGCAGGGTGAGGAATTAAGAAGTCGTCTGTGTGTGTGTGTGTGTGGGAGTGAGTGAGCGTGAGTAGAGGAAGTTGTCTCAGATATAAATGTTGTTATCTATCACTTCTTAATTGTAAATATAACCAGTTTTGGGTCTTGTCTCTGAGGCATCCCCACCCACGCGCTTTGGCAACAGCAGTGCAAGGACTGTGTCTTATTCCACAGCTGCAGCCGCCACCAGCACAACAAAAGGGGGTACTGCCCCTACCCCTGCACCCTGCTCCCTGCTCCCACAAGTGGCCACGCTTCGGCCACCAGTACTAGCAATGCCACCCCGACCAAGCAGCCCCCTGTGCCACCACCCAAGCCCATTAATAGGAATAGCAACCCCTTAATAGGTAGGTGGCTATTTTTTAATCGTAGCAAGGCCTGGCCCTACCCGCTTTATCACTTTCCATCTCTCCACTCACCAACCTTGATGTCTCTTGCCACCCACGCTTTGTAAGGGAATGCCAGCCTTGGTATTTGGGAAATGGCCCAAGCCTTCATACTTTCTTTTAGACTGTAGAAATAAATTTAATTCCCGAGGCTCTCCAGACATGTTCTCCTTCCCTCCTCTCTCTCTCTCTCTCTCAGCGGCAGGGACACGGTTTAACGCAGCCATTCTCTTTTCTAGTGCACTAGTAGAAGATGGCAATTCCTGTCAGTCTTTGGAAGCAGTCCAGCTAAGTACAAACCAGGTTTGCATTGTAAGGTTCCTGTAACAGAATCTTGCAAGTCTGAAATCACAGCTCCCTTCCTTTACTTTTATGTTCTAAGATGGGTCCTTTCTGAGATAGCAACAGCACTTAGACTTAAATACCGCTTCACAGTGTTTTATATCCCTCTCTAAGCGGTTTACAGCATTGGCATATTGTTCCCAACAGTCTGGGTCCTTATTTTGCCGACTTCGGAAGGATGGAAGGCTGAGTCAACCTTGAACTGATCAGGATCGAACTGCTGGCAGTCGGCAGAATTAGCCTGCAATACTGCACTCTAATCCTTGTGCCACAGCTGCTCTGTTCTTCCCATACCCCTGTTTCTTGGTTGTGGCTCTTCCTTCTGTCTGTTAAGCTTATTCCCACATACTTGTCAGTCGCAAGAAACCAGCATAGAGACTAAAAGTACTACAAGTGATTTCATGCTACCTATACACAAGAATGTGATCTACTAACGGCCAAAGCAAATTGGCCCTAGATAAGAGTCAACAACTTCATGGGGAACTGTATTTAGGTTCCTTGTGGGAGTGTGGTGACTCCAAAGTTACGACGCATTTGATCCAGCCCTCTGACTTAGCCTGATCATCTCAAATAATACGATTACATCTAAACAGTGGACGCATGTTGATTTGGGATGGCCCAAGGCCATGCTGTAACATGGAAAAGAATGTTGGCTTGATTCATATCTGGAATATTTGGAATGGCTCACATAGAACCAGATTTTGAGCTGAATTAGAGAATGTGGTTCCTTATTGGCGTCTTGTATATTTAATACAGCCATCATATCAAGAGAGTATGGATGCAACAGAAAAAGTTTACTTGCAGACAATATTTCAGTGAACTAAGGGACGATTCCTTCCAGCTCAGGGGGTGGGGTTAATCTTTTTTGGAATGTTTCTTCACAGGACCTTACAGCAATCACCCCAATTCAGAAACAGAGACCCATCCGGTGACCCTTGCTCCCAAGCAGCCGCTGCTTCCTCCAAAACGACCGTTGTCATCCTCTTCGCAGGAGACGAGTGATCTGCAAACAAGGGAATTTGGCTTTGGCAACAGCAGTGCAAGGACTGTGTCTTATTCCACAGCTGCAGCCGCCACCAGCACAACAAAAGGGGGTGCTGCCCCTACCCCTGCACCCCGGACTCTGCTCCCTGCTCCCACAAGTGGCCACGCTTCGGCCACCAGTGCTAGCAATGCCACCCCGACCAAGCAGCCCCCTGTGCCACCACCCAAGCCTATTAATAGGAATAGCAACCCCTTAATAGGTAAGTGGCTGTTTTTTTCTTTCCTAACCTTTTCCCCTTCCTTCTGTTCAATTGTGGCCAAGGTTTTTCCAAAGCGGTTTGCCATTGTGTCCTTCCTAGGGCTGAAAGAAAGGGACTGGCCTGGTTTCTAACCTGGTGTCTTAACTGCCGCACCAAACTGCCTCTAAGTAAGATCTTGATTTGCTGACATTTGATTTTGCTGTTCACTTTTTTTTCCAGTGATGCTGTTTTGAACTTGGCTGTTGGCCCATAAGGTTGTCCCTTCTCTTCCAGCTCAGTGAAAAAGCTACCCCGTGTTTGAATGCAAATATCAATCCACTTTCCATTTGCGATGTTTATATCAGTTTAAAATCTTAGTATCGTACAATAGATTGTATTCCAGATGGACCTAGAGAAATGGAAAGGTATCCTTAAAGTTCCTTGTAGAAATGTGCCAGCATTTTCCAGGGTATTTTGCTCTGAATGGTGCCCAGGTAGAGGTCTCTCTTCCAAGGTATAGATTGCAACTATTTTCTTAGATGTGTCTTCTCAGAGATTTTTTGATTTAGCAAATTTTAATAAGAGGTATAGGCTTTTATCAGATGCAGAGAGTTGGCTAGACTGGTGTAGAATTTAAATGGGAAAGAAGTGGGTGGGTGGAGGGGAAAGGAAGGGGAATTTAGGTTGATTATTTGGACAAACAGACCAAAACTTTATTTCGATCTTTGACCACTTATGCTTATGCTTTGACCAATTATGCTTATACATTTGAAACAAATTAACATACCTTATTAATTAACAATTGTAATGCATTAAATCCCCACTTGTTGAGACTTTCTGAAGTAACCATTTGAGGGTTGATGAGGCCAACTATTTCTCATTTGATGGTGCTATTAAAGTCTCATTTTTCCAAAGCAGTCACTCAGAGGCCTCCTGTGGATTGTTCTGGAAGGTTGAAATGCTTTGATATTTCTTTGTCCTTAAGTCCATGATGTCTAATCCAATGTCTAAGTTTAAGATGTGTGGACTTCAACTCCTAGAAATTCTCAGTCAGCTGGTTGGAGAATTCAGGAATTAAGGTCTCACATCTTAAAGTTGCTGAGATTGTAAAAGACTGCCTTCATCTCTCCATTTGGTCCTTTAGGTGTGGCAGTATTTCTGTTCACTCTTTTACAACCCTTGAGTTACAGCAAGAAACCAAAATCCCAAATATTCATCATATCATTTTTTTAAAAAGAAGATTAAAAATTGCTCCCAAGTTTAAAAATAGAGAAAGCCAAATCACCTCAAGAAAGTCACTATGACATGAAGGGTGCAAATCACACATTTTCCCCCACTAATGTCAACCTTCTCTTCAAAAGTTAAAATTAAAAATATGGTCTGTACTGTGGAGAGAAATGAGTAAGGTAATAAGATAAGTAAGGATGCAGCTTTTCAACTGAAGCTTTAACTTTTGGGTAGAGTGCGTAAGATATATTTGTAGCGCTCAGGCCAGCTTGTCCAGAGGTCCATTCCCAGGATATCCACCTATTTTCACCTTTAGTTGATGGCTGTTTTTCTGAAGTAAAATGCGTTGATGGTTGTTTCTTGAAACTGGGCCCAGAAATGAAGATGTAAGATGGAGAAATGTATTAACAGTCAACATGGTAAAAATACAGTAGTTGGCAATTAGATAAACATCTAAAGACAAGCCTGGCCTATCTGAATGGAAGAGAAGTTCAACTCTAGGCTACATCTTCAAGAGCTTGGGGATGACCTCCCAGAGCAGAGCCAAAGGTCCATTCTATGTGACCTACCCAGATATCACCTTTCTGTTCCTAAGTTCCAAATTCTCCATTGTCCCTTGTTGTACAATTTAACCGGATTCTAAAATTATTCCGTGTCCTCATTATGCTGATTACTTCCTCAGCGCCTGCTATATACTAGGGATTAAAATGGGATGACATTTATGCTAAGTAATTTGTTGGCCAAGTGTTTTTGCAACCTAGTCTCCCCTACCTTAGGTGGAGCCGTGGGAGAGCCAGATCGCAGAAGGCTGTACACAAAAACAGAGAAGAAGGCCCTACAGTATTCTGAGATTACAGTGCTGAAAACTGGAGGGATTTTGATAGTGTGATCTTTGGGCCTTCCTTTTGTTTGGATTGTTCGACAACTGCGGTCTCTAACCTTTTGGGCGTCAGGGACCAGTTCTATGGAGAGAGGTTTTTCCGCCATCCGGAGGGGGTGTGGTTTCGTGTCCTGCCTGCATCCCGCGGATGGGATTTGGCTTGTTTGCATGGATCGGTTACTGGTATGCTGTGGACCGGTTCCGGTCCATGGGCCAGGGTGGAGTGCATCCAGCATCCAGCTAATGCCAACATGGCCACTTCTAATAAATCAATTTTCTCTTCTCTGAGAAATGCGGCTAGAGACCTATGATTTGAACGGGGATGTATTTGTTGGAGTCCTGACAGCTAGCCAATGCATCATTCATTTCCCCCTTTGACCCTGGTCTTCCCCCCACCCCCTGGATGTATATTCTCCAATGGGACACATCCATAGCCAAGAGTCATCAGTCATGCTCTCCAGTAATATTCTTGCGCTCCGACAACTTTGGGCTGCCAGGTCGATTATCTAGGCACTTGAGGAATGCACTGTTTCCCCCCCCTACTCTCTTTCTGCTGGCAGCTAAAAAGAACAAAGGAGTATCTCTTTAGTTGACATTGGGATTGGGGACCCCTGTTTTACAAAATCTGAAGACCTCCCCATGTTGGCTGGCCTGCTACCCCAACTGTAAATTTTATGTGCTGGTTTCAGGCTATTATAAGGGTAGAAGAAGAAATGACAGTGATTTGCCATCCAGACATGGTCTTCTGTGGTTTCTTAAATTTGTAAAAAGGAAAGGAAGGAGCAAAACAAAATCATGCTTTTGGGGGTCATAAATAGTTTACCTGGTCCTTCCCAGGGATGACCTCATATCCATTAACAGCTTCCTGTGCCTCTTTGGAAAGTTCAAAATCCTGGACTTGAAGCCCTTGGAACATTCCTGTTCCTGCTCTAAGAATTGTGTAAACAGATTGGCCATCGAAGGCATTTGGACGAGAAACTGGAGAGTTGACCTGTTTCAGAATCGGTGGCATCTGTCACAAGCCATGTTGGTATCCAAATAACGACGTCGTGCAACGATGCAACTTCACACTCACGATGTCTGATGTGGATATGTAAGTGCATCCTTCGTCTCATGATGCACAGGATATATCCCGCCCCCCACCCCCACCCCAAAGAGGCCCACAATCAAAATATAGGCAGTCCATGACTTACAGCCGATTGTTTAGTGACTGTTTGAAGTTACAAAGGCATTGTAAAAAGTGACTTATGACCGTTTTTCCACACTTGTGACTATTGCAGCATCCCCATGGTCACGTGAGCAAAAGTCAGATGCTTGGCAACTGGCATGTATTTATGATAGTTGCCCTGGGGTCATGTGATGACTATTGGTGACCTCGCCAGCCGGCTTCTGACACGCAGAGTTGGTGGGGGAAACCAGATTTGCTTAAGTGACTGACTGATCCACTAAACAGCTACAGTTATCTATGTAACAAATCACAAAATAAGCCCAAATTCTCTTGCTTAGCAATGGAAATTCGATTGTGGTCATAAGTTGAGGGTACCTGTATGGACACCTGTGGAAAACGTGTCCCTGTGATATGAATGGGTTAACAGTTTTTCCAACTGTGTCCATCAAATAGTCTAGCACAGGGGTCTGAAACACAAGGTCTGCGGGCCTGATGTGGCCCGTGATGTGGAAATGCAAAGGGTCGGCCCATGTGGCTTTGGCTCAGTCTACCCAATGCAAAGAGGAAACGTGCCAGCAGTTTGCGGAATGGCCTCAACCTGGCCACACCCATCCTGTCGGCCACGCCCCCCCCACCTCCCCCTGAGGTCAACCACAGCCCCGATGCGACCCTCAATGAAATCGGAGTTTGGCACCCCTGGTCTAGCGCACTGATCAAAATGGTACCCAAGCAAAAATATCTCTCGCTTCTGAGTACAGATTTGTTCAGTTCTAGTCTGTTTATTTTCTTCTGTATATTTTCAGTATATATAAAGCCAGACCATCAGGTTGCTGGTAAATTTCATTGCGTTGACGTCTTGCCCAGAAGAACAGGCCTGGAGAACTGGCAGTTCATTTCAAGGAAGTATTGGTTATGCAGACAGGCTCGCTGTTCACCTGGGCTGGTTGGAAACAGGACCCCTGGGCAGGGGATGAGAGTGAAACCAGCAGGTAGCTCAGGTAGTTTAGGGAAGGGCCTTGCAATACCTGTGGTTTGAGGGTGTGGAGAGAAAGAAGAGTGACATGTAAGACGATCTTGCAAATCTACACCTGTTCCTGCTCACCTGCTAAGAATTCATTCTGGAAGTTGGGGGTGGAGAGTGATGTTGCAATTCAACTCCGGATGCACACGGGGCTTTCGTTTCTGACACATAAGGCAAGGACCGCAAAAACTTGCCTGCTTGTGTAACTTGCCGAGTTTTACTACCTTGGATCTCTTATGGGATGGAGCAACACAAATACGAACAAGAAAAAGCTCATTGAAAAGAAAGCAGCTGAGATTATGTGGGGAAGTCTTAAGATTACAACCCTTAAACCATAAAACAGCTTGCTTGTCTTTGCTTTAGCACATGTTGCAAGACAAGTCACTGTGGGTTGTAAACCAGGCTTATTGTCCGACACACTGTGGATTATTTAACAAACCAGAGTCACCGTGTGAGTTGGGCAGCTATATAAATTTGTTCAGTTAATCATAGTTAAAACAAACCACGGTTTAATGTTATGAGTGGAACAGCTTGCAACTGAATGCAAAGCCCATAGCATCAACATAATTTTTTCTTCATCCTGGCCCCACAGTTCATGAGTAACCTTGGGAAGAACCCTGAGATTTGAGGTTACAGAGAGTCCTTGACTTACAAACATTCATTTAGTGACCGAAGTTACAATAGCACTTAAAAAAAGCGACTTACGAGCATTTGTCACACTTATGATCGCTGCAGCATCGCCATGTCACGATCAAAATTCATGTGCTTGGCAGCTGTCTTATATTTATGACGGATGCAGTGTCCTGGGATCATGGGATCTCCTTTTGCGAACTTCTCGCAAGCAAAATCAACGGGGAAGCCAGATTCACTTAACAACTGCATTCCTAACTTAGCAACTGCAATGATTCACTTAACTACTGTAGCAAGAAAGGTTGTAAAACGGGGCAAAACTCACTTTACAACTTTCTTTCTTCTTCTCCTTGTGCCATAGCCATCATCGGACGTTGATGATCATGTTGGCAATCCTATTTTTTTCACGAAAAAGTGCTGCTGAGTTTTGTCCAAACTAGCCCCTTAGATTTTGAAGCCCTGATGTTCTTCTTCTGCCTTGACCTCATTTGCCTTCAACCTTTCCCTGGAGGATTAAATGAAGTAGGCCGTATTTTTCCAGGTATCGCACCACATGTCTGAAATATTCTAACTTCCATTTTTTTTTAATGATTTTGATGATTTCCCTTGGCTTTCCCAGGTGGATTATCACTTCCTCATTTCTGATTTTGTCAGCCCAACTTACACGTAACAACCGCCTGTAAATCCACATTTCAAATGCTAGTCTCTGGTCTCTTCAAGTGGTTTTCTGTCAGAGACCAGCAACATTTCTTAGCAACAGAAATGTTGGGCAAAATTGTGGTCGTACATACTACTGGTATGAATATCTGATAAGACATCATTTCAGAAAATTTCTCAGACTTCACAGCGATACAAGAATGTATGAATGCGTTTAAAGGTGCTTAGGACTGGCTTGCTAAGTCCTAAGCATCTTTATGTGCTACCTAATGTGATGACCCAGGGTGGGATACAAAACAAACACAGAAAACAGGTGAAGCCCCTTTTATTCCTTCAGTTTGCTTCCAAGCTCCAAATATCTTTGAAGCCAAAAAAACCTCCCACACAAACAGTTACATGAAGAAGGAAAAAAGCAACACAAACCAGGCAAGATAAGGGCTGGAGGACATCCACAAATAACACACACTGAGAAGGACACCAAACTCAGAGAGGAACCATAAACTAGAGATATTTCCACGCTTTGTTTCCAGCGTTTGCCAGTACGTAAGTCCATTCTCTTATTTAGTTGTCACAGCTGCAGCGCATGAAGAGGATCAAGGTCCTCTCTTCACGAGTAGACCACATCTCTCCTTTATCCTCTCTTCCCTGCATGCCCTAGGATGGAGAGGGGATGGGCCTGGGTCCTCCTCTGACTGCCCAGCCGGCCTCTGCCCTTCCCCAGCCTCCCCCACAACCTCCGGAGCCACACTTCCATTCCTTGTCGGTTGTTCCTCCTCTCCTTCAGAGTCAGTCTCCACCAGGGGCATGACACCTAATATGTGACAAGTCCTTATTTTTTGCCTTCTTTTATATGGAAGGGTAAAAATAGAAGCTTTGCTTTTATATCCAGAAAGTGTCCTCTGCCCGAACAGACATTTCTGAGTTGTAACTGGACAACTTGTCCTGTTTAGCAGAATTGCTTCTTGTATGTTCCAAGATTGATTTGCAATTTGTAAAATGTGTCTTACCAATTTTCCAAAGCGAATTTTCCTTTCCCCGGCAAGTTTGACGAGGTTTACATTTATAAGAATTGCTTTCTTGTCTGATACTTGAAAGACTACCAAAGAGTTGGTAACAATTTGTACAAAGACAATAAAGTGAGGGAAGAAAGGAGCTGGTTCATTGCCTGAACATGCTTGGACAGGTTGTTGTTGATGATCATTGTGTGAAGTCAGAAACCTAGCTGTGAAATCTTGGGCAGAAATCCAGAGTGCAGCATGTAGGTGGTAAGAACAACCTAAAGTTGTTCTTCCCCTCTTTTCAAACCTGGTTTAATTTGCCTTCAAATGTATTGTTGGGGGAATCGGACCCAAAATAGTAGTATCACAAATAATAGTATCACAAATCTGTTCCACAGCATTCATAGCTTGTACCAGCTTCAAACTTAATACCTTTCTTGATATATTTCATATATTTGTATCTTGTATCTTGTCTTGGGTGTGGTGGGGGAAATAAAAGTCTTACGAGATGATTCAGTCTTGTTAATAAAACAGACTAAACTGGAAATCTTCGTTTAGAGCAAAATAATGAAACTTTGCATCCCATAAAGGTGACACAGCTCTAGTTAAATCAGGAGTGTCAATTTTGCAATCATAAGACTTGTGAACTTCAACTCCCAGAATTCTTCACCCTGCTATACTATGCTGGCTGGGGAATTCTGGGAGTTGAAGTCCACAGGTTTTAAAGTTGCCAAGGTTGCACACCCCTGAATTAAATGAAGAAGGTATGCAAAGCAATGAGTTAGCAGCTGAGCTGTTAGGGATTTTTTTTTTAAAATCCTGGTTGACTTAACAACTTGAGAATAACTGATGTGTATACCCCACCTCTGGGAATGGTCTATAGGTGCTTAACATATTAGCTTCTCATGTGTTTCGTCCTAGGCCTCCCTAAAAAGCATTAAGTCAATTCTGAGTCGCGGCAAAAACCTCTTTTATTACATTAATGTGACTTTATTTCATTCACAGTCAGCCAACAGCTCGGCAAACAGCCTTGCGAAGGTAGACTAATGAGCTCAGACCTTTATCAATCCTGGAATGCTGCCTGGTAAATAGTTCCACACTCACTGCTGGCAGCAAAAGACTGGGATATACAGACAAATCTCCACGAGGCTGGAACAAACAAACAACCCCCGAATGAGCGAGTTGTTTCCTGAAAAAGCCTCCTCCCCTTTTGCTTCTCTTTTAATCCTGATGGGAGGGGTCATTCATTGTCCAGCTGTGGCCTTACTACCATGTCGATCCTGAGTTCTTAATTGTGTCTTCCTTTTGGCAGCTCTGCACACGCACAGGCTGGGAACCGGTTCCAGAACCTCCCCTGCCTCACTGCTGTCTGAGCCTGAAGGCAGCTGATAACTGCCAGCCTGCCCTGGCCCCATCTCTGCCTCTGATGCAGAGCCCTCGTCCGAGCCTTCCTCAGCCTCCAGGACTGGTCCGGGTTCCTCCTCAACCTCCTCACTACTGTCCGACTCTGCTGTCAGTTCTGCCAGCCGCCGGCGGGCCACAACATCACGCATGTCTATGGTTTAGAAAGGTTCTGTGTTTGCAGAGCTGATCCATCCTGTGATAAAGACTTTCATTGTCACCCAGTGTAATGGCTTTCTCTTTCTTTCCAGCTGAATTATCTCAGGTGATTAACAGTGGTGCACCGTTGCTGAAGCCTTCACCGCCTCTGCCTCCCAAGAGGGGCCTTCCGCTGAATGTACCTTCCCTGCTGGAATCGGCCGCTGCTCCCAAATCCCCAACCGAGAGGATCATGTCATCGTCCTATCCTTCCTCGCTACCTCCACACATGATCTCGACTCTCCCTCCAGCTGCTCCTTCACCTTCCCTGCCTTCTTACCTTCCATCGGAAGCCCCCAATGCTCCGTTGCCCATCTCCCTGTACGGAGCAGAGCTTCCCTTTTCTACGGAGCTACGGATGGACAGTCAACAAGAAAGTTTCTCCGTGATGGATCCAGCCAAGAGAGTGGCCGAGCTGGGGTTTGGAGAACCTCAAGGGTTTCCTCGGTTGTCCCAGGTCCCTCTGCACATCCGCATCCAGCAGGCGTTGAATAGCCCTTTGCCAGCAACCCCACCTGCCGAAGGCTCACACAGGGCTCACTCGTTGCTCTTCGAGAATGACGGCTCCAGCGAGGATAATGGAACAGTAGGCAGGACGAGGTCTCTCCCTGTGACCATCGAGTTGCTGAAAGTGTGAGTCACACTGGGGTTTGCTAGTCAGAACCCGGGTGTGGTTGGGCTGCTCTCCCCCCCACCCCTTTTCTGTATTTCCTCTCAAGCGTCAACTTTTTCTTTTAGTTAAAATTAAGAGTAGGTGCAGATTTAAACCACATACAGGTAGTCCTCAGTTCACAACCACAATTTAGCCCGACATTTATATCGCTAAGTGAGGTATTTCGTACCACATTTCTTAGGTGAATCACCGCAGTTCTTCATTTGTTAAGTGAATCAGAGTCATCCCCATCAATTTTGCCTGTCAGAAGGTCACAAAAGGGGGGATCATGTGACTCCTGGACCCTGTAGCCGCCATAAATGTGATTCATTTGTCAAACATCCAAAAGCTAAATCACGTGATCATGGGGATGCTGCAAAACGGTCATAAGTGTGGGGAAAAATGGTCATAAGTGACTTTTTTTCAGTGCTGTGGTAACTTCGAAAGGCCACTAAATAAACTGTTGTACCTCAAGGACAACCTATATAGGAATGTTCTCAATTGAGATTGATCCCTGTGCTTTTCTCTTTCATACCTCTACTTTGTGGAGATACTGAGTATGCTTTGTGAAAAGCCGCCATTTAGCTGACCCTCCCTGAGATCAATTATATTGTCTGGAAATGATTAATGGTGTAATCCAGCATATTATGAGGGCACTAGAGTGGAGAAGGATACCTAAAAGTATTTACAAGTGATTGATGTGTTGGCTGGGGTCATCCAATATACCCAATCCTAAGCTTGGGTAAATAAAAAAAGAACAATAGCTATCTTCACATAATAAATATGCTGTAGCTAAACAAACAAGCCATATATGATGACTAAATAGAGTGACCAGTTCATATCGCGTGCTAAGACCAGGGCTAAATCCCAGAGTAGGCTAAACCACAAGCTAGCAAATTTAATTTAACCACGGTGGTCTTCAAATTGAGACTCAAATCGCTATAAATCTAAACTGAAAGAATCTAAACTGTGTAAAGATGGTGGAATAATCATATTGACCTGTTTGCGTTTTAATTTTTGTTAGGAGGGCAGACAAGCATGGTCTCTATAGTTGATATGCTTGTGCAGTACTGTACAAGATTGGGTGCAAAACAGAGGTGAAATGCTGCTGGTTCATCCCGGTTCGCCAGAACTGGTAGTAAAATATGCTACCGGTTCAGCCGAACTGACATTGCCGACGATCAGATGATCAGCTGTGCTGCATGATTTAGATTAGCTAGAAAGCAGGGAATCATCCGATTTCTTGCTTTCTAGCTAATCTAAATCACATGGCACAGCGGATTCCCCCACCCCCACTGTTGTACTTACCTTGGCCGGCTTCAAAATACTTCTTTTCTCAGCGCCCAGGAGGCTTCCTTGAGACCCACTAGGCCAAAAACAGGGTACTGGGAAAGAAAAAAAAAGACTTTTGACCCCCTCCGTCACATGACCACCTAACTATGCCCACCCAATCACATGACCACCTATCCACGCCCACAGAACTGGTAGTAAAAAAATTTGGATTGACAGACAGATGATGGAAGATAGATTAGAATCATTAGATCTATGATAGATAGATAGATAGATAGATAGATAGATAGATAGATAGATAGATAGATAGATAGATGATAGATAGAGTAGAAAAAAAGAAAGATATCTCATTATCTTAAGTGAAAGATTTTTTCCAGATCAGATAGCAGATGATGGGGATTTGTCCAGATTGGGTTCTTGGCATGTGTTTCTGTGGGGTTCCCAGTACATACATTGCTTGCTGTGCTTCCAGTGTTAATAGCTGAGAAAGGACCCTTTCAGGAGAGAATTTAAAACAAGTCAATGTGCATCTTCAGGCCAAACATTTTCCAATCTATCCAATTTCCTTATTGTTGGGATGATGGCTCCTAGAATTCAAGTCCGAATGGCTAAACAAGTTCTGGAATCCCAGATTATCTTCCTTGTGGAGGGAAGTCTCCACATAACATTTTAATATTACAGAACTGTCGGGCTTGTGATAAATTATGCTATTCTGCAGGCCATTAACTGGTCCTTTGCTTTGCTAGGGTAGTTCTAGAGCTATTAATTAATACACCCATAACAATAGTAGTTATTATCTATATATATAAAAGCAAAATACCACTCACGCATCATCACAAAATCTCCAGAACTGTAAAGTCTACAAACTTAAAATTTGGCGTGCTCACTAAGAAAGGAATTTTTGAAATGGCCATCAGAGCATTAATATTTCCTATATTATTATTAACATGCTCTGATGCTAAGGAGATCTACTCTTCCTCCCCACCTGAAAAGAAATCTGTTCCAAATGCAAAACACAAGCAGAGGAGAGGAGTTTCAGTTTCAGTTTCAAAGCACCAAGCAGCTTTAGTACAGAACAGTTGAGGTAAGCCATGTCTAGGCTCCTTGCTGTCTCTTCTTGCTCACACAGCAAATAGTGTTTCACTTTCCAAACAGCCCTCAACTCTCTCACACACTGACAAGACACTAGCCAGATGAATACTGATGGATGATAGTAGGCAGACATAATTCCCCCCCCACCTTATTTTCTTCCCCCAAAACTAAGCCCAACCACATAGTTTCATAGTGAAGCACTGGTATCGAGCTACTTATTATATAAAGGGGATTATTATGTGTCCTTTACTCCTTAGTCCAGATGATGATGAAGAAGAAGAGGAAGATGGCTCAGGAGATGCCTGTCCTTCCAATCACCACGTGTACATTGGAGAGGCCCCAATGGTGGCGGTTATTCCCAGGCTGATCCTGCAGACGGTGCAGGATGAAGACGAGGGGCCAAGTGATTCGGACTCAGAGGGACCGATTTTGTACCGGGAGGAAGAGGAGGAGGAGGAAGATGAAGACGAAAGCCATAACAGTAAGAGTCTCTCTCTCTTTCCTCTTCCCTGTGTCAGCATTCTAGCAAATCTCCATTCCCAACCAATAACTCCGAGACACATCTTCTCAAAAGTTATTTTTATTTTGGATAGTAAACTGGCAAAACTGGGGAATCCCGAATCTGAAAGATCCGGGCTTCTTTGCAATAAGTAAAAACTACAAATCCAACCTTTGCACCCATCACCATCCATCCCAACTTGAGACTTCTCCTCACTTAGGCGCAAAACAACCTGACCTTGAATGAGAAAAAGAAAGTTATTATGTCTAACTACATACACTCCAAGAAATTCCCCCCTCCCGCTTTCCCAAGCTCAAATGTGGCAGCGTGGGAGCATCTGGTCTCAATAGGGCTTCCAAAGCTGACCCCCTGCCTTTAGGATCACGTTTGCTCTCACTTAGGTCAGAATCGTGGACTGGCTGAGGACAACAACAGAAAAGTGTGATTGTCATCGAGCCATTTTTGCCCCCAGTAATGCACCCATCAGCCTGAATTTCCTACCGCATGTCAAGAATGCAGAACTTGGAACAGGACTTTAACGATTTAACCATGGTTGGACGTAGAGGTAGTCCTTGATTTACGACCACAATTGAGCCCAAGGTTTCTGTTGTTGCTAAGTGAGATATTTGTGAAGTGAGCTTTGCCCCATTTTACAGCCTTTCTCACCACCATTGTTAAGTGAATTGCTGCAGTTGTTAACTTAGCAACATGGTTGTTAAGTGAATCTGGCTTCCCCATTGACTATGATTGTCCCAAGGCCCGTCGAAGGGGGATCAAACAACCCCGGGACGCTGCAACCATTATGAATATGAGTCAGTTGCCATCCATCCAAATTTTGATCACATGACTCTGGGGCAATGATTGTGTGAAAAACAGTCATAAGTCCCTTTTCTCAGTGCCCTTTGATGACCCAGGGCATGGCACAAAGGCAACAGAGTCAGATAATCAATAAGAGCCCCTTTGTTATCTCCAACTTTGCCCCCAATGTCCAGGTTATCTTGTGGCTGAAGAAAAACTCTCCCAGGAACAGCCTTTGATTGCAGAAAATTAAGTCCAAAACATGGTCAATACAAACTGTAACTTAAAAGTCCAAACATGCCAAACTGAAGTAATTAGTTTGGCAAGGCAGGAGCAAGTATTTCAGACTTGAAGGCATGGCAAAACTCACATGGTTGGGAAGACACCAGGAACACAGATAAGTCACGACAACACAAGATAAAGTCACATTTGCTCCCAACAGCCTGCCGCACGCAGCCTGCCTTTCTTATCAACTGTCTTCCCAGCTGTGGCTAATGAAGGTAATCAGGGCTCTTTCCTCCCCGGTAAGCTTCTGCTCTCTTCTCTGTTCCTCCCTGCATGCCCTAGGATGAAGAGGGGGTGGGTCTGGGTCGTCCTCTGAACTCCCTCTCCCTTGTTCTATCTCTCCCCTGCTCTGCCCAGCCAGACTTTGCCCTTCCCCAGCCTGCTCCACAGCCAACGGAACCACACTCCCACTCCCTGTTAGCTGTCTGGCTTCCTCCTCGGATTCAGACTCTGACAGGGGCATGACAGTCCTTGTCACTTCAAACGGTCAATAAATGAAGTCAATAAATAAATGTAAGTCAAGGGCTCCCTGTATGTTAGTTTCCTTTTTTTGTACATATTTTTCTTCTAGGTGTACATCATTCTTTTTTTTAATGGTGTTTTTTTTAATCTGTTTAAAGATTGCACACACACATCCAAGACTTTTCGGCTTGGGTCAGTTCTCTGAATTTGATCAAGGAATACATCCATCCATTGCTTTTGATTGCCTTGTGACTGTTTGTTGTCCTGTTCTCCCCAGCGGCCCTGGCCAATAAAGTCAAGAGGAAAGACACCTTGGCTATGAAACTGGGGAACATGGCTCCCCGGCAGGAATTGCCAAGAGAGAGTACCTTTCCTCGGAAGAGCAAGGAAGAATGGAATGAAATCCGACAGCAGATTGGGACAACACTAATCAGGTAGGATGGATTAAAGTCAGTAAAAGCAAGCATTTGGATTACTTGTAAACATGTTGTTAAGAGTTTGGGCATAATCCTCTATCTTCTATTGGGTATTGATAGAAGAGAATGTTCGTAGCGCAGGGTTGAACCATGGAGTCCTTGTGTCAGGTTCCAAGTAATGCACCCTGTCAGGATTCCAGCAATCGCCCTAATAAAATCATGATTCTTGAGCCAAACTTCAAAAAACTTCAAAGGATTCATTAGAGGCGACATACTTGCACTGCCCTGTATGAAGCCAACTCCGGCATACATAATTTACAGTCACCTTTGACCCTGTTTTCCCCCCTCCCCCCTGGGTTTCTCCTCAAACAGATTCTCCAATTAAGCCCGTTCATGGGCTGGGTGTTATCATTCACATTCTCCAATTAAATATATCTTCAGGCAAAAGCTCTGGTATCTTAGTTCCAATCTTTCAAAGATAAGAGTTGGAATGTACTTTCATTTTCAAACTGATTCACTGCTCTTCCAGATTTCCTCCCCCTCCCCCCCCTTTTTATGTCAATTACTAAAACAGGTGTAGGAATATTTTATGAGTTGACAGCAACCATTATTAAATGAACTCTGAGACATTTCAATTCCTCAAAGAACAAGTTTATTAGGATACACCATCTTGGCACTAACTAGTGGAAAGCTAGTACTGAAAGTTTCCCGGCTTTCCACGTCACTATAACTAGGATTTTCTCAGTTTTCCAAAACAACATGTCCCATTGTCCAACCAGAATGTGAAACGGTTGCCTGGTGACTTCGCTCTTCCTTCCTCTAGCCAGGCAGCCATTGGAATGCGGCTGACTCATCGTCCAGCTATGTTGTTTTGCCTGGAGCTCCATCCACCTCAACTCTTCCCCCTTTTCAGCACCCAAGCAAACTGAATTCATACGAATAACCAAGTTATAAACCAATCCATCACGTAACTGAATTCAGGCTTGACCCTCTTGATGCTCTCTGAACTTGGTGACTTGCTTGCAGATGTTTCATTACCCAACTAGCGCTGACGATGTTACCTAGTATGGTAAGGAAACGTTTGCAAGGAAACCACTGACCTCAGAGAGCACCAAAGACCTCACGAACATGGGTATGCTTGCCATCCAGACCATATTCCCCAGTTTTAAAGGTATGCAGTCCTGTTACCTGTTTAGATTACCTGACATCTTACGAACAGAACTTTCAGTTCATACCACTGTTTTTGTTTGAGCTGCAGTAGTGCAGTGGTTAGAACGCAGTACTGCATGCTGCTGACTGCCGGCAGTTTGGCAGTTCGATTCTCAGCGGCTCAAGGTTGACTCAGCCTTCCATCCTTCCGAGGTGGGTAAAATGAGGACCCAGATTGTTGGGGGCAAGGGGCTGACTCTGTAAACCGCTTAGAGAGGGCTGTAAAACAATGTGAAATGGTATGTAAGTCTAAGTGCGATTGCTTCGGTCTAGCTGGGAAACTAAGGACGTTTATCTTTAAAGAGTATTATTCATAGGCACCACAATTTCTGCAGAGCCATAAAATGGCTTCAGGGGAAGGGTAGTTCTTTTTTCTAAATAAGGTGCATGTGCAATCAGAAGAAGAAAAAAGGTGTCTTAATCTGGATTGCAACGAAGAGATTAAGGGAAATCCTAATGTTGATATGCTGTTTAATGTTGTGATATAGATAGATAGAGAGAGGGAGAAAGACAGAGACAGAGACAGACAGACAGACAATAAGTAGACTGGGACCAGTTGATGGATTTCCATAAGCCAGCAAGTGTTTTCTTGCCCTCCAGTTGCTTAACCATAGCAAACAGAATAAAGTACTTTCTGTTTGCTTTTCTTTCTAAATCAGGCTGTTGAATGTTTGCATGAAAGGACCATACATTCATTTCTGCACTAATTCTTAACTTGAAGGGTTCGTACGCCTCCAGCTGTGTCTGATAGACCTTGAGGCTCCAGGGTTGCAGCTCTTGCACAACTGGAGTCTTCCCGGGGCCTTTTATAGTGTTTTGTATCATTACAAGGGAGAAATTTCCTTCAGGAAGATAAGATTGTGCAACATTTTGGCTTCCAGAGCAAAAACACAGTTTTGGATCAGGAGGTGGGCCCGTGTAGCACCTGTCCGGCAGGTCTCACGGCAGCCGCGCCTTTCCCAGCTATTCTGCAGCTGGACCCCACAACCCCCAAATAACCCTAGAGAAGGCTTTCCCCACATTGACTTTGTTTGTTGGAAGCCAGCTGGATTGGAAGAAGAGTAAACCAGTGCTAGGTTCGTGATTCTACACTTTCCAGAGCGGAGGTCTCCAACCTTGGCAACTTCAAGACTTGTGGACTTCAACTCCCAGAATTGTGCTGGCTGAGGAATTCTGGGAGTTGAAGTCCACAAGTCTTAAAGTTGCCAAGGTTGGAGACCCCTGTTCCAGAGTATCATTTTTTGCCTTCAAAGCCAAAATACTCCTTTAAAAAGATGACATTTTTATGATGAGCGCTTGCTTTTGTGTACTTGCCTTTGCCTAAAACAATGTTTTTCTTTTTTAAAAAAACAAAAAGGCGATTAAGCCAGAGACCAACAGCAGAAGAACTGGAGCAAAGGAACATACTTCAGCGTAAGTAATGGCAACTCAAGACTTCCCTTATGCTTGTCTACCAGATAGTTGATACTCTTGTTAGAATAGAATAGAATAATAGAGTTGGAAGGGACCTTGGAGGTCTTCTAGTCCAACTCCCTGCTGAGGCAGGAAACTCTATGCCACCTCAGACAAATAGTTATCCAATTGCTTCTTAAAAACTTCAGTGTTGGAGAATTCACAACCTCTGGAGGCAAGTTGTTCCACTGATCAATTGTTCTATCAGGAAATTTCTCCTTAGTTTTAGGTTGCTTCTCTCCTTGATTAGTTTCCACCCATCACTTCTTGTCCTGCCCTCAGGGGCTTTGGAGAATAGCTTGACTCCCTCTTCTTTGTGGCTGTCCCTGAGATATTGGAATACTGCTACCATGTCTCCCCTAGTCCTTCTCTTCATTAAACTAGACATACCCAGTTCCAGCAACTGTTCTTTATATATTTTAGCCTATGTATTATGAGGTCTTATGTATTATATCTCCCTGACACAATTTCTAATATCTCCCGTGCACAATACTGATTTGCAAACTAAGGCATACAAAGCCTTTGCTAAACCAGTACTTGAATTCAGCTCTGCTGTTTGGAATCTGCACTGTATATCAGATATTAATATGATTGAACAAGTCCAGAAGTATTTTCCAAGAAGAGTACTACACTCCTCTGTTTGCAACAGAGTACTCTACACCACCAGACTTGAAATTCTAGGCTTAGACATCCTTAAACTATGCCGGCTAAAATTGGACTTAAGCATAGTACATAAAATTATATTTTACAATGTCTTACCAGTTAATGAATATTTCAGCTTTAACCACAACAACACAAGAGTACACAACAGATATAATGTTAACCACTCCAAACTTGATTGCAGAAGTACGATTTCAGCCACAGAGTGGTCTGGAACTCACTACCTGATTCTGTTATCACCTACTCAAACCCCCACTCCTTTACCCTCAAACTAACCTCTATTGACCTCACCCATTCTTAAGAGGTCTGTAACGGGCATGCATAAGGGTACAATCGTGCCTACCGTCCCTGTCCTATTGTCCCCAATTATTAGTACCTATTTCATGTATTTATACTTATGTTTATTCTTATTTCTATTATATTGTAAGCATTTGACAAATAAAATAAATAAATACAAGACTAATGGTAACCATTTGGTCAACATGTACACACCTACAAGGTTAATATTCTGAGGCCTTACCTAATCATGGTTCGCATGAAACTAACCAGGAAAGAGATTTCAACATCTTTTCTTTTTCTTCCTATTTGGCAGCAAAAAATGAGGCTGATCGGCAGGCTGAGAAGAGGGAAATAAAAAGAAGGCTCACTCGGAAGGTATGTGATACTTCGGGTGTTTTTCCCATTTGCACAGCAATCTGTAGGTGGTGACCCTTCGGAGAAGGTCACCGCCTCTCAACAGAGGGGTTGCAGTTTTATTCAGTCTTGATCCTGAGATGTTCATTCAGAGATTCTGTCCAGATTGCAGTGGTAAGAACTTTAGACTCTGGCCTCCTGTGGGTTCAGCAGGTTATTGCCAAATCTGTGCTTGAGATAAAAAGGATAGGGAAAAAAAAATCATAGGATAATTGGTCTGACCCCATTCCGATATGCCTTATACATGGTTGGTTGGGGAAGTCTGGGAATTGAAGTCCATACATCTTCAGGTTGCCAAAGCACTGCATTAATTAATTAATTAATGTTGCTGCCTATTCGCCCATGGCGACTCAAGGCGGCTTACACAGTGTAAAACCATATTTAAAACAAAAAAACAGAAATAAAAAACAATAAAAACTAACAAAAAGAATAAAATAAATTAATAAAGTACAATAGAACAAAATCTGAAAAAAAGAAAATACCCCCCGCCTCCCAATTCCCACCCATCCTGTCCCGATGACGGCAGATCACACGAGCCATTTGATGGGCTCCATCCCTCTCTGGGTTCTCCAAGCCCGCTGGCAGAACCAGGTTTTCAGCGCCTTCCACAAGAGTATTAAGAGTGGGGACCGTTCTAATCTCCTGGGGAATGATATTCCAGAGAGAGGGAGCCACCACAGAGAAGGCCCTTCTTCTGGGACCCACCAGGTGTATCTCCCTCGGTGTGGGGGGGGGACCCACAGCATTCCCTGCCTCCCCGCTCTAATGGGTCGGGTAGATGTGACCGGCAGGAGACGGTCCCTCAGATAACCAGGCCAAAAGCCTGCTTTGAATTTTTTGCAAAGATGGGTATGCAGCTGTGAGCCCCAAATGGGTGTACAAAGTGCATTCCTCAAAGTCTCTCTATGTCTTTCCCTTCCTGGCTTTTACCACCTCAAGTATTAGACTTTCAAAACCCTGAAATGAGGTTTTGTTCAATATATCTCAGCTTTCCTCAAACTGGTGCCCTCCAGAAGCATTCTGGAACTCTCAAAAATCCCAACCAGTTGGTAATCCCAATATGCCTGCAGGCTGCTGGTTTGTGGAAATGAAATATGCAGAGGCTTATTTTGAAAATGTAACCCTGGAGATTTTAAAGGTCAGAAGGAAATGGAAGTGACACCCTCGCCTTATTATTGTAACACTGCTATTTGGGCTAGTGTTAGCTGGTCATCAGCATGTGAGAATGATGGGTTTGTCATACTCATGACTTTCAACTGAAGTCTTTGCAACTTAGTCTTGCAAAACTATTATGAGTCTTAATCAGAGGACAATTGCACACAAGCATTTCAACCTTCCTGTATTGCTGGCCCCGTGCAATGCCCAGGAAGCGTGACATTGCACAGGTTTCAGGGCATCAATTTGCACAGCAGAATATCGTGGGATGACTTTAGTACGTAGATTTTTCTCTCTCTGCCTTTTAGCTTAGCCAAAGGCCTACAGTGGCTGAACTGCAGGCCAGAAAGATCCTGAGGTTTAATGAATATGTGGAGGTTACCGATGCCCATGACTATGACAGGAGAGCTGACAAGCCGTGGACAAAACTCACTCCTGCTGACAAGGTAAAAAGGCAAAGTAAAAGTGAAAATTGCAAAGTTAAAAACTTTCTGCTCAGCCTCCCTCTAGTCCTGCTTTTGCTGTGTTCACATAATTAAGCCTAACCTGGCCAGCTGGGTCATTAAATCATTAATCGTTGAAACCAAGAGACTGCCCAAGAACTCCAAATAACACAGGGCACCTTAAAATTAAAAAATACAAAGCATGCACTTTACAATGTGACTGTAATAAGAAACCTCCAGGTAGAGGCTCAGTGCCCACACTACTCCTAGGCCTGAGAGAAGACCCCTGTCTTCAAAGATGTTTGGAATGTCATCATGGGAAGAGCCCTATAGACTTTGGGGAGAGTGGTGTTTCAAGAGGGCAAGTGCTGAAATAAAGAAGGGATGCTCCCTGGGTCCTGCAAGGTGGCGTGGCTTAATCGAAGGAACCCAGAGCACATCTGCTCTACCTGATATCCCTGCAGGGCCAAAACTATCAGAAATAGGTGGCCCAGTTAATCGCCAGGCCTTTATAGGAGGTAAAGCAGCACCTTGAATGCAGAAGCAGTTTAATTAATAGGAGTAGCACTTAGACTTATATACTGCTTCACAGTGCTTTATAGCCCTCTGTAAGCGGTTTACAGAGTCAGCCTATTTCCCCCCAAAATCTGGGTCCTCATTTTACTGATCTTGGAAGGATGGAAGGCTGAGTCAACCTTGAGCTGGTGAGAATTGAATTGTTGGCAGTAAGCAGAGTCAGCCTGCAATACTGCATTCTAACCACTGCATTGCCAAGGAAAGGAGGAGAGGAATAACAATAGCACTTAGACTTATATACCACTTTACAGGGCTTCACAGCCCTCTCTAAGTGGTTTACAGAGTCAGCCTATTGCCCGCAACCATCTGGGTCCCCATTTTTTCCAACCTCGGAAGGATAGAAGGCTAAGTCAACCTTGAGTCAACTTTAATATACAATATGTTCTAGGTTTATACAATGCATTGAACCTTTCCCTTCTTCCTATCCTTTATCTTCATCCTCCTCCCCCGTCCCATTATCCTGTTCTGTCCTTTTTCCTTTCTTTTCCCTATTTGTTTCTTTATACTTCCCCCCTATTAATTTACTTCCCTTTCTTTTCCCTTTTAAAATTCATATTGTTTTTATTCTTTTAAAAATGTCTTTAATAAAAATTATAGGTCCCCTTCCAGTTCGCTGATTTTCCAAAACAAGCTGGGTTTAATTAACGCTCAGAGCCAACCCCAAAACACGTTGGATATTCATTTAACCTAGCTTGCTGTATATTACAGCTACTAGGCGTGTAAGGGATCTAGTTACACTGTTTTGTGAACACAAGACTGATTTGCAGCACCACTTTTGTCCTCAGCTGCCTTTCTTTTATTCCCAGGACTATTTTCAAAGCCAGACCTATTTTTAACAGCCTCTGATGCATTTAGAGAGTAGGATGCATTTTACAGGATGTAATCCGTTACTCTAAATGAAGCCCAAGCACGCAGTCTATCTTTTCTGTCACTTTGTTGCTGTTGTCTTGCAGTTTCCCCCTCTCCATCAGTCTTAGAATATCAGCTTTACAAACTACTGTAAAACCATCATTTACACTGGGATGGAAAACCGGAGTCTTCTCAAACGTTTATAAATGTATAACTACCCACAACACCAGTGAGCGTAACCAGTGACAAGGGATTGGATCTTGGTGTTCAAGCAGCAATATTTGGAGGACCCAAACATCTTAGTTGTTAATGTACATCTGGGATGCTATGTTATTAATAGCTAATATTAATAGCTGGGCTAAATAAATATTTATCCTCTTGCTCACCTCTGCTGAGTATCAAGATCCCTTCTCCCCACCTATTTCCTTTCTTGCTGCATCTCATGACCTTCCCAACCAGATACCCTCCCACTCCTGCAGACTGATACTTCCTGAGCTAGACCCACAATGGGGAACTGCCTACTATCATGACCATAAAAAACTATGTCTATGTAGGGGAAGGGGAGGGTGTCTGTCTCTTGGGCATACACCTTGATACATTCATAGCCTTCAACGTACGGCCACAATTGAGCTCAAAATTGCTGCTGCTTAAGCGAGACAGTTGTTGAGTTTTGCCCCATTTTCCTTACTCATTTCTTGCCTTAGTTGTTAAGAGAATCACTGCAGTTGAGCCACAGTGGCGCAGTGGTTAGAACGTAGTACTGCAGGCTACTTCTGCCTGCCTGCCGGCTGCCTGCAATTTGGCGGTTCAAATCGCACCAGGCTCGAGGTTGACTCAGCCTTCCATTCAGGGGTGGGATTCAAAAATCCCAGCAACCAGTTCGCTGCCTAGTTGCTGGGTGGGTGTGGCCAGGGTGGGCGTGGCCTAGTGGAACTTCTGGTTTAGCCATTTTTTGCCTTCCCAAGGGTCCAGAGGCTTCCTTTGGGTCTCTGGGAGGGCGAAAATGGCCTCCTCCAGAAGCTGGGAACAGGCCCATTTCTGGACTTCTGGAAGGCCCATTTTCCCTCCTCCCAGAGCCTCCGTGTGGACCCTGCACTTACCTGCATCAAAAATGGGCCGTGTGGAGACTCCTGGGAGAGGACGGGAGGGGTGGGTAGGGCCAGCCAGTTGATTCAACTACCGGTTCGGTGAACCAGATGCAAATTTAACATCCGATTCACCCGAACCGGTCTGAACCAGTAGAAATCCACTCCTGCTTCCATCCTTCCGAGGTGGGTAAAATGAGGACCCAGGCTGTTGGGGGCAATAGGCTGACTCTGTAAACCGCTTAGAGGGGGCTGTGAAGCACTATAAAGCGGTATATAAGTCTAAGTGCTATTGCTATTGTTAAGTTGGTCACAAGGATATTAAGTGAATCTGGCTCCCCTGTTGATTTTGCTGGTCATCAGGGTGGACTGTTTCTAGAGTGTCCAACGACCATTAAAACCCCAGAAACTGATAGGATTTCTCGGTCCTTCTATATAGGCTGCCATCCGGAAGGAGCTGAACGAATTCAAGAGCTCGGAGATGGAAGTGCATGAAGAGAGCAAGCAGTTTACTCGGTACGTTAGGGGGCAGTTACTTCGGGGGACTCTATCCGTAGCAGGAAGGTTAAGTTCACGGCACACCATGTGCAGAATTTTAGCTTCTGACCAGCTGTAGCTCCTTGTTATTTGGAATAAGTTGTACTGCAAGCTGAGCTATGGTCGTCATGCAAGGGGTGGGGTTGGCTGTAATCAGCACAACCTAGTTTTTGCAGATTTATTTGGAAGCAAGCCTGGAAGAGTGTTTTAAACTTCAGTTTTTGGGCATGTGTGTTTTGTGGAGAGCCAGCGCCACCTAGCATTGAGAATGTCTCCTCTTATGGGACACATAAACCACATAGAAGTTGATCTGAATGTTCCCATCTCCAAATCTGGACCATTTAAGAGACTCCCTGTCCCCGGTTACATCAGCCATTCCCATTACATCTGGCAGAGAAGGCATTAGGCAGGTACCATTATTAGCAACCATATATCTCAGGATATCTGCCTTTTCTGCAATGCCTTGTGGAGCATTCTTCCCCCTGAATTTGGATTAGTTCCATCCATTTTGATATTCTGGAAAACCCTCAAGACCTGGTTGTAAGTTCACCAGGCTAGAAAGTAGTAATTGTGAGTTCTAGTCCTGCCTTAGGCATGGAAGCCAACTGGGTGACTTTGGGCCAATCATCAGGAGACTGTGAGGTCTAGTCCCTCCTTAGACATGAAAGAACCGGTTGGGTGACTTTGAGCTACTAGTCCGTCTCTCTCGGCAACCTCACAGGGTCATTGAACTGGGGAAGATAGGAGGAAGGAGTATCAACTATGTTCACACCTTGGGTCATTTATAAAACCAATAAAGGTGGGTTAAAAATATCTTTAAAAAAATACCACCCTCTAGAAATCTTGTAATCACACCTGGAATTGGCAAAGAAGTGAAGACATGCTCAATGGCTCCATTCCTAGGTGCTCATTCTTATCCACCTTTTGCCTAGGGTGGATATATTTGTTTTTTTATAATTTTTATTTTAATCTGGATTTTATCTTTTTAATATTGCCTTCTTTTCTTTGTGCTGTTAAGCGATTGTTGTAGCAGGGTCACATTTTGTAAGATGCGTGGCTATATAAATTAGATAGATGGATAGATAGATAATGGTTAGATGATAGATATGTATGGATAGATAGATGATGGATAGATAGATAGATAGATAGATAGATAGATAGATAGATAGATAGATAGATAGATAGATAGGTAGACAGACAGACAGACAGACAGACAGACAGACAGACAGATGATTAGATAGGTGATAGATAGGTATGGATAGATAGATGATGGATAGATTAGATAGAAGGTAGATAGATAGATAGATAGATAGATAGATAGATAGATAGATAGATAGATAGATAGATAGATAGAT
>NW_020769327.1:4828332-4842349 GCF_900518735.1 Pseudonaja textilis | reverse complement strand
GATAGATAGATAGATAGATAGATAGATAGATAGATAGATAGATAGATGATGGCTAGATAGATAGGAAGATAGATAGGAAGATAGATAGATACATATATACATACATACATGTTATATGATTCTTTATACTTGTCTTGCAGATATCATCGGCCTTGAGGTTTTTTTTTTTTTAAAGAAAAACAGCAAGAAGCATGAACAGTCACTGGAAGAGAAGTGAACTAGCCGTGTTTGTCATTTCCTGTCTCATAAGTTGAAGAGGAATCTTGAGGTTAGCCTTCATTCACATATCCAGAAGAAAAATCTCTCTTCGCCAGGAAATGGGCCAGGGACGGGAACGCCCTTGTCCCAAAGACAGCATTTCATTGAAAGGAAATTTGTCACAAGTGCCACGAGATCACACAGCGGGGGCAGGTCACCATCGAAAGCATCATACCTCAGATATACGGCAATACGAACAGATGATGTCCCTTGGCTCCTTATCTTCTGCCTAATTCTGAACCCTTTCATGTCCCAGTCTCAAAGAAGAGCGAGACTATGAGAGCAGACTTTGGAGCTATGGAATGAGACGTGTGCACGTACCTACGTTATGCTGTACCCAGAAGAAACTTTAACTGACACATTACTGGAGATTTGGGAAAGGTGCTTACGGGCTCTTTTTTAGTTACTAATTTGCAGAATCACTACTGATCAATCGTATGTTGTCTAGGGGAAGAATTGTTAAGGTCTAACATGGCATATGCTGCATTTTTTTGGGGGGGGTAACATTTTTTAAAAAATGGACAGCAAGAGACTCCCTTCTACACTCAAATTTGCTATAAAGCTAAGAGACCGAATTTTTCGGGGGTGGGGGGGGCAGGGGATGCACCTTTAGGCCTGTTTAACAGGAACTGCAAAGCCTGAAATGAGTTGCCTTGAAGAAGCAGATGATGTGGAATATACTGTATTTTTTAACAAAAAACCTGATTTTTTTTTTAAAGCAACTTCCTGAAACTAATGTCAAACTTGCCTTTTCTTAGATTTGTAGCAAAATGTAAATGATTCGCAAAGGGCTTAAACCCAACTTTTAAGGAAAGGAAAGAAAAGATGGCATAGCATTAATAAGATTTTATGGAATGATTCTGAATGGTATATCACTGGTCACATCCGAGAAGTGTGTCCTATGACGCTGGAGTGAGGAGATGGAGGGGGGGATACAACAATGGGAATTTGGACGTGTATTAGATGTTGGTTCTGTATTTGAGCATTGGTTTGGTGGCGCATCTCTTCACACATCTGTAAAAGGTCACACCTGTAGAAGCTTATAGATGCATGTAAGCTGGAGGCTGATATTCCTGTGCTTCCACAAATCCAGAAGAAGACCTCTTTTTTTTGCTGCTACTTTTTTGCAACTACACACCTTTTGGGGAGGAGGATGATCCAGACACAAGAGGGCAAGATTCAGATATCTTAAAAACATTGTGCAGAAGATGGAATCTGTGCAGTCAATTGGGTGCAATCTTTTTGAATAAACCCCCTTCTGACTGATTTCAGTGGTAATTAAGGGCAGCAGACAGCCTAGGCTGGATCCAGCCTCTTCTTATTTTTTTCACAAAGATATGCTACGCTTATACATATAGGAGTTCTTTCTCCCCAAGAAATGGTCCTCCTAATGAGTGAGTCTGGGGGAACACAAGGCATGGCAAACTTGCCTTTACGCCCCCTACTCTCATTCCAGCCCATGCCAGTTGCCTTTCTGGTGTTCCTGTGAAAGGAAGGGAATGTGGCCTTGTCTTTGTAAGGAGCAATTTTTTCTTACAATGCAAGGATAAAAGCTTTTGGTGTGGATTGTGGGGATAAGTGCCAGTGTACTCATCATCTGAGCAATTTTTTTTCCCATGATGTATAAAGTCTCTATTAAGGAAATCATTGTGTTGTCTTCCTATCAACAAGATTGTATGAAATAAATTTTTTTAGGAAAAAAAAACTCCTTTCTCCTTGCTTTTCATTTGGTTTCTTCTTCTCCCCCATACTGCATATGAATTTTTTAAGAATAATGTCAGGGGTGTTTAGGGGTGCAAAGTGAGAGTGATTGAGGTAGATAGACAAGAATGGGGTTGTGCATATTTCAATCACTTCTATTGACATACTCACAATCTCTTTCAATATCCAGGGGACTTTTTGTATTCCCAATAATACCAGTGTGCTCTGTTTTTGTGTTCTTCGAAACCTCATATTCTTAATGATTTAGGGGAGATGTTTTAGGGCCCAATGATTTAGGGGAGATATTAACAAAAAATAATCTACATTTTAATTGGCTTCTGCAGGCAAGGTTCTTTAACTTGTCAACATAGTTATTTTGTGTGAACTTTGTGGTATATTATCCCAAAGGTGTTTTTTTTTTCCAAGAAGCAACTGGACTTTGTTTTTTTTCTTTGAAGATGTTTCCCTTCTCATCCAAGAAGTTTCTTCAAGAAACTTATACACACACACACACATACATTATAATATATATTTTATATGCAGCCCAAGACAATTCCTCTTCACTCAATGACTGTTTTAAATGGAATGTTGGTTCAAGTAAAAAAAAAATTAACCAAAATCATTTCCAAGGTGAATATGTTTACTGGACAGTCTTCAAATATCTTGGTCACTAACAAAGCAAAATCTTTTTAAAGTTTCACTCAAGCAATCCAGTTCCTTTTAATCCTAAAAACTTTCAGCCACCTCTAGAAGTATAGTGCAATACAAAGATAGGTCGGGGAAAGCCTTATTTGTGAGATTTGAAAAATAAACCTTGCATTCTAAAATAACTAAGAAAAAGTACATAATATTGTTCTAGCAATTCGATAGAAGATCTGAGAATATTAATGCAGGAAGCTGAAAACTAGAGGGAAAAATCCTTTCTTGTTAAGGAAGCTGCTAGTCTTTGGTCAATAGGGGGCGTATTTGCAATCGCAGCGTTCCCGCCTTGGTTTCACTTGAAATCTCGTTTCATCTTCGAGATTTTAGGTTTATCTCGTCTGGCTGCACCGATTCGCCGGCCGCTGATTCGCGCATGCGTACTGTTGCCCAAAGACATGTCCTTTGTAGAAAACGTGCGGTTTCCAATAGCAGGCGATGGTATTTTCCGTTTGCCAAGCAGTAAAGCAGTGAACCAAGACTGTTTCAAGGAATTCCTTGAAAACCAATGCAGAAGGAGGCAAGCGTCGCCAGCTTGGGTGGTTTTGGCTATAATAATAATAATTTGTCCCGCACTCTGAGGTACCGCATGAGAACCGGAAATGAAGGTTGCGTGATACACATCCAATCGAATCTCATTGGTTTTCGTTTGATCACCTTCAACAGGGTTTCTTCTGCGCATGCGACATTGGCTTTTCCCGGCATCCTCAGCGCACTATAAATATCAGCGTCGGTGGGCGTTTCGTTCTTTCTTTGGCACGTGGCGAAAGGAGGTGAGCTGGGTCGATGGGAGCTCTCGCTAAATAGGGCGGTGGCGGCAGTCGCATAGTTAACATTGTATTAACATAAAAGATTACGTAGGATTTCACATCCAGAATTATTAATGTATTTATTAACTTTATGCCCTTCCCGACCCATCGCGGTTTCGGGAGGCTTTAGATAGCCGTGCATCGATAGCAACAATTACAGTGGCCGTTAAAAATTGCACGAATGAATGAAGGCTCGACCTTATAAGAGGCTTAAAGGAGAGGCAGTTAGAAGTCCTCTATTTTTAATTAAGGTAACTTCATGGAGTCTTGAAGTAGAAAAAGGGCGAAGTGCATCGTACGCAGATAAGGATGCACTGTAGCTGTCCGTCCATCCCCAAATTAGAATTAAAATATATATTCCCCCCCCCGCGCTTTCCCATGCGGAAGTGATGGGCAAAACTGATAGGATTACGTCTGTTGGATACTTACTTTAATTGAATTGGTACTGCAAGTCTCTTTAAAGGGAATAGCAGATTCTGAATTATTTGAAATAATATATGAATGATGAGCTTAAAGAAAGCAAGTTGAGTTATTTTCTTCAGTCTAACTCTTATGTGTGCCACATTGATTAAAAGAAAAGTTCTTATGAAAGTTTGCTTAAAGTTGAGCTTTAATGTGCTCAGAAGTTGTGATAGTGCACAATTATGTACATGGCATTGTTGAGTTGTGTCTTCATTATTTATAGAACTACTTACAATCTTATCTGGGTTTGCACATTTTAAGCATAAACTATAGCTCCCAAATCAGCTTGGCTGTATCTGTAAATATGTTATGGCATGGGTTGCCATTGTTTACAGACTCATTTCTAATGTGCTATATGCATTGCTTAGTGTCAATGGTGGTTGCATTCATTTCTAATGTAAGTTTTATTGCAGGGAAGGTCTTCGTTGGCTTTTGTTTGATGTTGTTGAAAATACAGTTTAGCTCAAAGATGAAGACTTTGAAACATAAAGGTATTGATAATTTTCTTTTATTTTTTAAGTTTTGATGGATAGCTGTCTAAAACTGGTTCCAGCCTCCAACTCAGCTTATTGTTATTATTTTTTAAAAAAAGACCTAACTGCTCAAAAATAATGTACTTGTGCCTAAGTAATTTCCAGATTGCAAAGCTTAATTAAGGTAAATATATCGTATCTTCCTTAATTTAGGAGCAAGGACATCCTTCCCTTGAATAAAAGATTGCCCATAGTAGTAAGTAGTAATTATGTAGTAAACATAATTGGATCCAACAGGGACACCTGGAGAGGTTGCACTCTCTCAGCTCTGTCCATGTGGCGTATGGGAGCGTAGGCTTCTGCCCTATGACGTATGGTCCCCTTCCACACTGTTGGAGAGCGAGTTGGACCTCCGTGGTCTGCAGCCTGCATATTCCTACTGCTTCTCTGAGTCTTTGGACCATGAAAGAGGAGATAAACCATGCAGGAGACATTCTGTTTTTATCCTCTCCTTGTTCTATGCCTGGGAGGTCCAGCCTTGGCTACGTTTTAATACCTTTTGCTTTCTGGGAGTAGGAAGTCCACAGGTCCTAAAATTGTCAAGGTCAAACTCCTGCTCTGCTTCTCTTCATGTTCCATACTAATATGTTTTTTTCTTAGTTGCGAGGTTTCTGGATTTTGAACTGGAGTTCCTTAAGTATTTTCATACAAATGAAAACATGTAGGATTTTATTTTTGTAAGTTGCCTCAAGTTGTTCAACCAACTCTAGATGAAGTACGATATTTACTGAAAACAGCAATAAACCACAGCATGGTATAAATGTATTAGTTAATTGGGATCATACTTTTGTATGACCTCAAAGGGATGACATTCCTGCTTTGAGTTAATGTTTATTTTTCTACTGAATCGAATTACTGAGATCTGGAGCTTATCAAAAACCTATTTCTGGACTCTAAAATATGGTTATTTTTTGTTTTGCTTTTCCATGTCAGGTTATTTGAAAGGAGGAAAAACTCCCAAAGCATCCACTGTTCTTGGTATTGCTTTGGAAGAAAAACTACTTGGATCAGGCTTGGAGGAATAAAAATGTTAGACCAAGCAGCATCAGATAGAAAAAAGTCCGGCATTAATGAACCAACCAGAGCACAGGACAACTCAAAAGCAAAGCAAGATCAGAAGATGCAGAGTTCCGGCCCATAGAATGGCCAAGAGTTTGGCATGACTGAGCATCTTCATGCTGTGCAACGTAGACTGCAGCAGCAATTACACGGTTGGTTATAGAACAAAACTGGGTCTGTGATTAAACAGTACAAACTCTTCGTGTTATTTGGTTTTTCTATTTGCTGTGAGAACCTGTTTATTTTGTAAATAAGAATAGTTGAGCATCTATGAGCCTACTAACTGGAATTCAGCCAAGCTATGCTTTAACAAACCCTGCTTAACCAAATTTTGGGGATTCTGTTTGATTCCACTGCTGTGACTGGGACTGGCTTATGCTGAACAAATTGGGTTGAGAAGAAATGTTAAACAAAACAAGGTGGAACATAATCCTGAATTCCTCTTCCTTTGTCAGTCCTTTTTGTGTGTAATTACTGAAACTTGATATTTGTGTTTTCCCCTCTTAACATTGGTTTATGGCTTTGTAAAACTATATATATATATCTACACACACTTATTAAAGACCAGAACCGTTTACGTAGTTGGTGGGAACGCCCCAATTCCCTCAAAAGAATGACAGTATACAAGAAATTGGGAAAAAGTACAGACCTGTTCCATTTAAGTTTCTTCACCCATTGTGAAGTAAGATTTGAAAAACTAACAATGTCACACACTCTGGTTTCTTTTACACGCAGGCAGCCTTCTGGTTTGGTTGAATTCTGCTATTCCTGGAAGATCCTATGCATCTCCTGACACTTGAGGACATACCTTGTTTGCTGTTCTGACCAGTTTCAGAGGATGGGACAAGGTTCAATGCTGTGAATCTAATCTGGTTCAAAAGCAGAAGGTATGGGCTTGCCTTGAGCTCTTTTAGTTGTATAGGGGCAGGTTGGCATCCTTTGAGCATATAGGTAACAAGTCAATGTTAGCTGAACTTTCAACAATAGAACTTTTAGCACTAGATTGTTTTCCTAGGTGTCATTGGCCCCTAGCTGGACTGCAACAAACATGCCATTAACTGTAGCCTGGTCATTTATTTCAGGTGTGTTGAAAAACTTAACCAGGAACAAACCTACAACAGTGGGGTTAAAAGCATAGGCTTGCAAGCCGACACATTGAGCTTAGCCTCCAGTACTTAAAAACAAAAGTCGGAAGGATACGATCTTATAGTGCTTTAGAATTTGGCTGAATCATCCCTTGCTATTTCTGCTGGTGAAAGTGACTGAGAATTTTGGTGTAACATCTGGACTGGCGCAAAAAAATTTTTTTCCCTCCCATTAGACAGCTTTGCAAACATAATTGAAGTTACTTTTTCTGGAAGTGTCTATTTAAAAAATAGCACACGGGGCATCCCGAAATGCTGATTTCTAGAATGTCTGTAATTGCAAGTGATTTTAAAGGCGAGAGGTGGCTTTTTAGAAAACAATTGGCCGCTTATTTTTGGTGTGTTTCGTTTTATCTTGAGCCACAGTAATCTGAATCATGAAGACTAACCATGCTTCCAGAAAGGCAGGAACTTGAAAATGAAAATATACCACCAAAAAGAGAAATAATAAGGAAAATAATGGTTTGTGCAGAATCTGCTAGACTACAACTGAAAAATAGGGGGTGGGGGGGAATCAGAATCTTACGATATTTGGAATAAGTTTTTTCACTGGTTGCAAAAAAATAAAATGGAGGAAGGTCGGAACAAAAATAGGGTGAATAGGTGTAGAATGAAAATACTGTACCAATTATTTCAATAATGGTTTAGTAATATTTCTATATGGCAGACTAATGCCAAAACGGCTGCACTGTGTTTGATACAGTTGTAAACAATAAAAATACATTAAAACAACAAAAAAAGAAAGGCAGGAATTTGTGGTTCATGTAACAGTCTGGCGGGGACACCTGGAGAGACTGCGGTCTCTTCAGCTCTGTCCATGTGGCGTATGGGAGTGTAGGCCTCCGGGCTCCGTGACATATGGTCCCCTTCCACGCTGCTGGAGAGCGAGTTGGACCTCCGTGGTCTGCAGCCTGCATATTCCTACTGCTTCTCTGAGTCTCTGGACCGTGACAGAGGAGATAAACCATGCAGGAGACAATGTCTGCTTGCTTCCTTGTCATTTCTGCGTATTCAAGTGGTGCCTTTAAAAAAACGGTGAAGGAGGAGGAGGCAAACTTTTTTACAACCCAGCAAGAGCCACAGACTGAAGATGTTAAACTTGCTGTTTTGTGTTTCTAATTGTGTATTTCAGCAGGCCTTTTGAAAGCCCAACCAGGAAGACGGCAGTGGCAACTCGGGTCTTGAAATGGTGGGAGAAATATTTTGAAGCCCCTGTTTCTCAGGTACTCGGGTGATGCTGTGACAGGCCTTTGAATGGGGATGGTCTTGCAGGATGTCTAGTGAAAGCTTTTCCCCCCACTTTGCTCATGATCAGACTACAGATATTCTGATCGCTCTCGATTCATGACACAAAGGCACCAGAATTTCTCATGGCACGCAAGGTTGAATGAGTTGGCCTCTTCTACCTTTTTTTTGGCCACATTAGTGAATCACCAATTTTAACAATCCAGTCGTCTCCCCTCCCCCTCCCCAATTGACTTGGCTTGTCCAAAGCCAACCGAGAAGGTTGCAAATGATCTTGGGATACTGCAACTATTCACAAACGCTGTTTGCAAAGCACCTGAATTTTTGTCTGGGGATGCTGCAGTTACAAGGACATAACTCACGTTTCCCCCCAGGGTTGCTATAAGTTTGAACAATCATTAAACTCAAGGTTGCAAATCAAGGACTATCTGTATGTTGCTCCAGTGCCCCCCTCTCCCTTCCTGGAGAAATGAGGGTGGTCTCTGATGTATTCCCCCAACAGGGACACCTGGAGAGGTTGCACTCTCTCAGCTCTGTCCATGTGGCGTATGGGAGCGTAGGCTTCTGCCCTAGGACGTATGGTCCCCTTCCACACTGTTGGAGAGCGAGTTGGACCTCCGTGGTCTGCAGCCTGCATATTCCTACTGCTTCTCTGAGTCTTTGGACCGTGAAAGAGGAGATAAACCATGCAGGAGACATTCTGTTTTTATCCTCTCCTTGTTCTATGCCTGGGAGGTCCAGCCTTGGCTATGTTTTAATACCTTTTGCTTTCTGGGAGTAGGAAGTCCACAGGTCCTAAAATTGTCAAGGTCAAACTCCTGCTCTGCTTCTCTTCATGTTCCATACTAATATGTTTTTTTCTTAGTTGTGAGGTTTCTGGATTTTGAACTGGAGTTCCTTAAGTATTTTCATACAAATGAAAACATGTAGGATTTTATTTTTGTAAGTTGCCTCAAGTTGTTCAACCAACTCTAGATGAAGTACGATATTTACTGAAAACAGCAATAAACCACAAAATTGTATAAATGTATTAGTTAATTGGAATCACATTTTGCATATTTCTGTGTCCTGTGCTTATATGTACAATAGTTACTTTTTGAGAGCTGAATGCAACAATTTCATTTTCATTTATGCTGATTAGTGTACATTTAAAATGACAAAGATTCTGTTCTATTCCTATCATATTCTATTCCTCAAGGGAATGAAATTTCGGCTTTTTAGTTATTGGGTATTTTTCTGTTGATTTGAATTAACTGAGATCTGGAGCTATCAAAAATCTACTTCTAGACTCTAAAATATGTTTATTTTTTATTTGCTTTTCCATTTTTTATTTGCTTTTCAGGTTGTTTGAAAGGAAAAACTCCCAAAGCATCCATTGTTCTCGGTATTGCTGTGGAAGAAAAACTACTTGGAGCAGGCTTGGAGGAATAAAAATGTTAGACCAGTGATGGCTAACCTTTTCAGCTTGCTGTGTCGAAAATTGGGAAAAAGTGTAGCCTTCCTCGGGTCGTGTGTCATTTCAAGAAATATCAATAATTTGGTTTATGACGGACTGGGCTGGGGTGATCACACAGGGCTGTGAAACTCGTCTCCCTGGTCTCAGGGCTGCAGGATGTGGGGATCGGAAGGCCACCTTACAGGGCTGTGAACCTCATGGATCTCCTTTCCTCCTGTAGCATTCCTGAGGTAATGAAACTGACAAACCTCAGTTTATGGCGGTTAAAACTGGTTCTCTGCTGCAAAGAACTTGCAGCAGCGGTGACACCACGCCTCCACACAACAAGCAGGGATTGAAGCAGAGCACAGGCAGCCTCTAAATGTGCAGGTTTTCCCCACACCAGCAGGTGTGTCAGTCAAAGTGCCTCGTCGTGTCACGAGTGACACGCGTGTCATAGGTTAGCCATCACTGTGTTAGACCAAGCAGCATCAGATAGAAGTCTGGCATTAATGAACCAGCAGAGCATAGAACAACTCAAAGCAAAGCAAGATCAGAAGATGCAGAGAGTCCTGGCCCATAGAATGACCAAGAGTTAGACATGACTGAATGGATAACATCCATTCTTGTGCAACGTAGACTGCAGCAGCTTTTACAGTGTTGGTTATAGCAGGGGTCTCCAAAGCTTTGCTTTGCTGGCTGTGGAATTCTGGGAATTGAAGTCAGCAAGTTGCCAAGGTTGAAGATCCTTGGGTTATAGAACAAAAATGCACCTGTGATTGGTATTTGTATTGGTAACAGTACAAACTCTTTGAGTTATTTGGTTTTTCTTTGTTCACTTTAGTTTGTAAATGATCATGTATTGTCGAACATGGATGAACCTAATAATTTGAATTCAGCTGAGCTATCCTTTAATAAGCCCTGCTTAGCCAAATTTTGGGGATTCTGCTTGAGGTCTGTGGCTGAAGTTGTTGAGAGGACCTGTTAAGAACAGGAGGGACATAATCCTGAACTCCTGCCTTTCGGAGTCCTTTTTATACAGTATATTACTGGAACTTGATAATTGGGTATGTTGTGTTTTCCCCTCTTAACACTGTTTTATGGCTTTGTAAACCTTTATGTATTTATACACATATATGTATTAAAGACCAGTACTATTCTATGTGCAAGTCTTCACATTACTGATTAGTTCAACTATAAATTCATTTCTAGCACAATTACAGAAATAGTTCTCCAATGGTTTCATGATCACTGATTTGGCCAAAGTTGAGAATTAATTTCCCCAACTGGCATGTTACTGCATTTCTGTACATTCTGACCAGCTGAGGTCTCCAAACTTGGCAAGCTATGCTGGCTGGGGAATTCTGGGAGTTGAAGTCCACAAGTCTTAAAGTTGCCAATTTGGGGGACTCCGGGTATTTAGGTTAAAATAAAAATTGGTAAATCGCATCCACTCAGTCTGATGTGGCACCATTTGAAGTAGCCTGATGTTACTCTTCCCCCAGTGTTCCAAGTCATATTTTATGGTTTGCGATACAGAGCAGCTAGAAGTACGCATATTAATGGATACTTCAATGTAATGGGGTTGCTACTTAGCATTTGAGACTTCCTGTGATCCAGCAGTTTCAAAGTGTGCTCTGAACGTCTTATGCTTCCTCTGTATAAACTTAGCAAAGTGCACAATCTTTTTAAGCATGAGGAAGTGGATTTTTGGAAGGGATACTTGTGCCATATCTGTCATCGGACGTTGGCAATCATGTTGGCGATCCTAATCGATTGGAAGTGATAGGATCTGATTAATTGTACTTTTAGTCTTCCTCCCAGAATTATGAGTCAGATTCCTAAGCATACTAAAAAGCAGAGACATCACCCTGCCAGCAAAAGTGTGTATAGTCCAGGCTATGGTTTTCCCAGTTGCAATGTATGGCTGTGAACGTTGGACTATAAGAAAGGCTGAGCGCCAAAGAATGGATGGAGGCCTTTGAGCTCTGGTGCTGGAAAAGACTCCAGCGAGTCCCTTGGACTGCGGGGCGATCCAACGGGTCAGTCCTAGGGGAGATCAACCCTGACTGCTCTTTAGAAGGGCAGATCCTGAAGATGAAAAGGCTGACTTCCAGCCTTGCTCTCGAATTTAATGTCCCCCCTGTGATCACCTGAGCCAAGGGAGATCTTAGCTGGGATTGCATTCTGCTGTTTTGGACATCTCAACAAATGAGGCAGAACTCTAGAACTCAAATCTTTCTCTTCTAATCAACCCTGCCAATCAAGGCTAATGTTTGCTTTTATTCTTCTGGAATTATTTTGGGTGGGAAACCTGCACCAATTATTTGGATGCGGGTGTGTGTTTATAATAAAGTATGAGAAAGGCTGAGCACCAAAGAATTGAAGCCTTTGAACTCTGGTGCTGGGAAAAACTCCTGCGAGTCCCTTGGACTGCAAGATGATCCAATGGGTCAGTCCTAGAGATCAACCCTGACTACTCTTAGAAGGCCAGATCCTGAAGATGAATCTCAAATACTTTGGTCACCTAATGAGAAGGAAGGACTCCCTGGAGAAGAGCCTAATGCTGGGAACGACTGAGGGCAAAAGGAAAAGGAAACGGCAGACAATGAGGTGGCTGGATGAAGTCACTGAAACGGAGTGAGCTCCAGAAGATGATAATATCAAGGCCTGGAGGAATGTTGTCCATGGGGTCACAATGGGTTGGACATGACTTCCGCAACTAACAATAAAAGCCTTTTTTTTTTCTGGTTGTGTAGAGCAACCCTGTAAGAGAAGGTGATAGCACCACAGATTGTGAAAGACATTCTGTTCCTGTATTACGTGCAGTACCTGTTTTCCAAAACTTACTCATCAAACCACCCTTGTATCTATTCAAATACCAATTGGCAATTGAGTAAGCTGGAGACTTTGGAGTGGGCTGCTGTAAAATGATTTTTCAAGGCGTACTTGCACCTCCAATGAATTTGCAAGTTCCCAAGATGACAGACACAGGCAGTCTGATGTAGCGGTTAACCGAATTGACAAGAGAGTTCTAGTCCTGCCTTTGAGAACTAGTCAACTGGACGACTGGGCCTTTCAACCTTAACAAGCAGGGAATGGTAAACCACTTCTTGAAAACCTTGCCAATAAACTGGCAGGGATTTGTCCAGACAGTGACTGAGACCCCAATTGAACAAAACAAAAAAATGAGGTCCCAAGTGCTGACAAGTTAAGAACCAACACTTCGATTTCTCCCCTTTAAAGAGCCCTGTTTTTATCAGACCCAGTGAAGTATTTTTCCCATTTTGTCTAGAGAAAATTAAACGATAGTCAGGGCAAAAAAAGCAGAGGATTACTGCAAAGTTATGTTATTGTATATACATTGGCAGCTTAATAACTAGAATGCTAATGAAACCGATAATGGATCAACTGTGAGGCTGACTTAGGAACTTCTGCATCTACAAATCAAAGGTCTCCAAACTTGGCAACTTTAAGACTTGTGGACTTCAACTCCCAGAATTCCTCCTCCAAGTCATGTTTAGCTCAGGAATTCTGGGAGTTGAAGCCCGCAAGTCTTCAAACTTGCCAAGTTTGAAGATCCGTGACTTTGATAGAAGTAGCCCGCCGCATTTTTCGACCTTTTGCGCGTTCGCCTCTGATCCGCACGCTTTCCGGGAGGTTTCGGACTGTAGGGGGAGCACTTCTCCTCTTTCCAAACAGCCTCTGCGCCCAGTGCGCATGCCCCTCCGGATCAGGCCGGGGAAAGGGGAGGGGGAAGTGGAGAAAGAGAGAGAGAGGAGAGGAAGAGAGAAGCTTGGCCCGACTAAGAAGCGGAGGCGGCGAATAGGTAAAGAAGGGAGGTGAGTTGAATTGGGAGGGCGGGGAGGAGAGAGGACGGCGGGGGCGAGGGGAGAAGACACGGCAGGTAATATTTCCCCCCCTCTTAATTCCCTTCGACCCTCCCCGCCCCCCTGACCCCATCCCCAAATTTGCCGATCGCTCAAGTTACCGAAGGGCCCAGTCCCGGCCCACGTGGTTTGGGGAAAGTGCTTGCAGGCGAACGTTCTAAGGATGGAACGCCAAGTAACAACTTCGCGTTCTAATCGGAAGCGGGGGGGGGGGGAGCGAAGGCGCTCCGACGAGGAAAGGGAAAGGGAAGCGGGGCCCGCCGCGGCTGAGTCCGGCGCGTGGGTGACCGCTTTCTCCCCCTCCCTTCCCTTCCCTCTCTCCTCCCTCCCTCCCTTCCTTCTTTCCCGAGAAGCGAGGCTCAGGCGGGAAATTCAAAAGGCAGGCGGCTTCCTTGAGAGTTATACGAGGGAGGGTGGGGGAAGAAGTGGCAATTCCATACGACCATGCCTGGATTCCTTATTTTTATTTTTATTTTTATTTTTTTATTATTATTATTTTTATTAGTATTATTTTTATTAGTATTTATTTTATTATTTTATTATTATTATTATATTATTTTATTATTATTTTGTAATAAGGCGAGCAGCAGGTTAATCTGGTTGGGGTTTTTTTTTCTTTCCCCCTTTTTTTTTTGGACTCCAGAGTCTCTTTTGCGGACTTCAACTCCCAGAATTCAACCTGCCAAGTTGGGGGCGGGGGGGGGGAACAACACTGCAGTAGAGAGAGGAGTGTTTGTGTGTGTGTGTGTGTGTGTGTGTGTGTGTGTGTGTGTGTGTGTGT
>NW_020769327.1:4809236-4828322 GCF_900518735.1 Pseudonaja textilis | reverse complement strand
TGTGTGTGTGTGTGTGTGTGTGTGTGTGTGTGTGTGTGTGTGTGTGTGTCTCCCAACTTGGCAGCTTTAAAACTTGAAGACATCCAACTCCCAGAATTCCTTCAGCCGGCCCTGCCGGCTGGGGAATTCTGGGCAGTTGAAATCTGCAAGTTTGAAGACCCCTCCCTGCTTTAGAAATGTTGGTGTGGGGCTCCAATGACTCCGGGTGCAAGGATCTCCTCTCACCCCACCCCAAAAATTCTTCAGCTCATTGACCCCTTTGTGAAGTTTCAGATCAATCATCAACCTTCCTTCCCTTTATTACAGGGGTCTCCAAACTTGGCCACTTTAAGGCTTATGGACTTCAACTCCCAGCATTCCTCCTCCAGTCATGTTAGCTCAGGAATTCTGGGAATTGAAGTCCACAAGTCTTAAAGTGGCCAAGTTTGGAGACCCCTGTTTTATTAAATGAGGATAGTTTTAAAAATGCTATATTTTAACTACTGGTACTCCTACCACTAATCATAGCATCAACCTCTTGGATAGCGCCATTGATCTTTTGGGGTGGATGTTGACCACTTTGAGGGACTTTGCCGTAGTGGATTGGAACTGTGGGCCTGTCTCCCTGGGAGTCCTTATCGGATTAACAAGCGCTGGTAGAGACTGATGGGCCAATCTTAACTTGGATCCAGTGGGGTTTTATTCCCAGCTAAACCACAATCCGGATCCATAGCCTTGGAGATAACGCTAGACCCGAGGGTCTTCAACCTTGGCAACTTTAAGACTTGTGGACTTCCAACTCCCAGAATTCCTGAGCTAACATGACTGGAGGAGGAATGCTGGGAGTTGAAGCCCACAAGTCTTAAAGCTGTCGAGTTTGAAGACCCCATGTGCTAGACTCTCAGCCTGATATAATGTTATCTCTATCCCAAAGGTGCTTTTTTCAGGAGGCAACTGGACTTCCTTGGTTTTTTTTCTTTTGAAGAGGTTTCACTTCTCATCCAAGAAGCTTCTTCAGCTTTGACAGGATAGTGGGGTATGGATGGATTTATATTCCTTGCAGACAGTTGGTCATTTGCATCCTTTTAAAGCAGGGGTCTCAAACACAATTTATCTGGAGGCCGCTGGAGGCAGAGTCTGGGTGAGGCTGGGCCGCATAATATTATACTTTATATTATGCACTAATATTATACTTTCATATCACGGTGGGGGCCACAGGATATCGTCCTGTGGGCCACAATTGGCCCGCGGGCCGCGAGAATGAGACCTCTGTTTTAAAGGGTCCTTGAGGCCACTTGGAGTTTTATCTGTGTCTTCTGTAGAAAACTACAGTGTCTTACCTGTGTCTACCTGTAGAAAACACAGCTAAATCTCCAAGTGGCCTCAGCGACCCTCTAAAAGGATGTAAATGACCAGCTGTCTGCAAGGAATATAAATCCTTCCATTTCCCACCGTCCTGTCAAAAGCTGAAGAAGCTTCTTTGATGAGAAGTGAAATGTCTTCAAAAGCAAAAAACAAACAAACAAGAAAATCCAGTTGCCTTCTGGAAAAAGCATTTTTGGGACAACCATGACCTGGATGACTGAGAATCTCTACAGAATTCTCATCTCTACTTGATCCTTAGATTAATAGCTTTTTCAAGAGTAGTGGAAACTGCGTGTCCTTGAATGTTGTCTACAGATATACAGATAGTCCTTGACTTATGACCACAATTGAGACCAGGATACCAGAAATATCTGCTTTCCCTATGGACTTTTCAAACAGAAGTATCTCTGTGTAAAAAAACAAACAAAGCAGTGTCACCTAATGTCTTTTGGGTTGAGAATTGGGTCCAATTCCTTATTTGTATATAAAAGGTAAAGGCTACTCCTGTCCAGTCATGTCCAATTCTAGCGGGCAGTCCTCTGTGTCTTGCCTGAGGGAGCCCGCATTGTCCGAAGACACTACCGTGGTCACGTGGCCAGCATAGCTATACCCCAAAGGCGCACAAAATGCTCCTACCTTCCCACCAAAGTGTTGCCTATTTATCTGCTTGCATGCTTTCGAATTGCTAGGTGGGCAGGAGCTGGAGCAAAGAACAGGAGCTCATCCCATTAGGCAGCAGTTAGGTCTCGAACCTCAGTGTCTTTAACCATTGAGCCGTCGTGCTCCCCTTGATTCTTACACAGGTCCCTTTATATAGGCTCAGCCATTTCCTCTGCTTGTGCTTAGCCCACTTCAGACGATAAGCGGGGTATAAAATGGTCAGTGTGAGAATGATGGGCCCTTCGCTCCTTGAAGGTGGGTGATGTAATCACAGTAAAGGTTGTCGAATGGAAAGGAGGACTCCTCCCTCCAGAAGGACATTCCTTCGATTAATTAGCCATCCCTTGAACAAGCAGGGCAAGGGGAACATTGCTGCCCCTTCCCAAGAACCTAAACTGCACACCGTAAAATGGTTTATCAGCGAAAGGTTGCATTGTGGTGTCCAGGGGTGGGAACTGCTGGGGGTTCGCAGGGGTTTGTGAGAGCCCCTAGCTAAGATTTTGTGAAGTTCAGAGAACCCCCCCAATCCCACCCCTGGCTGGCCCCACCCACCCCTCCTCTCCCAGGAGTCCCCACGTGGCCCGCTTTGGATGGAGGTAAATGGAGGGCTTGCATGGGGTCTCAGGGAGGGTGAAAAACGGGCCTCCTGCAAGTTCAGGAAGGCCGGAAATAGGCCTGTTTCTGCGGAAATGGATAAACTCACCCAAAAGTTAAACGATAAGGAAGACTCAAAATATTTTACAGTTTGGGAAAACTGGTATAATTGGATAAAGGATAGAAACCTGTAAGTAAACAGAGAGGCAAGAGAAAATATGAAGAGGAGTATATACCAGATATAGGAACTAAGTATTGGAACGTTGTTGGATAAAAACATACCGTCTAAGCAATGAGAAATCTTTATGTTCTTACGTTTATTGGTTATGTATAACTTTTTGGTTTCATATTTTAGGAAATGTTTTGTATTATGTATATATTTTTTGATGTTTCATAAAGTTTATTTTTAAAATTAAAAAAATAAATAGGCCTGTTCCTGGCTTTCAGAGAGCCTCCGGAGCCCGGGTAGGGCAAAAACGCCCCCCACCCACCCACTGTGGTGCAGGAGGCTGACTAGACCACGCCCCCCATGGCCACGCCCACCCAGCAACTGCGCAGAGAACCTGTTGCTGAAATTTTTGGAGCCCACCCCGGTAGTGTCCCATAGAGAAAAAAACTGACACTCCTATCAGGCTACAGCAAAGCTGACATGAGAAGTTGGGAGAAGAGAGATTAAGAAGTTTCGGCCTCTTAGCCAAAGTTTGGCACATTTGCAGTTGACTCGTCTTTGTAGATAGAGAATATCTTTGTTTCTTCCCTGGCAGAATCCCTTCCAACCACTGTGACAGGTGGCATTCAAGTCGAGAATGAATTCTTTCTCCGGGGCTTTTTTGATTCCAGTGTGGATTGGAATGGATTTTTTTTACAAGGCTTATTTGTGAACTAGAAATTAGCACAGGTACTCCTCCACTTACAACCCCAGTTGAGCCCCAGATTCTTTTGTTAAGGGAGACATTTGTTAAGTGAGTGTTGCTCCACTCGTTCCCTGACATTTCTTGCCAGAGCTGCTAAGTGTCCGGGCTCCAACAAATCCACCCTCATTCAAATCAAAAGTCTCTAGCCGCATCTCAGGGAAAAGTAAATTGGTTTATTAGAAGTTGCCATGTTGGCACGTGGCTGGGTGCAGCCGACACTAAATGACATCATACATTTCCCCCTTGACCCTGGGGGGGTCTTTCCCCACCCCCTGGATGTGACTTCTCCAATGGGACACATCCACCTCCAAGAGTCATCCATCATGCTCTCCAATAACCTTCTTATGCTCTGACAACTTTGGGCTGCCAGGGTGACTATCTAGGCTTTTAAGGAATGCCTTGTTTTCTCCCACTCTCTTTTTCTGGCAGCTAAAAAGACCAAAGGAGTATCTTTTTAGTTGACATTAAGTGAATCCCTGCCATTAAGTTAGTAACATGGATGTCAAGTGAATCTGTCTTCCCCATCGACAGGGGAAGGTCGCAAAAGTGGATTACATGACTGTGGGACACTGCAACCATCATAAATATGAACCAGGGGCCAAGCATCTGAATTTTGAGCACATGATCATGGATGCTGCAAAGGTTGTAACTGTGAAAGGTCGTAACCAGAGGTGGTATTCAGCAGGTTCTCACCATTTCTGGAGAACTGGTAGAGGAAATTTTGAGTAGTTCGGAGAACTGGCAAGTCCCACCTCTGACTGGCCCCGCCCCCATCTATTCTCTGCCTCCCATTGAGTCCCAGCTGATCGGCTGGGTCTTCTTTGGTTGCCCTGCACAGGGGAACGGAGCTGGAAAGCAGGTTAGGAGGGTGAGGAAGGAATGGAGATTTTGCAGTAACCTTCCCCTGCCACATCCACCAAGCCATGACCACAGAACCAGTACTAAAAATTTTTGAATCCCCCACCACTGGTGCGAATCTACATGGCGTGCATTTTTAATTGAGGCAAATTAGTATTAGCTTCTCTGTCTAATGCTTGGATTGGAACTCAGCCTTCCCATGGTTCACACCTGTCTCTGGATGTTGCCATGCAGTGGGTGAGGAACAGACTGCATGCAGCGCTGTATAACTATTGGAGAAAACAAGTATCTGGGCATGTATGTTTCACATGCAAAACCCGTAGACTATAAAAGTTGGACACGATAAACTTACATTATGCAAAACTGGCCCGTTGGATATAACGGGATGGGTCATTGGCTTTATTAAATTTGGATTTCGTTCCCCAATGCCGCTTGTTACTGAGAAGGCAATCATTCCTTTTCAACTGGTGTGCTCTATCTACAGTGGATCTGACTTTGCTAATCCTACTGGTCGGTAGTAAAATAAATTTGAATCCCACCACTGGTTGTAACTATAAAAAATGGTTATAAGTCACTATTTTCAGTGCTGTTGTAACTTTGAACAGTCACTAAATAAACTAAATGATGCAAGTCGAGGACTGCCTATATAAGGGACTTGTGTGTACAGACCTACAAGCTCTCTTCCAACTCTCTTAATCTGTTCAGCCTTTCTCCTGACGTTTATCTAGGTTGCTTCTCCCCCTCCTGCCTCTCAAGGTGATTCCCACAGACCCATTTCAGCCCTGGCTGGTCTTGAGTTAGGATAACTGGGATGAACTTTTGTATTTGCTTGTGTGGGGGTGGGTATTGTTAGCAGGACTCGCCATACATTCTTGTTCTTTATGACTTTTCTGTAACAATTTTATTACATTGCAATTTTGTTTGTTTCGTTTGACTTTATTACACACTGTTCGGAATCAGTTTGGAGTCGGGCAATGTCTAAATTGAAAAAAAAAATCAAATTAAATGTGGCTTTTATGGCCAATTTTATAGTGATATTTTCAATTCTTTATCACTCAAGCCAATTTAATTTGATTTTACTGCTTTCTGACAGTAATTATTTTATTACATAGAGTGTTGCCAAACTTTTTTGAGGCAGGGTTTAAAATTTGCAGGGTGCTACTAGAGAACTTCTATTAGGATCCAGGTAGTAAACTCAATTGTATTTATGCAGCTACTGTTAAAACCTAGTTGATAGATACAACTTCTTTTTAAGATGTTTTCATCCTAACTTTTTATCTTTTTACACAGAACTATGTAAATAAAGTTCTCAACTTGCAATAGTTAAGAGCAGGGATCTTCAAACTTGATACCTTCAAGACTTGTGGACTTCAACTCCCAGAACAACTCCTCCAAGTCATGTTAGCTCAGGAATTCTGGGTATTGAAGTCCACAAGTCTAAACTTGCCAAGTTTGAAGATCCTCGGTTAAGAGCTTAGCCCAATAGGATACAGGTAGTCCTTGACTTACAACAGTTCATTTAAGGACTGTTCAAAATTACGGCATTGAAAAATGTGATTTACGGCTGTTTTTCACATTTACGACCATTGCAGCATCCCCATGGTCACATGATCAAAATTCAGCCGCTTGGCAACTGAATCATATTTATGACGGCTGCAGGGTCTGGGGATCATGTGATTGATCCCCCTTTGGGACCTTCTAACAAGCAGAATCAGTGGGAGAAGGCTACTTTAACAACTGCAGTGATTCATGTAAACAACTGTGGTAAGAAAAGTCGTAAAATAGGGCAAAACTCACTTAACGAATGTCTTGCTTAGTCAATTGTGGTCGTAAGTCGAGGACTACCTGTAGAATAAAATAAGTGATAAAATTTTTAAAAACCAACTAGAAAGGTACTAGACGCTACTAGTACATTTTTTTTTACCTGTTTTCAGATTCCTCCAGTGATTGCATTTTTTTAGTAAAAGAGTTTTTATTATTTAAACACTAATAAACACAAACATAAAACATCAACATAAAACCACCTTCCAAAAATACAGCGTGTTGGTTGGTATATTTCTTTTGTGCAATGTCATAATATCAACGGTCTTACCCTTCCAAACATACGTTCATATTACATAAGTCAACTATACATATTATATTGTATTATTATTATATCATTATTAGACAACTTCACATAATCCTTATCGAGCAAATCTAGGTTCTAACAAATCTGAGAACATACAATTCATTATATTCAATTACATAATATCATTACATTATATTATCTTGCATATTATACCATTCCTTTTTTATAACACATTTAATTTTCTATTTTCTTATCTAACCATTGATAAAATAGATCCCAGATTTTGTAATATTCTTTACCTTCTTGCTCTCTAATTGCTAATGTCAATTTCTGCACATTCCGTCATTTCCTTAATCACCTCTTCTACTTTTGGAATTTTTTCACTTTTTGCATTTTTTTTAACGTAAAGATTTTTTCACTTGCTTTTTATCTACCATTCTTATACATTAAATTATTTTAACATTAGTATTATTTTGAATTGTATTCTTACTTTCTCCCTGGCCTTTCTGTTGTCTACTGTAATGATATTTGATTTGAAGTTAACATACTGAGATTTATTTCATTGATGTCTGTTGTCCTTTTCTTTCCTTCTCTTCTGTCCCGCAGTTTTAAAGAAACATGCCAAGAAAACGGGTATTAGAAAAAGATGACATTTTAAAAGCGAAACGGATAAAAGGTGAGATATGCTCTTTGCTGGGAATATTGCTCAGATCTAAAAATTTCAAAAATTTCTATCTTACCATATAGTTTTTGTTGTTTACCAAACCCTTGTTAACCATGATTGATGTCAGCATGTTTCTTTGATCCAGTGTTTCTCAACCTTAGCTGCTTGAAGCTATGTGGGCTTCAACTCCCAGAATTCCCCAGCTGGCTGGCTGGGGAATTCTGGGAATTGAAGTCCACATAGCTTCAAATGGCCAAATTGAAAAACACTGAAAGTTCGTACTATGATTTTACTTGCTTCGTTTCCTGTGCACGATTGGATGTAGCTAAATTTGGCCATTGTGAGAATTTGCACATCCTTTTTTAAAATTCGTTTTTAATCTCGATGGGTATGCCGATCTTATGCTTTGCTCCATTAATGCTTCTCAAGAAAAAAGTACAGTGGTGAGTGAACTGCTGTTTCCAGATGTTTGGGATCTCAACCCCTTTCCCTTTCTTTGGATTACTCCTCTAACTTTGGGTTCAGAAAAAAAAAAAAAAACACCTTTGGGGCAAGGACCCACCATTTGTGTCCTCCAGTTGTGCACTGCAACCACAGACTACTTTGTAGGTTAGTCCTGGGGGTAATTATGCATAGAGAATATACAATGTACCTTGTACAGGTAGTCCTCAAATGATGACCACAATTGAACCCAAAATTTTCATTTCTAGCTGAGCTGCGCCTCATTTTACAATCTTCTTCGCCATGGTTGTTAAGTGAATCACCGCAGTTGTTAAGTAAATCATGCAGTCATTAAACAAATCTGGCTTCCCTCATTGACTTTTGCAGGGACAATGCAATTGTCATAAATACAAGCCAGTTGCCAAATGCCTGAATTTTGATCATGCAACCAAGGGAATGCTGCTGTCATGCCCTTGTTGGAGTCTGATTCTGAGGGGGAGATTGAGCAGCTGACAGGGAGTGGGACTGTGGCTCCGGTGGCTGTGGAGGAAACTGGGGAAGAGCACAGGCCAGATGGGCATTCAGAGGAAGACCCAGGGCCATCCCGTCTTCATCCTAGGGCACACAGGGAGGAACGGAGAAGGGAGCAACATGGCTTGCGAGAGAGAAGGCGGCCCTGATCCCTTTCATTAGTTGCAGCTGGGAGAACAGGATATAAGTGGGGCATTTGCACATAGCACCTTGCTATGTACATTATCTTGGTCGAGCCTTATCTGGGTTTTAGCATCCTCCAACTGTGGGTGCTACTTTATCCTTTGAAAGTCTGCAATTTATCATCCTGGCCTGCTGTGTTCATTACGTCGGTGTGGTTTGTGTTGGTTTTTTAATTTCTAATTTAATTTGGACTGCATTTCTTCCCTTCATACACTGTTTTTTTGAAGAGTTTGTTATCCAGCCAAGGATAATTGGACACTGGGGCCAAGTTGGAGCCATTAAAGGGAATTTATTCTACTTTTGTGACTTTGTTATGTTTCTGTCACGCAGCTGCAGTGGTTGTAAGTGTGAACAACGGTCATAAGTCCCTTTTTTTCCCTATGCCGTTGTAACTTCAAAGCAGTCACTGAGTGAAAGGTTGTAAGTCGAGGATCACCTGTTCGAAGATGCTGCTCTTGGTTTAGGAAAACATCCGACTTAAATCTTCAAGTCTGGAATTTTAAACTTTCAGAATGGATTTTGATAGGATTGTGGATTTTGTTTCCTCTTCCACGCCCCTCCCTCCTGCTCTTATCCAGTTAGCCATTCCTCACACCAAAGTGAGCCAGGATCGGTGCTGACCCTGGGGCAAGGTGATCTCGGACAGTTGGGCCTTGGGCCAGATGTGCTGGCGCGGAAGAGGCCTGCCCTGGTGCAGCTCCCTGAGAAGATCATCCAGGCCGAGGCAGGAGGGGTTCATACAGTGTGTTTGAGCGAAACAGGCAAGGTGAGTCCAAACCTAGTTTCCCTACAGAACATGGTTCCATGTGCATAGATGGCTTAAATTATTACACTTCCTTTTCCAAGCCTTTCCTGAACCTAGTATTCTCTTAGGACGGGGGTGTCAAGCTCAAGGCCTGGCGGCCAGATCTGGCCCGCGGGGTGCTTACATCTGTCCTCCAGGGCCTCCCTAAAAACAGCGAAAGACCAGCCCCCAGTGCCTGTGCCGCGTGGCCCTCCCAAACTCCATTTTGACTGGCAGAGGATTGCAGGAGGCCGTTGCGGCCGAAAATGGAGCTTGGGAGCTTTGTTTTCACTGGCAGAATGCTTAGGCACCCCCGGACACAAGGGACATCATGCAGTGGTGGGATTCAATTTTTTTTACTACTGGTTCTGTGGGCGGGGCTTGGTGGGCGTGACAGGGGAAGGATACTGCAAAATCCCCATTTCCTCCCCACCCCTCTAACCTGCTTTCCAGCTCTGTTCTCCTGTGCAGGGGCAACCAAAGAAGACCCAGCCAATCAGCTGGGAGGGGAGGTGGAGAATAGATGGGGGCGGGGCCAGTCAGAGGTGGTATTTGCCGGTTCTCCAAACTACTCAAAATGTCCGCTACCGGTTGTCCAGAACTGGTCAGAACCTGCTTAATACCACCTCTGACACACATCTTGGTGTGCTCTCCACACACACACACACACACACACACCATACACAACATCATGCTGGCCACGCACACACCCCGAGGTCAAACACAACTCTAATGCGGCCCTCAATGAAATCAAGTCTGACAATCCTGTGTTAGAGGAATAAGCTGCTGAGGAAGAGTTTGGGGCCACCCCCAAAAAGGCCAACCTAACTTCCTGCAAACACATGGCTTGATATTACATTTTGTTTCCTCGCTATCTCGATGGTAATCCAATTTCAGTTGTCTGGTTTTGAAACCTGAAAACAGACTTGAACTGCTTAAAGATGGAAGGTGATGCTTCAAATTGTTTCTAGGACACTCTTGAGTTTAGTTTGATTGTGTCAGAAGCATCCCAACTAAAATAAGGCACACTATAAGACAATGTTGGCGAACCTTTTCGGCACCAAGTGCCGAAACAGGAGCGTGGGCGTGCGGGCGAGTGCCGGAAACCGGAAGAGCAGCTCCCCAGCATACATGGATGCGGCGGAAACTGGAAGCTCAGCTTCCTGGCATGCACATGTGCGCCGGAGAGCCGCCCTTCTGGTTTCTGGTGCTCCTGCGTGCGCTGGAACCCCAAAGTGCAGCGGCCAATGGCTGGCATGCCTGGAGAGACGGCTCTGCGTGCCACTTCTGGCATTCATGCCATAGGTTCGCCATCATGGCTATAAGATTAAACTACATACAACTTAAACAGAACTTGCCCAGAAACTAGCAACATTAATTGTGTTCTGTCACGCTGCCATGAAGTCCTCAAGTGTGCACTGATCAGGACATAAAGGACAGGAATATCTTTGAGGTGTTGTCTGCAGGTCACCACAATCTGTACCAAATTGAGTTTGGTAAAGAACAGGAACACATGGGGAAGGTCGTCCATCCAATGGAAACCTTGGATTCTTTGCCGGATTTGAACAGTTCTGGTGGATTGTACCTTAACACCCACCCCCTATGGGACAAAAAGTGCTAGTAATCCCATAACTGCTCCCTTCCAGTGACTAAATTACTTTAAGGGTCTCCTTTTGGGTTGATAGATTGACTCATAACTGACAACCTGGAGAAGTCCTAAGTTCCCGGATGTCCTTCTTAATTTGACACCATGACTCTTGTCTTCTTCCAGATCTACACTTTTGGCTGCAATGACGAGGGGGCCCTGGGGAGGGACACTTCAGAAGAAGGGTCTGACGCCGTGCCGGGCTTGGTGGATCTGAAGGAGAAGGTGGTGCAGGTCTCAGCGGGGGACAGCCACACGGCAGCATTGACAGAAGATGGACGCGTCTTCATTTGGGGTGCTTTCCGGGTACGTTGTCTGTTTTGCATGGGAGAAAAGCGGCCGTGTTTGGCTTCCTCTTTTGGGTTGCCCATCGGCTCTTTGTCTCCTACATCTGCTTCTTCTTCAGGATGAAAATGGCGTCATTGGTTTACTAGCTCCTCTGAAAGGTGAAGAGAATTTGGAGTCTGGCAACGGCAGCTTATTCCCAGTAGAACTACAGTTGGAGGTCCCAGTTGTTAAAATTGCCTCCGGTGAGTGACGCTGGCTATAGTGGTGCTTCTTGCCAAGCTTAGGTTTTTGAAAACCCAAGTTTGCAAAGCAAGCAAGTCATGCTGGTCTGATTCACATGCAACGTGCATGTGGCGCATGATGGGTGGCTTTGGCTTCAGCTCAAATCATTTAGCTGAATTCGCTTAGTCAATTCATGAACCTAGTCAGTGGTTGATGTTCAGGTTGATAAGTCTGATAACTGGTCAACTGGATTTACCTTCCACTGAGTAAAGTTTCTTTTTAAAAGGCAGATGTTCCCCATGATTTGAATTGCAAAAAGGAAAGGAATCAACTTTCTAACTCAGCATTGCCCCTTGACAGATGAGGGGAAGGAAAGATAATATTTAAAAATCCATTTTATTTATTAGTGAATGCAAAGATATAAATAGTATAGAACTATGGTAATATTCGTAGTTAGAAAAAAGATAGTCATGCATATATAAATAACTATTAAAATCATCTTTAAAAAGGACCACGTTCAATCATTTAATGCAGGGATCTTCAAACTTGAGAGCTTTAGGACTTGTGGACTTCAACTCCCAGAATTCCTCCTCCAGTCATGTTAGCTCAGGAATTCTGGGATTTGAAGTCCACAAGTCTTAAACTTGCCAAGATTCAAAATACTTGATTTAATGTATTATTAAGTGTATGCCTGTGATGGCGAACCTATGGCACGCGTGCCACAGGTGGCACGCAGAGCCATTTGTGCTGGCACGCGAGCTGCAGGCAAACTTACCTCACTGCACATGTGCGTGCCTCACAGCTGATTTTTGGCCGGTTTGAGGCCTTTTTCGGCCTCCCAAAGGCTTGAGGAAGGCTTCTGCAGGCTGCTACAAGCTTTGTAGGCCGAAATCTAGCCCCGTTTCGTCGCTTCCGGTATTTTTGAAAAAATAGAGTTCTGTACGAAAATAATTCAGCGTCCCATCACAATTGCATCCCAGGTCTTCAGAAATAGAATGTTGCGGGGAATTCTTGAGCCCCCATGAAGCAGCTTGTCCTCTTTTTAGGGAGCCATCACTTGGCTTTAGTGTCCAATGCGGGCAACCTGTACACCTGTGGGTGTGGAGACAATGGTCAGCTGGGACGTGTGCCCCAAATTTTTGTGGCCCGAGGAGGAAGACGAGGCTTAGGTGAGTTCAGTGTTTAACTTCATTGTAATTTAATGAAATTCCTCTGATACAGTGTTTATTTTATTGAATGGACCAGTTTTATCTACTGAATTTGTCCTGTTTGTTGCCATTTTTTTGTCTTCTGTCTGAATGTGATGACGATACATACAAACATACGTAAGTGTGTGTGTGTATGTTTGTTAGCCATGCTTTACGTACTGAATTTGTCCTGTTTGTTGCAATCTCTGTCTGAATATGATTAATGTATGTATGTATGTATATATGTATATATGTATATTGTTAGCCATGCAAGTGGTGTTTAAGCACCAGAAAGTCAGACCTCTACCCTTAATTAAATATAATAGCAATATCCCTTAGACTTATATACCACTTCACAGTGCTTTACAGCTCTCTCTAGGCGGTTTACAGAGTCAGCATGTTGCCCCCAACAGTCTGAATCATGAGTATTGAGCTGATCCTTCCTAATCATCTTCCCACTTTTCCACCAGAGCGGCTGTTGCTCCCCCAAGTGGTCATCATAAAGCAGAGGGGCTGTAAGTCCAAAGGCAACATCAAAGATATCTTCTGTGGCTCCTACTCCACCATTGCCATCACGCAGGAGGGACACGTGGTTGGGTTTGGCCTCTCCAATTATTACCAGTTGGGTGAGTTGATGTTCGTCATAGGACTTGAGATATATCCAGTGCGCTCATGGTAAGATGGACCTCTCTCCGAAGGCCTTAGGATCCCAAATCAGCAGATAATGCTAGTTTTGCTTTTTATTTTGAGCTGCTCCAATCTTTGGGGATCTCACGATCCCCAAAATAGTAGAGAAGAGCCTGGTTGTCATTCAGGTTGATGGGGATTCAGGAAGTGCCCAAAATAATCCTGGCAAGACAAGGAGATCTCTGAGGACCTTATCATCATCATCATCTTCCTTTAACCACCCCATAATCCCTTGCAGGGTGTAATCTGGGCAACTGAATGGACCTAGCGGAGTGTTTTAATGGTCGGATGCCCTTCCTGTTGCCAGTGTAGAGCTCAGTTCAGCAGATATATTCTCAGTGTGCCCCAGAGAGAGAAATATCTGTCTCTACCTAGGACATTGGTGGCTAACCTATTTCGGCTCCCATGCCGATAATGGTGCAAGCGCTTGCCTGCTCATGCTCACGTACCATCACCCAGAAGGCGATGCGCGTAGTCCCCCCCATGCCTCCTGCGCATGCGTGTGCAACCCGCATGGACTTGCGCTACCCATGCTTCTGCACACCCAACCCTCATGACCAGTGCTGTGCACTTCCGCACATGCATGCTTGACTCCCCCCCCATGTGCTCACATGCTTCTGTGCATGCGCAAGTGTCTCCTGTGCGCCACCATGCCTCTGTACATGTGCGCCAGATACCCGACACTCAGCTGTCGGTCAGGCAGCGCATGCGCAGTACACCTTTTCTGGGAGAGTGCTCACGTGCTGGCAATAATGGCTCTGCGTGCCACTTCTGGCATGTGTGCCGTGGGTTCTCCACCACGGACCTAGGATCTAAATAATCCTAAATAATTCAGAAAGAGAAGATGGTTTCCCTCTACCTGATGAAGAATAGAGAAACAGAAAGATACCATTGTTCATGAAATTTGTGATGAAAACTTTTTTGTGGTGACCATAATGTTGATGTTGTGCAGGGAGGCAGGAGTTTCTATTCTAGAAGGGGAAAGAAGTGATTTGTTTCTCCAAACGTTGTGGGTTAGGATTAGTTCCACATGCTTGTTGCTGATACGTAGTTTTTAATCACTTGTAGCAAAATGGTCTTCAAATGGCAATGGGCTGCTGTTATTTCATTAATCTCCATTAATCTCCCATTTGTTTTTTTATTCCCTCCCAGGTTCCCAAGAAATTGCCACCTATTATTCTCCAAAGATTCTGACAGCATTTAAGAATTCCACCCGATCATGGGTTGGATTCTCTGGTGGGCAGCATCACACTGTCTGTCTGGATTCAGAAGGTGGGTCACCTGGAAGTATAGATTCATGGGAAGCAGTTGGTTGCTGCTCTCCCTGGTCAAACTCCACCTAAGAGAGCAATATCAATCGCACTTAGACTTATATATCGCTTTATAGTGTCTTACGGCCCCCTCTAAGCAGTATACAGAGTCAGTTTATTGCCCCAAACAATCTGGGTCCTCATTTTACCAACCTCGGAAAGATGGAAGACTGAGTCACCATTCAGCCTCATGAGGGTCGAACTCCAGACAGTGGGCAGAGCTGATTTCCTCACGTTGGGTTTTCTTTCGTTCTTTGCATGAACCTCTGTTCATTTGGGGGGGGGAGGGTGTTGAAGAGATCTTATATATATTTGTATCATGGAGACTTCTGTGTATCTTTGCAGTTGGCGTTATTGGGATTCCTCTTAACATGACGTCTTCTCTTTCTTTCACTCTTGAATGGTTCCCACCTTCAAACAGGCACTGTATATAGTCTTGGGCGTGCAGACTATGGTATGTTGGGCCTGGGAAAAGAAGTTGGTGAGAAGAACAGTCCCACTGCTATCCCTGGTTTGCCCAAATCAACTTCGGTGGCCTGCGGGGAACGAGTTGGCTATGCCGTGACAGAAGATGGTGAGCCTGAGCAATTATGGAGAACTGGGTGTTGCTTCTGAAGCTTTGCATGAAAATGGTGTCTACTTTCTAGTCATTGCAATAACGTTTGATTTATTTTTAAGGGCTACATTTGCCTCCTGCCTTTTCTCAAAGGCAAGCATATGCAGGTAGTCCTTGACTTATGACCACAATTAAACCCAAACTTTCTGTTGCTAAATAGATTAGCTTAGCTTTATTGATTAGCTTGTAGAATATCAAAGTACAAGGTTCAAACACGTATTATCAATAAAGTCCTATACAAACACTTTAAAATAAGAGTAGGGTAAAATACAATAGTTAGATAAAATACAATCATTTAATAAATACCGTGTTTTCCCCAGAATAAGACCCTGTCATAATTTTTTTTTCCCACCAAAAAAGGCACCAGGTCTTATTTTCGGGGTATGCCATCCACTGACTAACCTCACTTGTGTGCGTTGACCCTGGCCTCCTTTTCGCTGTCAGAGGCCTTCAGGAACGTCTTCTGCAGCTGGCAAGGCTTTCCTGAAGGCCTCTGCAGCCCATAACAGAGCTCTGGATCGATCCTGAGCTTTGTTATCAGCTACAGAGGCCTTCAGGAAAGCCTTGCCAGCCTTGCCGGCTGCAGAAGAAATGGGCTGCCAGCAAGACAGGTGTCGGGGTGTGCGAGGCCTGGCTACAACTGTCCAAAGGTAAGTAGTAGGTCAGCTCCACCCCCTTATCCCCACCCTAGCTTAAATTTTACCCATGCACCCTGGAGTGGGTGGGATCTTAATTAGGGCTTATTTGGGGGGCAGGGATTATATTGGGCGCACATGTAAAAATCAAGCTAGGACTTACTTTCAGGGTAGGTCATATTTTTGGGGAAACAGGCTATGTAATATAGAATAAAATGACATAAAATTATATTTCTGTGTCACATCTGCAATCTACTCCAATCAGGCCCACATATGTCGATCTCAGACCCTTTTAGTCAGAAACTATGCTGTATTAAATGTCGTTTTCAAGTTCTGGCCACATATGGAGATACGTTATAAACGTAGAGCAGGATAGAAAAGCTGTAACATCTGACAAGCATCTGATTTTCAATCTCTGATTTCCAATTTCTCATACAGGTAGGAATTAACCCAAGACAATCAGCTGTGCCTGTCTCCTTAGCTAGATGGGACAGTGATGGCTAACCTTTTGGTTGTCGGGTGCTGAAAGTGCGCGCATGTGTGCCTACACCCATAATGCAATGCTCGCACCCCCTGCTTATGTACGCGTGGCCCCCCCACCCCTGCGCTGTGTGTGGGATCTCCCGCACATGCCACGTACCTCTGTGCATGCGTGCGCATCTCCCATGAGCACCCTGCACATGCACGGCAGATACCAGACAATCAGTTGGCTGGGGGGGGGGCACGCACATACACAGTGGATCTGTTCCAGGCGACGGCTCATGTGCCAGCAGAAATGGCTCTGGGTGCCATAGCTTCGCCATCACGGAGATTGGATATTTATTTTTATTTTATTTATTTTTTATTTGTCAGTCGCTTACAAGATAAAAGGTATAAGTATATACATAGTTATGAATACATGAAATGGGTACATATAAGAAAAATAAAAGGAACAATAGGACAGGGACGGTAGGAACATTGGTGCGCTTATGCACGCCCCCTATAGACGTCTTAGGAAAGGGGTGAGGTCAATAGTAGACAGTCTAAGGTTAAAGTTTTGGGGGTTTGGGGAAGAAACCACAGAGTCAGGTAGAGTATTCCAGGCATTGCCCCCTCTGTTGCTGAAGTCATATTTCCTGCAATCAAGTTTGGTGAGATTAACCTTGAGTTTATATCTGTTGTGTGCTCTTATGTTGTTACGGTTGAAGCTGAAGTATTCATTGACAGGTAGGACATTGTAATGTATGATTTTATATACTATACTTAGATCAGACCGAAGGTGACGTAGTTCTAGTTTTCTAGGTCTAGAATTTCGAGTCTGGTGGCATAAGGTATTCTGCAACGAGTAGAGGAGTGGAGAACTCTTGTGAAATATTTCTGGACTTTCTCAACTGTGCTAATATCAGATACGTAATGTGGGTTCCAGACTGATAAGCTGTATTCGAGTATTGATCTAGCAAATGTTTTGTATGCTCTAGTTATTAGTGTAATATTACCAGAGAAAAAGCTACGTAGGATTAGGTTAACAACTCTTAACGCCTTTTTGGCTATGCAGTTACATGGGCTCTAGCACTTAGATCATTAGAGATGAGTACTTCAAGGTCCTTGATATGGCTGCTCCCTGTTTCTTATCCTCATGCTCTGCCCCTCTGTAGGCCGTGCCTTTGCCTGGGGCATGGGGTCAAACCTCCAGCTTGCCACAGGAGATGAAGAAGATGTCTGGAGCCCCGTTCAGATGTCCGGCCAGCAGCTGGAGAGCCGCAGAGTTCTCTCCGTGACAGCTGGAGGGCAGCACACCGTCTTACTTGTCAAGGCCCAGCAGAGCTGACAATTTGTTCCTGCATTCCCGGCTAGGAACCCTCCAGGGGGCGCTGTCTGCCTGAAGCATTTGGGAGCCAGGTTTTGAAGACGGCCCTTCTGCGGGAGGAAGAAGAAAAGGAGAGGAGAATACTTTTCTAAGTTCTTTTGGAAAAGAAAATTAGCTGAGATAAAAATACTCTTTTGAATGCTGGAATTTTGTTGAAATCCAAAGCAGATTCTCTTGTATCAAACAGGAGGACGGAGGCCAGCCTTCCCACCCTTAAAAAAGGAAAAAGTATCAATGTCTGGAAATCTGTTTAACTGCCGTTTTTTGCTTTCACGAGCTGTTTTTCCCCATGCTTTCGTTGATCATTGAGTCTCTTGGAATTTCCCCCAGCTTCAGTTGGTTTGGTTGGTTTCAGTTGGATCTCACCTTGATTGTGTTCTTAGCTATTTATTCTTCCCTTTTAAAAGTTTTTAATCCCTCACAATGCTTGCAAATTAGCAGTTAGGGAATGCGGGCTCTTCAATTTAAGTCTGCTACTTCTTTTCACCACGGGTCCTCTCCTGCCTAAAGCAGCCAAGCCAATTGGGACAGCACCAAGGCTGTTGAATTCATGGCGTCGGTTGCCCTCACCAAGATCTCTTCTGCAAGATTCAGGGTTATGTAGGCAGAACGGCAGCCTCCCACCCCCTCCAGCCGGTGCTCCCCAGGGACAGGCTGCTTCGGAGAGATGAACAGGGTATATAAGCACATCTTCCGAACTGGATGCTTTAACAAAAGGATGCAGATTGGTTCTACTTTCCCTTATTCCAGGAACAGAGTGCCTTTATCCTAGCATGAAATCTGGGTTCCTCAGTCCTTGTAATTGTGGGGGGGAGAAACACGGTTCTTAAATTTAGAGCGGGCAAACTGTTTCTCCTTTTTTGGAGAAATTCTTGAAGGTCTTATGGGACTTTTACTGTAATTCCCACTGGTGCAGCTGCCTCATCTCCTAAACAACTGAGCCTGAACAGAGACTTCCAATGACCCAGCACTGTTCGGGGCATCCACAAATCCTATCTTTCATATTTAAAATGGCACCTCTGGTTATGTTTTTCCTGGAAAAGTTAGACCCTCGAATTTAGGAGGCCAGCTCCAACTTCTCTCAGGTGTTCCTTCATTACTTGCCTTGCATGAACAGTAGAGTGATTTTTCCAACTTTTCTGTTGTGTGGGGGGCCATGCTTTTAAACCATATTTGTGTGACAGAGATAGGTAATTGCTTGTTCAAAGGAGCTGCTTGTCAGTTGATCCTCAACAAACATGAAAGAGCAACAAAACCAGCCCAAGAAAAGATGGAGACATTTTTGTCATGACCTTTGAAATGCCGGCCACCTTCTGTCATCTCCCATAACTGAAATTTCTTGCAGTTCTAGAAACTGGTGCATTTTTTTTTTAAATACGAAATTCCTGCAGCCTCAGGAAACCAGGGGAGGAGAAATTTGGAGAGGCAAAGAAAGCAATATATATATTATATATATAATATATATATATATTATACATATATATATTTCTTTTCACGGGTATTTACATGTATGGCATTCAGCTTTGTTCGGGTATTTTCCCACGTCATTGTAGTTGTGCTTTTAAAGTTGTAGCAACGCTTTGGCAGAATCTCATCTGCCATCATCAGG
>NW_020769327.1:4795835-4808836 GCF_900518735.1 Pseudonaja textilis | reverse complement strand
GCTACAACTTTAAAAGCACAACTACAATGACGTGGGAAAATACCCGAACAAAGCTGAATGCCATACATACATGCATACATACATACATGTGTGTTTTCTTAAGTTTTCGCGGATACTTACATATATGTTGTTCAGCTTTGTTCGGGTATTTTCCCACGTCATTATAGTTGTAGTGCTTTTAAAGTTATAGTTGTGCTTTTAAACTTTAAAAGCACAACTATAATGATGTGGGAAAATACCCGAACAAAGCTGAATAACACACACACACACACACACACATATGGATCTTTGGTTATTTGGGTTTTCTCCTGCGTAAAATTGGAAGTATCTAGGCGACGTTTCGATGAAGTCTCATCATCTTCAGGCTTGTGTCTTCCGCTTTGTGCTTCTTGGAGAAGCACAAAGCCGAAGACACAAGCCTGAAGATGATGAATGAGACTTCATCGAAACGTCGCCTAGATACTTCCAATTTTACGCGGGAGAAAACCCAAATAACCAAAGATCCACATACAAATACTCGCGAAAACCTCAGAAATGGTAGCATTTGCCAATGAGACGCAACACATCTGTGAAATCCTAACGTTTGAAATAAATTTGAGTTTTGATAGTTCTGTGTTCCTGTGTTATGTAGGGCAGTTGAAATTACATTGTCTAAAATAGAAGTAGGGAAACCCATCATCCTGAAAATACCACACTACAGTGTCATCATCTGACTTGGTTTATGTTGGTTTAGGCTGGAGGATGTTTGAGTACAGAAACCTCAGGTTTTCTCATACCTTCTGTTGGGAATTCTATATTTTTTGTAGCTGAAATTGCAGCAATAATGCATTCTACAAAAAAATTGAACAGCGCAATCAACAGAGCTGTGAGAAGCATCTATTTGTGCGTGTGTGTGTGTGTGTACAAGTACCTTTGAATCAGTGTTGACTCCTGCTTCCTGCCTTGACAAATCTCTAGTTTGCTTGGCAAGATCTCAGAAGTAGTTTGCCAATGTCTCCTTCCTAGAGAAAATGACTGGCCCAAGATGACTCACTTGGCTTCATGTGTCAGGCAGGAATAGAACTCAAGGCGATCTGGTTTTTTATCTGATGCTTTAACCACTACACCAAACTGGCTTTTTTGTGTATTTTTTTCCTCCTGGTTCTTATTTTGATGAAAGAATTTGTTTACACAATGTTATCCGAGAACAAGATTACAAGGGGGTGGGGAATTGCTAGCTGGGTGCTCCAAAAGTGAACAAGGGATGCATATGTAGGTCATCTCTGTAGGCTCCTTGTCTTCCTAGCTCCATTAAAATCTCAAGGGAAGGCATCAGGTGAGGCTTGTTGGGGAAGCAATTATATTTAATAATAATGATATTGGGCAGCTGATAGCAGAGCAAGGGAGGGGGAATGCTGATAGCATATGGGAGAGGAAAGTACTACAAGCAATAAATAGCACGTCCTGCTATCCCCCAAATTAAGAAAAGCTTAAAAGGGGAGACATTCAAAAGACATTCTGGTGAGCTGAGGATACTGTCATGCAGAACTTTAAAAGCTCTGGCAGAGGGAAACATGGCACAATTAAATTAGGGATGTGAGTGAGAAGAGCCATCACCAAACAAAGCTGTATAAAAAGCAGGTGAACCTTTTAACTCTGGGATGCAAATATTTTAGTTCTGCTAACTGCTCACTAGATGGCAGCAAAAAGCAGATGATGAGCATTTTAGGCAAAAAAACCAAAAAAAATCCCTCACCAACCTTAAAAGAAATAGATGGAAGATCCACATAGACTAATAGAAACACTTAGGTAAATCACTGAGCAGAAAGAAATACAAGGTTTTGACTTTTCAGAAGCCTGATGCAAACAACGCACTACGGATGGAGATTTTTCTGGAAAGTGGCTTTTATTGATATAAAGTTTTTCTTTTTTCAAACCTGGCAACTTTAAGATGTGTGGAGTTCAGCTCCCATAATTCCCCAGCCAGTGTGAATTCTGGGAGTTGAAGTCCACACTTGCCTTTCTGGTCATGCTTTCTGGTCAGTGCTATATTCTTAATCCAGGGGTATCAAAACATTGGTGACTTTTAAGTCCTGTGGACTTTGTTGCCCAGAATCCCCCAGCCAGCATGGCTGCCTGGGGAATCCTGGGAGTTGAAGTCCAGGGGTCTTAAAAATTACCAAGGTTGGGCACCCTTGTCTTAATCCCTCAGAAATAATTTAACAAAATAATCCCAGCCAGAAAAAAAAGAATATGGTCCTTGTTATACAGGAGCTTTTCTAGAGATATGAAGAAAATTTTAAGGCAGGCCTTGAAGTTGATGGCATTCATTGACAATCCGTTATCTCCTTTTAACGACCTCATAATCCCTTGCGGGGTAGAGTCTAGGCAGCTGAATGGAGCGGAGTGTTTACTGGCCCAGATACCCTTCCTGTCACCAATGCTGAGTTATATTCAGCAGATATATTCTCAACGTGCCCAGAGAGAGAAGGATCTGCCTCTGCCTGGGATCGAACTCACGGCCTCCTGATTGTGAGGTGACAGTTCCACCTCTAGGCCACCACACCACTCCACTGACTATCCATTGTTCCTGTGCGGAAAAGTATGACATAAAAATACGACTTTCAATTGATGTGAATTGTCTGGGCAGTTGATCTATCCGTTTGAGTGCTCCAAAGGGGGTTTTGTCAATTGTAGGAAGGATGCCTTGACGTTGGTGGAGCTGGGTTTAAAGCTTTTAAACCAACAAGAGGTTAGAAACCAATTGTCCCCTTTAGAGCTAGCAAGGTCCAGGTCCCTTCTGCGCCTCTCCATTTCGTGAAAGCATCAGTGCCTGTTGAATTGTCATCCCAATTACAGGAGTGCACAACCTCCACACCTTGGCTGGTGGTGAAAGCCTGAAGTGTCCTCAAGAAACAGCCTCCTCGCACAGTTTCCGTGCTGTAGCTGCGCTTCAGCTGATCATCTCAGCAGGACATGGCTGCGTGACGCTGATGTGCAAAGGAGAAGTAATGAGGAAGAAGGGCCTGAGGGCTGTCTTTCTTGTTGTCTGCCAGGCTTAATTTTACAACGGGGGTAAGAAGTCAACATCTCTGGCTGCCTTGCTCTGTTGGGGAGGGCAGAGGACGTTAAAAGGGAGGGGGTGGAGATGGAGAAGAAGGAATTGAATTAAGAAAGGCTCTTTTGTGGGGGCAGGCATGAAATGGGGAAAGTTTCAGGTGAGGATGAAATTGAGCAGAAAGGAAGGTTGGTAGCACTAGAATGGGGGGCGGGGGAAACTATGGCTTGTGGACTTTAACTCGCGGAATTCCTGAGCCAGAATGAATTCTGGGAGTTGAAGTCCATAAGTAGTAAAAGGGCCATTGTTTCCCCACTCCTGCACTAGACAACTCAAGGAACCCTATAGTGGTGGGATTCGATTTTTTTTTTTTTACTACCGGTTCTGTGGGCATGGCAGGGGAAGGATACTGCAAAATCCCATTCCCCACCCCCACCCCACTAACCTGCTTTCCAGCTCTGTTCTCCTGTGCAGGGCAACAAAAAAAGATCCAGCTGGGACTCAGGAGGTAGAGAATAGATGGGGGTAGGGCCAGTAAGAGTTGGTATTTGCCGGTTCTCCAAACTACTCAAAATTTCTACTACCGGTTCTCCAGAACTGGTCAGAACCTGCTGAACACCACCTCTGAGTAAGGCCACAAGGCGCCAGTTCGCCAGATTCTGTCAAGGGCCTCTGTCAACTCGTAAAGCATTCCTATGCCTGTTTCCGAGTTGCCATAAGTAGATGGTGGGGGGGAACATAAAGGAACAGTATGGCAATTAAAAACAAGTACATTCCATGCTTATTTTACAAAGATTATAGCCTAAGCACTGGATCTTCTGCCTGTGAAAATCCTTCATTGGAGAATGTGATTGCTGACACCTAGCCCTCAATGTGCTTGTTGGAGAATCTGATTTATGATACACCCGGGGGGGGGGGGGGAGAGAACAAGGTCATAGGTGACCGTAAATTATGTGTGGCAGAGTTGGCTTCATATGGGTCAATGCTGACATGTTGTTCCTAATAAATCTTTTAGATTCTTTTGAAGCTTGGCTCGAGGCTCATGATTTAATTTGGGCAATTACCGGAACCCTGACAGCCTCATTCTTATCCAGAGGCAGAGGTCCATTGAAAGGATGAAGGGCAGTTGTTCTTTGACAACAGCTGTGTTACAGATTGTAAAAGCTAGTTTATTACTTGTGTGAGTGGATGGCTGAGACACCGGTCAGTTACCAAAGTTGGATCATTCTTATCTCATGGCTTCCAACAAGAGCTTTTCAAGACAAGATCATTATATGTTGAGCAGTTGATCCACTGGGGTAAAGAAATCAAAGGGAAGCATTGCATTCTTATATATGTGTCCTTGTTCCTTGGTGTTCTAGCAGCAAAACACTCAAGTTCTACTGGAATTAAAGGGATGCTGATTAGCAAAAGCAAAGCTTGCAGGAGCTTAGAGAAGCTTATGTATGGCTTTGATAGCTATGCTCCTGGAAAAAAAATTAATAGCTTTGTTGCCATTGTTTAGTTCCATTTTGAAAAACTGAATTTGATAGGAGCAATATACACAGGCTTTAGAATTGTGCAAGCATTCAGTTCCAATGTGAATAAACACAGTATTTAGATATCCCTTCAGTGATTGCACCCCTCAGGTCTTATTTCTTAAAACTAGACAATCAGTATTCCCATAATATACCTAACCAAGTCAATTCCAAACAAGCAGCTGTATTTGCCCCCAAACATAGGCAAAGTTGGATAGTTTTCCTCTGGTTAATTTAAAATGTATATCAGTGCCACTTGTTTTTAGGGCTTGGTGTATTGTGCAAAGCCAGAAAAAGAATTCATCTCCAAGGTAAGTGTGCAGTGTGAATGCAGCCAAAGTGTTAGAGTGGGAGTCTCCAAACGAAGCGATTTTAAGACTTGTGGAGTTCAACTCCCAGAATTTTCCAGACACCATGGCTGACTGAAGAATTCTGGGAGTTGAAGTCCGCATGTCTTAACATTTCCAAGTTTGGAGACCTTTGTGTTAAAGATTTTCCAAAGTTTAAAAAGGTGGATGAAAATGCAGGTGTTCCTGATATATTTTCCATCTAAATGCAATCCAAGCAATGCATCAACGTAACATCAAGATCACAAGAAGTGATTTTAATACTGCTCTAGTGAGGTGACAGTTGAAAACGGTCCCCAGTTCTGGTCACCATGATACAAAAAAGATGCTGTGACCCTAGAAAGTGTGGAGAGAAGATTAGCAAAATGGTAAAAGGTCTGAAGGATGAAGGATGAATGGTTGAGGGAATGAAATGTCCAGCCTATCGAAAGATGAAGGACTGGAAGGGACATGATAACTGTCTTCCAGTAGTTGAGAGTCTGTCCCAGAGAAGAGAGGATTGGCTTCTTCTCCAAAGCACCAGAGGACAGGACAAGAAGTGATGGGTGGAAGCTTGTTCAGGAGAGATTCCAACCCAGAAATAAGGAGAAATTTTGTGACAGAACAATTAATCAATGGGACAGATTGCCTCTTGGAGTTGTTGGTGTTCCATCATTGGAGGTTTTCAAAAATAGACGGGACAACCCTTTGCCTGGGATGGCCTCTGAGATCTCTTTTAGCTCCATGGCTTTATGCTCTATGTCAGGGGTGTCAAACTCAAGGCCTGTGGGCTGGATGTGGCCCACAGGGTACTTAAATCTGGTCCGCAGGGCTGCTTTGGAAACAGCAAAAGACTGGCCCGCAGTGCCTCTGCCAGTGAAAACGGAGCTCGTGAGGGCTGAGTACGGCCCTCCTGAGCTCTGTTTTTGCTGGCAGAGGTTGCAGGATGCGGTCGCAGCTGAAAACGGAGCTTGGGAGCCCATTTTCGCTGGCAGAGCGCTCGCCTCTGCCACCACAGGCGCCCCCAGCACGAGTCAGCTCGAGCTGGCCAAACCCATCTTGGCCTCCTGAGGTCAAACACAACCTGATGAGGCTCTCAATTAAATCGAGTTTGACACCCCTCTTCTATGTGAACTGGGACAGTTTAGACAATTATTTCCCCCAGCAGAATGTGTAGTTAATCCCAAGTGGGGAGGAGTGGAGATAAAGAGAGTTGTTTTGGCTGGGTGATTCTTCTTCCCGTGGGAAACGAGCTGTCCGTGCTTGGGCCCCTTGAGGTGGAGATTTATGACATCAAGCAACGTTGAATTACTCTTCTATTGGAGAATGTGACTTTTGGGGATTGTTTCTAACTTAATATTGTGGGGTAATTCCGGGTTTTGTCAGATCCGGAATTACCATGGACTTTGCCAATTGGATGCTTTCCTAAATAAAAGAAATAGTCTTGGAAGGTGGACTTGTTCTTTTCTTTTTAAATGGATTTCATCACTTGGAAACTTGACATTGACCTTTTGTACCTAGCAGGGATAGGCAAGTTGGTATCCTCCAGATCAGTGATTTTCAACCCGTGGTCCATGGACTCGTGTGTGTGTGTGTGTGTGTGTTTGTGTGTGTGTAGCCTGCAATATCATCACAGGGTTTGATGCAGTCTAGTGCTTTAAAATTTGAGTTAAGTTTTGGTGGTCCGTGGCCATGGTCTCTGGCCACAAAAGGCATTTAAAGGGGGTGCATGGTGAAGAAAAGGTTGAGAGCCACTGCTCCAGATGTTTTAAACTATATCTCCCAGAACCCTTTTCTTCTTGGCGGAGGATGAGGATTCCTAGGTGAAACTATCTTGACTGAGGTTGATGGAAATATTGAAAGAACACTAACTTGGCATGTAATTTATCTTAGCAGGGGTGGATAGCACCTTCTTGGCATGGGGTCAGAGTCAGAGCCAAAGACCACTATTAAATTTGACAGCTGATCCATGGCTCGCAATCTCCAGTCCTTAGGGGGGAGTTATGGGGAATCAGACAAAGCTTTTGGTATCTTTGTCTCTTTTAACAAGCAGAATGTCTTCTATTAGAAGCACCTACTGAGTTTTTATCTACACTTGAAACTCCCCCAGCCGGCATCTCCAAATGTAGGTCTTTCGTTAGATTTCTTTCTTTCTTTTTTTTTAGCGGTGCTAATGGTTATTTTATAGCTCCATTTTGTAACGTCATTCAAGATGAAAATAATTTAATTCATTTTTTAATCTCTCCGGGGAAGGTTATTATTTTTTCGCTTCTTGGCTCATGCAGAAATGCTTAAAGGGAATTGGCACAATGGAAAATCAAGTGATGCGACTGAGAAATTGGGATCAGTTTAAAAAAAAAAAGCCGAAAAAAGCCTGCAGTGTCAGAGAGATTTATATTCTCTCTCACAAACATCCTTTGATTGGTCTCCCATTTGTTGCCTGTATTTAAGATGTCGGGCAAGGGCTGTGAATGCTTTATTGCAGGTATGAATGGAAAACTTGCCTGGGGAAGCTGTGAAGGTGTGCAAGCAGTCCTTCCTTACTGACTGTTTACAGTTTCTGGATATGGTGTCTCTCTTTGTACCACTCAGAGGTGGGCATTCAGCAGGTTCTGACCAGTTCTGGAGAACTGGTAGTGGACATTTTGAGTCGTTTGGAGAACCAGCAAATCCCACCTCTGACTGGCCCCGCCCCCCTCTATTCTCCGCCTCCCGTGTCCCAGCTGATTGGCTGGGTCTTCTTTGGTTGCCTTGCACAGGAGAATGGAGCTGGAAAGCAGGTTAGTGGGGTGGGGAGGGAATGGGGATTTTGCATTAACCTTCCCTTGCCACGCTCAACAAGCCACGCCACGCCACACCCACCAAGCCACGCCCACAGAACCAGTAATTTTTTTTGAATCCCACCATTCGTACCTCTCCATTTCTTTTTGCCAAAAAAGGTCATTGTTTTGAAGACAGCGAAGTCCACATTCTGGACAGAGAGGACCACTGGTTTGAAAGAGGGGTCAAAGAGGCCATCTATTAAGATGGAACATCTCTTCCTCAAGAGAGGTTATCACTCATCTCCTGTTTATAACACCGTCCTTTCAGCAGTTCCAAACTCATTTGCACTGCTTAGGTGACCCTGAGGGCACAGATAAACCTCCAAGTGGCCTCAATGGCTCTCAGAAAGAAGGATAACAACCAGATGACTGCAAGGAATATAAATCCTTCCATCCTCCCCCATTCAGTCAGAACTGAAGAAGGTTCTTGGATGAGAAGTGAAACGTCTTCGAAGTAAAACCAAATCCAGTTGTCTTTTTGAAATCCATTAAGGTAATAAGGGACGTAACTTCTTAACGCTCTGGTTCATATAACATGTCACTGGGATCTGGCTTGGCATGTTTACATGCTTTGAATGTTTGCTAGCTATTTATTTTTTATTTTACTTATTAAATTTATGCGACACCCATCTCGTCAGAGATGATCACGGGCAGGCACATCATTTGCTAGCTGTTGTGTTTTGTTCATGGCTCAGAATATTGCGGGAGGCAGATATGGTGGTCTTTTCAATAAAACATGATTAAGCAATCCTTGATTTAATGTGGTGGAACCAGTTCAGTGCTCTTTGAGTTTTGCTTGCTAGGAGGGTTTTTCAATGTCATGCTGTTATTGGTTATTGTTGTTTTATTTATTTATAAAACAGGATTCCACTCCCTTCATGTTTAACCATGGAAAATTAATGATTTGTTAACAGGGGATTCTCAAGCTACCAGCCGTGAGGCGAAGGCTATGAAAAGCAGGGATGTTTTGTTCCTTTTGTTTTCAGCTTCTCTTTCCTGCCATTTATCTGGAGCTAAGTTAGTCAAGAGTGAAGACAGGGAATGATGGTCCTTGGCTAACAGTGGTATGAGGATGCAGTCAACCCTTAAGCTGACCTGGCTGTGGCCCAGTGGTGGGATTCCAGAATTTTCATTACCGGTTCTGTGGGCGTGGCTTGGTGGATGTGGTGTGGCTTGTTGGGTATGGCCTGGTGGGCATGTCAGGGGAAGGATACTGCAAACTCCCATTCCCTCCCCACCCCTCTAACCTGCTTTCCAGCTCTGTTCTCCTGTGCAGGGCAACCAAAGAAGACCTAGCCAATCAGCTGGGAGTCAAGAGGTGGAGAATAGATGGGGGCAGGGCCAGTCAGAGGTGGTTCTCTGAACTACTCAAAATGTCCTCTACCGGTTCTCCAGAACCTGTCAGAACTGGCTGAATGCCACCTCTGCTCTGGCCATTTTCTTTTCTGTGGTTTTTTTTTTTTTCCTATCTAGATTTTCTTTCACATGGCTTCAAGCTTGACACAGCCTGGAGCGAGGGGTGATGGTTATAGAGATAGGTGGGGATTTGTAACCAAAACAAAAGAGTTCTCTTATGAGTCATGGACATTCCAACTGCTGGCTGGCCAAAGGAGGAAGAGAGAAGTAAGCAGGCAACTGGCCAGCACCCAGATTGGACAATGTGACATATTGTTTGGAGAGAAAAAAGGAAACCTTCACTTTTTAATCAGGTGGAAAGTGCGGGAATCCTGAGAGTCGGCTTTCCACCAGTTTGTGCCAAGATGATATTTCCTAATAACACTGTTCTTTGAGGAACCGATGGGTATAGTACTTGAAACGTTGACTGTTGCCTTCTCTTGAGACTTTGTAAGGTGCCCTAAGCTCCTCCCATCTCATTCCTTATGAGAGGCACTTGGTCTTGTTACTTTACTGCTGAAGACAGTAAAATGGGAGTGGATCTGTATTTGGTGTTCGCTATCACCTTCCATGGTCTCTATAATAAATTTTACAGACTTGTTTTTTTAAATAAGCATTGTTGTTACTTTCTCCTGCTGTTGCTTGAAGTTGGTCTGTGAAATCTTCTTGCAGCAGCTAACCAGGTGGCCCAATATTTCTTCGGATTCTTTTGCATAGGCAGCACTTACTGTCTATTGCTGTATGGTCATATCCAGGGGTGGGATTCAGCTGGTTCAAGCCGGTTTGGGTGAACTGGATGTTAAACTGACATCTGTTCGCTGAACCGGTAGTTGAACTGACCGACTAGCCCCACCCACCCCCTCCCCTTCCTTCCCAGGAGTCTCCACGCAGCCCATTTTTGGATGCAGGTAAGTGTAGGGTCCACATGGTGGCTCTGGGAGGGTGCAAAAAATGCCCGTCCCATAAATTCCGGAAGTCCAGAAATGGGCCTGTTTCCGGATTCTGGAGGGCCTCTGGAGCTCTGGAGCAAAAACAGCCTGAGGGAAGCCTCTGGACTCTGGGGAAGGCAAAAAATGGCCCTCCTGGAAGTTCTGGTAGGCCACGCCCACCATGGCCATGCCCACCCCGCAATCGGGCAGAGAACCGGTTGTTGGGATTTTTGAATCCCACCCCTGATCATATCCAACCATTTGAGAAGGGGCTCCCAAGAATGCCTGTGAGTCCTCTCCAGCCTCTTCCTCCTCCCCTGCCCAACTTGTACCCATCTCTAAATTAAGAATTCCTGGGGCATGGCACAAAGGCAACACAGTCAAATAAGCAATAGGAGTCCCTTTATTATCTGCAACTTTGCCCCCAATGTCCAGGTTACCTTCTGGCTGGAGAAAAACTCTCCCAGGAACAGCCTTTGACTGCAGAGAATTCAGTCCAAAACAAGGTACATAGAAACTGTAACTAAAAATCCAAACAAACCAAGCTGAAGTAATTAACTTGACAGGGCAGGAGAAGGAATTTCAGACCTGAAAGCACGGCAAAACTCACACAGTTGGGAAGATGCCAGGAACACAGATAAGCCACAACGATACAAGATAAATTCATGTTTGCTCCCAACAACTTGCTGTGCGCAGCTTCCTTTTTTTATAGACTGTGTTCCCAGCTGCAGCTAATGAAGGGAATCAGGGCCCTTTCCTCCCCCATAAGCCACGCAACCCATGTTGCTCCCTTCTCTGTTCCTTCCTGCGTGCCCTAGGATGAAGAGGGGGCGGGTCTGGGTCTTCCTCTGAATTCCCTCTCCCTTGTTCTACCTCTCTCCTGCTCTGCCCAACAGACTTTGCCCTTCCCCAGTTTCTTCCACAGCCAACGGAGCCACATTCCTACTCCCTGTCAGCTGTTTGGCTTCCCCCTCTCAGTCAGATTCCAAGGGGGCATGACAATTCCTTTAGCTATTAGTTGCTAAGAACCAAGGCCACTTGAGCCATGTGCAACAGTGAAATGAGAGATTTGTAGACTTATAGGATTTGCTGAGAATCTAAATTCCGTCTTTTGCCATACAGAAGTAGTGGCGCATGGCAGTGCCAAGATATTTCCATAAGTGGATTTGTATAACTATCATCTTCCTAAAGCTCACAGTTTGGCTTCCCATGAATGTGCAGCAATGGTTGTTAATTCAGGCTGCTTCGGGCTTCATTCCTTTCACAGTGATATCATCAGGCACCAGCCAGCTGTACTATGCAAATTTGAGCTGTTTATAATTATATAAAAGAAGCTAGATCCTTCTTAGAAATGGGATCAAGACTGAAAACTCTCTGGATTCTTCTCCCATGTTTGTTCAGATTTTGTAGCTCATTGTAGTTCTGAGAGTGAATGGATCAGTCAGCTGTTTCATCTTATGAAGAACTTTATGCAGTAGGACAGCTGGACAATTTAGTTTGAGGTTTAATTGTGTGTGTCTGTGTGTGTGTGTGTGTGTGTGTGTGTGTAGCTCTTTCTTAATCATAAGTATTCTTTCAAGATATGGTAAGTCAGATCTGTTACATCTTGAGGGCCTGTTTTTCCATTCTGCTGAATAGGACTTCATAAAAACGGTCTCTATTGACATTATTCATGATAACTACATTGGACTTTATTTCTTTTCTTTTGCATTTGATTGCAGAGTTTTTAAAAATGCAAATAGCTGATAAAATATCGCAACTGCTCTAGGGATAAATGAGGAAATGAATAATTTTAGCTGTTCCTTTAATGTTGGTAGAAACTGACCTCTTCTCCAATGGTGCCATCTTCCGTTTTCATCTTGCTAAATCTTACAATACAAGATCTCGGTTAGGAAATGTTTTGAACTATTTCTTGAAAATATTCAAAGTTTATTATATAAAGTCTCCTTGGGCAGGACTAGAAGACCTTCAAGGTCCTTTCTAGCCCTATTATTCTGTTCTCATTCCCTTTTATTCTATTGCTATTCCATTCCACTCCACCCTTTAACAAATGCAGTTTTGTAGCAGAGAAGGAGCACTTGCATAGGGTGCATAACCTGACCCCTTCAATGAAGGGGATACAACTTCCATCATCCACAGTCCAAGAAGTTAAATGAAAGAGGAAATAGTAACCCTTTCCATTTTGTGGAAAAAAAATGGTTCCTAGATTGACAAACACAAATTTATGTTACATTTTTTACAGTAGACTGTCTGGATGACCTGTAATATAATGCCGTTTAAAGTGATGCTGATGAGATGCTGATTAAAATGATGTTGACGATTAAGACATCAATATTGGAAAAATAGTGGGTCTTTTTTCCATCCTGCCTCTTCTCCCACACCTGTATGGGAAAAGAAGCTTGCCTCTCTGTGTTTGAGTTCTACTCTATTGCAAGCCTTGGCATGAAAAGAGAACCTCCTTGTCTTGCAAACTTGGCTTGTCCAAGTCACAATTGGAGTTTGTTGGCTGCTGCTCCTGCTTGATTTTCTTGAAGGCTCTATCTAGTTGGCAGAGAGACAGGAAGTGATCAATTTTATCTTGGCTGAAACACCACTTTGAATCAATCCTGAACTTTCTTCTTTGGGCCAAAGTCTTGTGTGAAAGGGAAGGTCCATAGAGTTTTACTAAGGGACACCATGTGATCAGATTTTGTCAGGGCCCTGAAATAGATATGAAGGCGTATTAAGAGCACTTGCTGAGCATACCTTGGCTGTCTAAGCAGTTTTTCAAGACACGAGTTTACATGTTGTACTCAACATGAGTTTGATTTGTTTGTTGGAGGGTAAAGCCAGCCATTGTAGTTTCTAAGAGATGTAGTATGGAGTGGTTTTTTCCAACCTTGGAGACTTTAAAATGTGTGTGGTCTTTAACTCCAAAGTCCCTTTCAACTATTCTATTCTATTCTATTCTATTCTATTCTATTCTATTCTATTCT
>NW_020769327.1:4762676-4778647 GCF_900518735.1 Pseudonaja textilis | reverse complement strand
TGGGCCAATTTCTAGGAGACTGTGAGTTCTAGTCCTGCCTTAGGCATAAAAACTGGATGGGTGACTTTGGGCCAGTCCCTCTCTCTCAGTCCCAATCATCTCACAGGATTGTTGTGGGGAAAATTGGAGGAGGAAGGAGTATTAGGTATGTTTGCTACCTCAAGAGGTTTATAACATTAATCAAGGAGGGATATAAATAAAATTTAAAAATTAATAGTAAATAAAAACATCACAAAAATCTGCCTCTTTCTCAAGGGGGATGATTTTTCTCCTACATCCCTTAGAAAAAAAAACAGAATTCTGGCCATAAACAGCTGCCTGTCAAGAAAGTAAGTCACAAATAGGGGATTGTGCCTCTCATCACCCAAAACACTGGGCGCGTATTGCCTGGGTTGCCTGCTCTGTCTTAGAGATGCTGGAGGCAGAACTGAACACGGTTCCTGGAGCTCAAATGGAGAACTTGAATGTTCAATGATTGCTTCAGAAATATCTTTGCCCAAATGGCCATTTAAAATCCCATTTTTTTCCTTAGTTTTGCTGTCTTATCTTTTTACTTTGCAAAACCGAAAAAAAAAATCTCAACAATAGATTTTGACAACTGATCCCTACAAAAGTCATTTAAAGCCACCAGATCTCCAGAAAAAGGTGATGGTGCATGAATGCAAAGCAAAACCAATAATACAGTAAAAGGCAGGATTGACAAATTGTTACCGGTTAGGCATTTAGTTTCAGGTAGATATTGAAGTCCCCATTTCAGATCTTTAACCCTGTCAAGCCCGTGCTACAGTGCACAAGCCATGATGAATAAAAGATGGATACTAATAAAAGGTGGGTGTTTATTCAGCCCTGGCTGGGTGTTGTCAAAATCTATTTAATATTTAAGCAAGGATTATATTTTTTTCTTCTTCTAAGCAAATGTACCTATGAGTTTCTACTTCTGAACACCTCCTATCCTATCAGTAATACCAAAGTAATAATTAATTTTTGTGTGTCTGTCTTTGAATCAGGGCTCACTCCCAGCAACTGTCTGGAGAAATCCCTGCTGTTTTCTTAGCAACTTCTCAGAAGTGGTTTGCCATTGCCTCCTTCTTGAGGCTGAGAAAGAATGACTGGCCCAAGGTCATTCTGCTGGCTTTATGCCTAGGTGGAACTAGAACTCACAGTCTCCCAGTTCCTAACCTGATGTCTTAACTACTACCTTAAACTCAGGGAGGAGGGTCTCTCTAAACAATGTTAATTATTTTTTCAATTCATTTTTTTAAATTAAAATGCACACATTTTTAAAATTTCCTTTGATGTCTTTCCTTTCTGTCAAATATTTAAGGCATTTCAAACATATCAATGTATAGTCATAAAAAATAAGCAATCTATGAACCCATGAATAATCCGACATGTTTTAAGGCTGTAAACCTCCCTATGTGGCAGACAATCCAATTGATATTTTTCTGAATAATAATAATAATACAAAATAGTTGGATTATTGATTGATGCTTGAGCTGAGATGGTGCAGTGGTTAGAAAGCGGCATTGCAGGCTGACTGCCCAGTGCCAAGAGTTCGATCCTGACCAGCTCAAGGTTGACTCAGCCTTCCATCCTTCCAAGGCGGGTAAAATGAGGACCCAGATTGTTGGGGCAATAGGCTGACTCTGTAAACTGCTTAGAGAGGGCTGTAGGCACTGTAAGGCTGTACATAAGTGTAAGTGCTATTGCTATTATGAGATCCTTGGGCTAGAGTCTGTCACAGTGGTTTCTTTGCAAAGTGCCATGAATTCCAATGGCCCTGTTTGCTTTTATACTATGAATAATAAACCCTAACTCGATGCAAGAAACCTGGAGACACTTGCTAAATAGGATTTGTTTGCTGTCTCTATAAAAGCTAGCTGCAAAGCGGCTAGCTTCTCTATGGAGGGCTCTTTTTATATCTCGGTACCCGCTTTTTATGATAAGCTTGCTACGTTAAAGGCCTAATCTCTGCATCTAAGGATATGTTTCATAAAAAGATTGGTTTGGTTGGCACTAGGACTTCAATCATGATTGCATATCGCCATCAACTTATCTTCGCCATCTGCGGGGATAATGTATTATCACTTATTTTCTTTCCAGAGCAGTAAGATTATTGGATTGTTGAATTGCAATGAATGCTTTTGCTTTCTTGTTCTGTCTGATAAATCTTGGCTTCTATTTACACCTCTGTCTCCCTCTCCTTCTCTCTCCCGGATGGGGTAGCAGACTAGGGCAGAGAGCGTGAGTCCTTTGTGAAAGAGGCTTAACCTTCTTTGGGAACGAAGGGAGTTTGCGGAGATGTGCTAATAAATCTGATTGCCCCATTTTGCTCAGTGGAAGCCTTCTATGATGCTCTTTCCCATGTGTTCAATTGCTCTTGAGAAAGGATAAGTCAGGAAAGTGACGTCTGCAATCAAACCTCTGAGTGCTTCTTCCACTTCAGTCCAAGGCAAGGGGGTTGTCACTCCATGATTACCACAGTCTATATGAGCAAAAACTTCACCCAAGTTTCAATCATGGATCAGGAGCGGAATGTGGAAAGTGGAATTTCACGAAGGAAGGCAAATATATGCGTGTCCCAGGATAATGTTCCAGGATCTGATCTGAGTCCATCACAGGGACCAGAGGTTTAGTCTTCCAAGATGTCTTCAGGGAACTGCTGAGTGTGCACTTTGGGCTATTCTATGCGTAGTATTTACATGGTGCCTGTTGTATGTGGCTTTCTAGGTGTTGATTGAGGTGTCCATGCAGTGGTGGGATTCAATTTTTTTTACTACTGGTTCTGTGGGCGTGGCTTGGTGGGTGTAGCCGGGGAAGGAGACTGCAAAATCCCCATCCCCTCCCCACCCCACTAGCCTGCTTTCCAGCTCCGTTCTCCTGTGCAGGGCAACCAAAGGAGACCCAGCCGATCAGCTGGGACTCGGGAGGCAGAGAAGAGATGGGGTTGATGGGGCCAGTAAGAGATGGGATTTGCCGGTTCTCCGAACTACTCAAAATTTCTGCTACCCGTTCTCCAGAACTGGTCAGAACCTCTGTGTTCAAGGCTGGCTTTTAAGCCATTAGCTGTTGTTTCCTTGTGTTTACACAAGGAAAGTGAGTTGCATTCAATTTTACAATCTTTTTTTTTTGCCGTTAGTGTTAAGCTGGACGACAGGGTGGTTAAGCAGATTTGGCTTCCTTCACTGATTTTCCTTGTCAGAAGGATGCAAACAGCAACCACACGACCCCAAGCTGCTGCAACTGTCATGAACACAGGTAGTCCTCGACTTACGACAGTTCACTTTGTGATCGTTCAAAGCTACAACAGCACTGGAAAAATTGACTTATGACCCTTTTTCAGACTTAGAACCATTGCAGCATCCCCCAGGGTCATGGGATCCCCTTTTGCGACCTCCTGACAAGCAGAGCCAATGGGGAAGCCAGATTCACTTAACAAACGGGTCAGTAGCAGAACAACTGCAGTGATTCACTTAAGAACTGTGATGAGAAAAGTCATAAAAAGGGGCAAAACCCACTTAACAAATCATTTAGCAACATACATTTTAACACCAATACATGGCGGTTGCCAAGTGCCTGAATTTTGATTATGTGACCAAGGAGATGCTGCAGCTGTTAAGTGGGAGGAGCAATTGTAAGTCCCTTTTTTCAGTGTTGTTGTAACTCATCCAACCCGCTGCTCAACCAGGGGACCCTATACCACTTCAGACAAATGGATGTCCCATCTCTTCTTAAGAACCTCCTATGCAAGAGCACCCACAACTTCTGGAGGCAAGTTGTTCCACTGATTAATTGTTTCTAACTGTCAGGAAATTTCTCCTTAGTTCTAAGGTTGCTTCTCTCCTTGATTCGTTTCCACCCATTGCTTCTCGTCCTGCCTTCAGCTGCTTTGGAGAATAGCTTGACTCCCTCTTCTTTGGGGCAGCCCCTCAAATATTGGAACATAGCTATCCTGCCACCACTAGTCCTATTTTTCATCGGACTAGACATACCCAATTCCTGCAACCATTCTTCATATGTTTTAGCCTCCAGCCCCCTAATCTGTATACATTTGGCAAAATGTTTTTTCTTGCACCATTCTTTTAAAAAACCACCAGGTTCAGAAGTAGCTTTAAAAGGGCACATTTTCATGAGGTCTGGGAGACTCCCTTCTTGGATTGGCTGGTTCATACTACATGCAAGCTATGGATTACTTGGCCATAGTTAATTGGAGAACCCAGGGTGTCTGGATACATACGTTCTAAGCCATGCCTATTCCAGCTCAATGGTTTTTGTTTATGCAACATGCACTTATATTAAATTAAACAAACCATATTACAGCGTAGCGCAAGGTCTGAAATTAGCTATTGATTGGCATGTTTATAAACTAGCGCAATTAACTTGCATCCTCCCTAGTATATTAACTTTGTCTCTTTTCTAGAATTAACATTATATTATATCCGTGCCCTCTATTAATGTGTTTGCCTTAATTAGTTTCATGGTATCACTGCTGTCACATTCACGGCCCATTTCTGAGATTAATTGTTGTGTCAATAGTTTTCTAAAATATGGCAAATGGCAACCTTCCAATTTTAAAAAGTATTTTTAAAAAATGTTCTGTTGGCTGGGAACTATATTTGCAATTATAGAGATATGGCATTCTGTTCTCTCTGTCTCTTGGGCATACACAATGAAGTGGCTTTTGTACATCAACCTTAAATTCAGCATAGGTGGTCTTCAACTTTCAACTACCAGGGAGCCCAAAATTTCCATTGCTAAGCCAGACAGATGTTGTGAGATCTTCCCCATTTTACAACTGTCCTTGCCATGGTTGTTAAGGGAATTGCTGCAGCTGTTAAGTTAGTAACATAGTTATAAAGTGAATGTGACTTTCCCATTGACTTTGATGGTCAGGAGGCTGTCAAAGGTGAAGACATGACTACGGGATATGGCAACCGTCATAATCACATGAAAGTTGCCACTGAATTTTGCTCATGTGACCATTGTCAACTCATAAAATATTTCTGTGGTCTTTTAGAGTTGCCAACAAAAAGGGAGGGGGGAGCAGTGCAGCTGCTTGCAAACCGAAATTGCATTCCGTAAATGTTTTCAAAGAAAGTGACTAGGTGACCAAAGTTTCTGCCTTGCAAAATTCTAACTGGAGAGCATGACTGATGACTCTTGGCTATGGATGTGTCCCATTGCAGAATATGAATTATGATACATCCAGAGGGTGGGGGAAAACCAGGGTCAAGGGTGACAATGAATGATGTGCCTCAGAGTCTGCTACACCCAGGCAGCACCGGCATGTTTAGTCCAATGGTGGGATTCAAATATTTTTACTACCGATTCTGTGGGCGTCGCTTGGTGGGTGTGGCAGGAGAAGGATACTGTAAAATCTCCAGTTAGAGGTGGTATTTGCCATTTCTCTGAACTACTCAAAATTTCTGCTACCGGTTCTCCAGAACTGGTCAGAACCTGCTGAATAACCACCTCCGGTTTACTCCTAATAAATCTTCTTTAAGCTTTGAAAATCCGGCTAGAGACTCATGATGTAAATGAGGGTAACTACGGGAGCCCTGATAGCCATGGGGATGTTGCAATGGTCACAAGGGTAAAAAACAGTCATAAGTAACATTTTCAGTGCCATTTTACCTGAATGAATGGTTGTAAGTTGAGGGCCATCTGGGAAGGCATAGAGGACGGAGAAGAATAAGATCTTAATGACTTGATTCTGACTCTCCACGGTTTAGCTTAGGGGTCGTCAGCCCGCGGCTCTGGAGCTGTATGTGGCTCTTTCATCCCTGCGCTGTGGCTCCCTGTCACCTGTCGGCACCACAATTTTGAGAGGAGCTTCTGGTTGCGGGGGGGGGGAGCATAGGGCACCAGGAGGAGACTCTATGGGAAGGGGTGGGTTTTCTGGTAGGCCCCACAATTGATAGAGCTTTCAGGTAGGACAGGTAGAGGAGACTCTATGGTGAAGGAACCAGATTTCTGGCTGGAAGAGGGAAAAGGATGCCATGCTAGGAGGAGACTCTATGGTGGGGGAACTGGACTTCAGGTTGGCTCCAGAATTGAACAGGGGGGCTTCTGGTTAGGATCTCTGTGGCTCTTTGAATGTTTAAGGTTGCCGACCCCTGGTTTAGTTGAAGGACTCTAAAGAGGTTCAGGGCTACATAATGCATGCAGGTGGCATAGGCAGTTGTTAAATTTTGGAATTTGGGGTTCATGTAAGGGTGTCCAGGGAGTGGATCTTTTCATTCACAGAACAGTGACTGGGGATTGCGTGGTTTGCAACAAAACACCCATTGTTCAGAAGGCCAAGTTTATATGTAGGCTATGATTTTGTGCCCTATGCCAGTGATTCCCCAACCTTTCCGGCTTGGTGGCCCAACGCAGGGGGCATTGGTCTGTTGGAAGAAATATTCTGGTCCAGTTCCAAACCTGGCAGAAAGGCACTGGTGACAAAATGGAGGCTGATTGGAAAGAGGGTCCATTTATTGATGAAGCAGAACCACCAAGCACGTGTGATTCTGGGCAGCTGACCACATGGAGTTGAGAGTAGGGGAGTATTTATACCTTCTCTCCTTGGACTTGAACTTCCTGTTCCTGTGCGAGAACATGTATTCTATTGGCTGTTCTCAGATTCCCATGGGGCCATGTACAAATCCTAGGAGTTTGTCTGAGCTAAGTTTGATTGAAGTTTGGCTGATGCAATGGAGGTGCTTGTTGGGCAATTCCTATTGTGGCTGAGGGCTAGCCCTACCTTTCTTCAGACCTTGTTGCCGGTAATTTTTGCCTATGAATAGAACTATATCTCTCTTTATCCCTAAATAGCTGAGGGCTATTAAGAAAGTTGGGGGCTGCTTTCCAAGAGCATGTTTCTCCATTTCTCATCCAGGGAAATATAATATTCTGCCTTTTTTAATGTTTCTCAAAATATTTCATTCTTCTGGGAGATGGACGAGTGCTAACTTTCTACAGCTCCATGCAAATGGTAGGCAGGCGCATATGCACAGCTCCATTTGAGAGCCTACCACTCTCACAAGTGGAGATTCATGCATGAATGCAAGCACTTGCTGCTTGCACATGCTCCCTCCCCCAACACTTGTGCGACCCGGTGCCAAACCGGAAATGAGCCCCAGTCCCGGAAGTGGGGGACCCCTGCCCTATGCAACCATCTACTCATGTTTCTCTGAGCACATGTCTGAAGGAGCTTGACACCCAAAGAGGTTTAGATTCTCCTCCTGAGATGAAACTGGCAGGACCTCAAAGAGGAGGCTTGTAAGTCTTGATTGGAGATATCCAGTTCTCAGCTGCTTGCAGCTCCTTTTGAAGAATGAAACAGAAAGAACTTTGCCATTGGACTGACAGCAATGGCTCACTAGATGAAAAGGCTAGCTGAGAAGAAGGGAGCCTGTATTTATGAGTCAATAACTTGCAAGGGGCTCTTGAGAATGTTCTAATGAGCAATATGGAAAATGGGCAGTTCCTCGCAGTAGGAAGCTGTTTCATAAATTCGCGTGAGAGTAACTGCAGGCTTACTTCATTTTATTTACCCTATTTATATGCTGGCCATCTCACAGAAAAGCGACTGTGGGTGGCGTACAATAAAACCATAAAAACAGTAATTACAAAAGCACTCTAAAATTAAAACACAAATACTCTTATTATATAGAAAAACTAAATGGCCAGAGACAGCATTAGATGTTACATGCAATATGTAACCTCATTAAATCCCCATTTCCGTGGAGTTAAACCTTCTGGAGTTAAAAGAGTCTGGAGTGGTTCAACTTGATGCAGGTTTTTCCGGACTCTTTAAAAATATGACCTCAATATACTCCAGCATTTTTCTTCAATGATAATATGGAAGATAAACTATTGGGATCAAGCCATGCTTGTTTTTGAGCTACCAAAGAACACACCGGCTGGGGAATCCTGGGAGATGAAGTCCACACGTCTTAAAGTTGCCAAGGTTGAGAAACACTGTGTCATGCCCCTGTCGGAGCCTGAATCTGTAGAGGAAGACGAGCCGGAACTGAGCAGACAGAGATCAAGGGAGCAGCTTGGTTGGCTTGGGAGGAAAATGGGGAGGAGCAGGCCCGGTCAGGCCAGGGCCTTTCAGGATCGGGATGGCTTGTGGGCAGAGAGGAAGGCGGGGCAGGATGACCAGAAGAGGCTAAGCAGTGAACATGAGAGACAGAGCTCAGCGATGAGCAAGGACCACCTCCTCCTGATCCCTGAGCATGGAGAGTAGAGAGAAGGCAAGAACAGCACTACTCAGGAGGAGAGCGCCCCGCCCCTTTTCATAAAGAAACACCTGGGGACTGAGACTTAAGGAGATGCTGTGGGGAGGGATTTGGCTTAGAATTCTATGTTCTTGCTTGGAAGAAGAAGAGATTTTTAAATACACTAGAGATGTCTACGGAGATTCTCAGTTATCCAGGTCAACAGTTGTCCCAAAGGTTGCTTTTTCAAGAGGCAACTGGACTTTCTGGTTTTTTCTTTGAAGACATTTTGCTTCTCATCCAAGAAGCTTCTACAGCTCTGACTGGATAGTGAGGGAATGGAAAGATCCAGTCAGAGCTGAAGAAGCTTCTTGGATAAGAAGCGAAATGTCTTTAAAGAAAAACCAGAAAGTCCAGTTGCCTCTTGAAAAAGCACCTTTGGGACACAAGAGATGGCTATCTCAATAAACTGAGGCACTTGTTTATCTAAAAAGAGATTTAAAAACCATGTAACTATATTTTACTTGATGTATTTCTTTAGCTTGTGGGCAGAGATGGACTAGAGCCAACTCTGTTATTCTGTAGTCGCTGAAGCGGGAAAAGATGGGTCCATCTTACTGGAATTCATAACCTGTAAAAAAAACAACCCAAGAATATCATGCTGAATGCTTTTATATGAGTAGTCCATGGAATCTTCAGGGAATTCAAACAAACCTTACAAAAATGGTTTTGTTTTGTTTTTAAATTTAACGTATCTTGCATCGGTTGTCTTAGCAGCATCTGGTGATCGCTTGGCAGTATTTCTTTGCTGGAAAAGTTTGATGCCATTTCTACTCAACAGAACTTTTTCCTTCTGATGAGATTTTTAACTGCCTCACTGTGCTTTAATCTGCTATTGATTGTAGAGCCAGAGGACTCCTTGGGCAGAATAATCCACTCTGTCAAAAATGAGTGATCAATGCAATCTTGTGAGGATACAAAAGGTAAGCGTAATACTGGCTTTCTTAAACACATTTTGGAGCTCTTTTGAAAAAGTCACAGCCTTCCTTCCTACATTAAAGGCAGTTGTACAGAGAAAAAAAAATAAGACTAGGGATGTGCTAAGCCTTCATGTCAGATCTCAGCAAAACGCTGAAAAAAGCTGAAAGTATGAACCACAGATTATCTCACTTCTGGACAACCTTATGTAGCTAAACAGAATTAAAGTTATGGTGGCACAATGGTTAGAATGCAGCATTGCAAGGTTAACTGCCCACAGTTGGGAGTTCGATCCTGAGCCAGCTTAAGGTTGACTCAGCCTTCCATCCTTCTGAGATCAGTAAAATGAGGACCCAGATTGTTGGGGGCAATAGGCTGACTCTGTAAACAGCTTGCAGAGAGTTGTAAAGCTGTGTGAAGCAGTATATAAGTCTAAATGCTATTGATAGAAAGAGTGCAGAGAAAAGCAACCAAGATGATTAGGGGACTGGAGACTAAAACATATGAAGAATAGTTGCAGGAACTGGGTATGTCTAGTTTAATGAAAAGAAGGACTAGGGGAGACATGATAGCAGTGTTCCGATATCTCAGGGGTTGCTATTCTCCAAAGCACCCGAGGGCAGGACAAGAAGCAATGTGTGGAAACTAATCAAGGAGAGAAGCAATTTAGAACTAGTTTCTTTCTTGGATTTTGAATGGAGCACCAGCTGATAAGAAGTTACAAAAATACTTGTTCATCTGTATTGCCCGTGGCAATGAACACATGATCAGTTGCCAGCCTTGTGGTATCAAGGCCTTCACGAGGCCTTCACAAGACTAGAGACCTGCTTTATTTCTGTCATTTCAACATATATATCTAAATCATTAGACCAGTTCTCAGACCAATGGTCAGAATCTTGATCAACGGGTCCATTGGCTACCTAAACCTGCCCTTATTCAAAGTACTCGTGAAGGTTGATAAAGCCAAGGTTCCGGAGACCATTCCAGCCCCATTCTCAAAATACAGTAGAACCGCTGGTCACGACCGTAATTCGCTCCATAACTTTGGCGATTTCTTCGTCTTCTAATGTTTTGTCTTCAGGAATTTCTGGGTCAGGGGGTCGTGTTTGATCACCATCCGAGTGTGTGTTCGTGACCAGGTTCAAAAACCGATTTGGTCCTGGTCAGAAGCGTTCCTAACCAGAGGTTCTACAGTATTGCTCAGGTGTTTTCTCCATCCAAGGCTGGAGAAGGGAAGAAAGCTGTTATCCTGTAAAGTATTTTGTAAAAATGTTACTTTTAAATCCTGTTTTAAACATTTAACTGGTTTAAATATGGCTTGAGTTGGCTCCTAAATACTGTAATGGCAGTGGTGTGATTCAACTATTTTTACTACCTGTTCTGTGGGCGTGGCTTGGTGGGCCTGGCAGAGGAAGGATACTGCAAAATCCCCATTCCCTCCCCACCCCACTAACCTGCTTTCCAGCTCTGTTCTCCTGTGCAGGGCAACCAAAGAAGACCTAGCCAATCAGCTGGGACTCAATGGGAGACGGAGAATAGATGGGGGCGGGACCAGTCAGAGGTGCTATTTGCTGGTTCTCTGAACTACTCAGAATTTCTGCTACTGGTTCTCCAGAACTGGTCAGAACCTGCTGAACGCCACCTCTGTGCAATGGCTCATTATCTTTGCTATTATCTATGGAAGCTTCAATAAAAGCAGCGGCTCTGCCAGACTTAGGCCACCTCAGTGCAGCCAGCACTTAAACACTTTCCCCTCCTCGAACAAGTAATTATGGTTGTTTGGAAAGAACTCTTGTGGCTGTCCGCACAAATAATATTTATTGATGAATGTGTCTTGGCTGAAAGCCTCATGATAATCTCTCTGTATTCCCACAGTGCTGGCCCAAGAGATAATGCCATCTGTGAAGCCATCCTTGATAAACAACAACAACAAAAAAGTATTATTGGAATATCAAAAGCATGACTTGGATTTTTTACCCCCTGTAGCAACTGCTTTGTGTTAGTCACAAACAGCCTCCTCCTCCAATTTAAGCATGAGTATGAATTCACACTGGTGTGGAGGCTTGCCGTGGGCATTCTCAACATTTTAATCTCCTGATCCATCGTCTTACATTCTGGCAACCTATTTGTCACCTTGTATATAAAAAAGAACTCCTGGATTGGTACAACCAGTGAAGTTGGAGGCACAATGAATTTGTTGCTGTCATGCCCCTGTCGGAGTCAGAATCTGAGGAGGAAGATGAACAGCTGACAGGAAGCGGGAGTGTGGCTCTGTTGGCTGTGGAGGAAACTGAGGAAGGGCAAAGTCTGGCTGGGCAGAGCAGGGAAGAAGTAGAGCAAGGGAGAGGGAGTTCAGAGAAAGACCCAGGCCCAGCCCCTCTTCATCCTAGGGCATGCAGGGAGGAATGGAGAAGAGAGCAACATGGGTTGTGTGGCTTATGGGGGAGGAAAGGGCCCTGATTCCCTTCATTAGCCACAGCTGGGAAGAGAGTTTAAAAGAAATGCATGCTGACTGTAGCAGCTGCTGGGAGCAAACGTGAGTTTATCTTGTGTTGACTCTAGTTATCTGTGTTCCTGGAGTCTTGAGTTATTGCCTTCACGTCTGGAATTCTTGCTCCTGCCCTGCCAAACTAATTACCTCATCTTGCCTTGATTGGACATAGTTACAGAGCACATCTCTTCCTTATCCTCTCCTCCCTGTGTACCCTAGGATAGAGAGGGGATGGGCCTGGGTCCTCCTCTGACTGCCCAGCCGGCCTCTGCCCTTCCCCAGCCTCCTCCACAACCTCCGGAGCCACACTTCCACTCCCTGTTGGCTGTTCCTCCTCTCCCTCAGAGTCAGTCTCTACCAGGGGCATAACAATACTATATTATAACTATGCTCTGCTCTGCTCTGCTATGCTATGCTATGCTATGCTATGCTATGCTATGCTATTACAGACCTAACATTTAGAGAGTCAGTTTGGTCCATGGTAAGTGCCAGACTAGAAACCAGGTGACTTGTAAGTTCTAGTCCTGCCTTAGGCAGAAAAGCCAGCTGGATGACTTTGGGCCAGCCTCCCTTTCTCAACCCAACCCCACTTCAAAGGGTAGTTGTGCAGTTGTTGTTCTGGGGAAAAATAGGAAAAGGAAGGCATATTGGATATGTTCACTGTCTTGAGTTATTTATTAAAATAATAAAGATGAGATATGAATAAATAAATTAGAACACGACTCCCAAGCACTCATTTTTTTTAAACTGAAAACCTTCAAATTCTTTCCCTTTAATAATGCATCATGTCAACTGGTAGATACCATTAAGTATTTGACACTGATTAGGTTGCTGTGCTGTGTTGCACTGTTGAAATGTCATCACTGCTCATTGAGATCTGCACTACATGAGTAGAAGGATTGTTTTTTTCAGTGCCGCACTGAAATATCTAACTATGCCTGTTATTCTAACTCTACCACACAATATTCTGCAGACATCCAGCATTCTCCCTCTGAATTATCCCCACCGCCTTTTAAAAAAATTAAATTAAGTAAATAAATCTGGAAATCTCATGCTTTGGATTTCCTCATATATGTGGGAAGTGCTGTATTCACTATATATTTCCTCATATATGTGGGAAGTGCTGTATTCACTATATAAGTATTGGCACCTCAGAAACTTGGTACTGTATATAAGTTGATTATTAAAATGAAATGAGGCCAAGGATTTCAAAAAGAGTCCAAACTGTCTGTTGTGGCCCACCAAACTCAGACAGTGAGAATTTTGGGGAGGAACTTGGGCCAGACCTGGAATCTGGGGAAGGCTCTGATGGATGCTCTGCATCGGAAGCAGAGATAGGGCCAGGGCTGCCTATGGAGTTGGAGATAAGCGGGGAAGAAGAATAGCTGGAGCCTGTTCCAGATGGGTGTATGCACAGAGCTGTCAGAAGAGAAGAACAATTAAGGAACAGGGGCCAACTCAGAAGGAAAGGCACACATGGACACTGAATGGCCCCTCCCTGGGAAATAAATAGAAGCAAAAGGGGAGTGGTGGTTGCAGGAGACAATTAGTTCATATTTCTTTTGGAAGATTTGCTTATCAGAGTTGTGCCTCACAGAGATTCCTTGCCAGGTATTTAATTTACAGCTTTGCGACTGGAAGATCTTGGCCTGGCAACTATCCAAGTACTGATAAGGTCTGTTCTTGCAATTAACCCTTGGGATGATTATTGCCAAGACTTTTCTGTGTGTGTGAATGCCATGAATTCACAGTAACTAAATAAAGAGGGATTTTTTCAGGATAAGGTGTCTGTTTCTTGGTTCTGCTAAGCCTGGGTCAGAACAGTGTTCTTATTCTTTTAGAAAGATAGAGTAAAATGTGTTGGATGAGCAATGAAACATTTTTTGCAGTGTTTAGGCTTCTCCTATAAATAAACCCTCTGCTCAATATTGGGTTTTTAATTTAAAAAAGGCATATATTGTTTTTCAAACTGAACTTCAGGATCAATCCTTGTTCTGTTTTTCTGGATATTCACATCAACAAGGTAGTACTTTTCTCAGAACTGAAGTAATTTGCGCATGGATTTCTTTTAAAATTCTAAGCAGGCCCTGTAATTGGATGGCATGGACACATGGGGTCTTATTGGAAAGATAATGAAACAGAATTATGTTGAGTTAAAATGAACATGGCTGAAGAATTGGCTGTATCTCTAGTGTTGTAATTGCACAAATAAATGAAGGAACAGTGAGGATGGTGAACACTTTGCAGTACCCAAAGAAAATTGGGGGAGAAAAAAATTGCTACCTATTTAGAGAGGGGAAAAATTCCTTGTATTTTTTAATTTTTGTTATTGTTTTTATTACTTTTATTTGTGGTGGTGGTCTGTGATTGTAATAAAAAAAGATTCATTGGTTATCTTTTTTTTAATGACCCCATGATCCCTTGGTTTGAGGTGGGGTCAGGGCAACTGAATGGAGCTAAGCATTTACTGGCCAGCTGCCCTTCCTGATGCCTACAAGGAGTTCACAGCAGATTATTTTCTCTTTGTGCTCTGATAAACATCTGTCACTGCCTAGGATTGAACTCTCAACTTTCTGAGTGGGAGGCAAGTACTTTTATTTCTAGGTCATTGCGCCACTCTGACTAACTGTCTTAATTGAAAGTATTTTGAAATAAAGGAAATTTTACAGGAGGTGGCAACGGGGTGGTTGCCTGCTTTCAAGAGATTGTAAAGTGGTGATTCTTGGCTTTACTAAGCTGTATGTGAAGCTTTCCCTGAGCAATTCCATTAGTTAGAAGAGTCATTTGATTGTGCATGGTACAGAAATCTCTGCAGGAGAAGAGCAGGCAGAGCTGGGGGCGGAGTTAAGTGCATCATCACCTTAGAGTCATTACGTTGCCACAAATGATCCAAGTCCAACCGCCTTGAATTCTTTGTGCCTGTCAATCTCTTCCTTTACTCCCAGTCCACACATCTGTCATAACTGACTGGGAGTGTTGGAAGAAGCCTCCATGCCCAGGCTTCTGGTCATAGGTAGGAAGCAACATGGCTGCTTTGCCTAAGTTTATCTTGAAGGCCCCTCCGATGCTTTGCACAAGCCTACTGACTGAGTGTTACGACTTGTAAAAGGAAAGAGGTAAACGAATCAGTAAGAACTAGTAGCTTTCTCTTCTTTCCATACTATTTCTAAGGTTAATACTTGACTTACATTCCCTTCCTTTCCCAAGAATTCTAGAGAGCCTAGGTGGAGTTTTCCTCTTTGTTTTACCTATACAACAGTAACCTTGTGAAGCAGGTTGGCTTAAATCAGTGGTGTCAAACTCAGTTTCATTAAGGGTCGCATCAGGGTTGTGTTTGTGTTTTGGGGAGGGGGAAGGCGGCGTGGCCAGCTTGACATCACCTGTGTCAGGGGCGCCTATGATGTCCTGAGCACCTGTGCCAGTGAAAATGGGCTCCCGAGCTCCATTTTCAGCTGGGACAGCCTCCTGCAACTCTCTGCCAGAAAAAAAAAAAACAGCTCCAGATGGCTGCATGTGGCCCTTGCAAGCTCTGTTTTCGGCTGGGACGGCATCCTGCAACCCTCTGCCAGTGAAAATGTGGCCCTCCCAAGCTCTGTTTTCACTGACAGAGACACTACAGGGGCCAAATGCAATACAGGGGCCAAACGTTTTGTCCCCACTCTTTCAGGGCAAGGCTTTTAGGGTTTCAAAGTGTGGGTGGGGTGGGGTCGGCGAGCTGCTTGAAGCCATTGGCTGAATTTTACGAACTGGTCTTCAGGCAGACTTTTGATAGAAGCCAGCAGGCCCCTTTCAACATCTGATATGAGAGGAGAGATCTGTGTAAATTTGCCCCACTTTAGCAATACCAAGAGCATTTAGACTGATATAACACTTCATCGTGCTTTCCAGCCCTCTCTAAGCGGTTTACAGAATCAACCCCTGCAACAATCTGGGTCCTTATTTTACCCACCTCGGAAGGATGGAAGGTTGAATCAACCTTCAGCCTGGTGAGATTCGATCTGCCAAATTGCAGGCAGGTGGCAGTCAGCAGAAGTAGCCTGCAATACTGCACTCCAACCACTGCGCCACCAAGGCTCCTTATGACTCCTTTGCTTGTGACTCAACACTTTTGATCCAAAAAGTGTTTGTGACGTTTTATCTCTCTGGTTCTTTCTATAAAAGGTCACCTCATCCTTCCTCAGATGGCAATAGAAACACTTCCCCTCTGCTTCCACCTATGTGATTATTCTTAACTCTTGATGTATAATAATAATAATAATAATAATAATAATAATAATAATAATAATAATAATAAT
>NW_020769327.1:4737902-4760826 GCF_900518735.1 Pseudonaja textilis | reverse complement strand
GGAGTTGAAGTCCGCCAGGCTTAAAGTTGCCAAGGTTGGAGACCCCTGTGTTAGAGGTTCAACCGTTCTGTGTTGGCCTTGAGCGCCTCTGAGTGTGGGAACCTGATCCAGTAGTGAAACAAAATACATTATTATGACAGAAGGAGAATGTGTGCATAGGAAATACCGATGGAGGAGAACAGGAGTAGATCAGGTTAAACCGTGGGGTCCTTGGTGCTCTCTGAGCTTGGTGGTTTTCTTGCAGACATTTCACTCTCCAACTAGGTAACATCATCAGTGCATAGTTCAGTGGTGATGAAACATCTGGGAGAAAACCACCAAACTCAGAGAGTACCAAGGACACTGCATAGGAAATCTATTATAGCAGCGCTTTTCAAACTTGCCAGCTTTTAAGATTTGTGGACTTCAACTCCCAACAGCACAATTCCCAATACTCTGTACTTTCTCAGAAGGGAAATGAAGCTGTGATCAGAAGCACAGAGCTGCAACTCCAACTAAACCAAGGAAAACACGTAGTAATTTAAATTAATTCAGATCTCTAGGGTTAGATAAATTACATTTTAGGGTTCTGAAGGGATTAGCAGAGGCAAACACAGAACTGTTAATTATAATCTTTGAGAACTGATCCGCGAATCAAAAGACTGACAGAGATAATGCTATCCCTCTCTTCCAAAAAAACAGAATAAAGGTCCAAATGAAAGTTGTCCTTGACTTACAGTCATTTGTTTAAAGTTACAACAGCACTGAAGTGACTTTTGACACACTTAGCAACCATTGCAACATCTCCGTGGTCACATGATCAAAATTTGGATGCTTGGCAACTGGCATGTACTTATGACGGCTGCAGTGTCCCGAGGTTATGTGATTATCTTCTGACAAGCAAAGGCAACGGAGAAGCCAGATTCATTTAACAATCATGTTACTAACAAGAACTGCAGTGATTCACTTAACAGTGATGGCAAGAAAGGTCATAAAATGGGGCAAAATCACTTAACAACCATCTTGCTTTGCAACAGAAATGTGGGCTCGGTTGTGGTTGTAAGTCAAAGACTATCTGCAGTAGAAGTTATCAAGCTTGAAATATGTTCCTTTTATATTCCCTTCAAGGAAGGATTGTCGAAGCTGCTTGCCATTTCTTGCAATCCTAAATTGCATTAACAGAGGGATACAATCAAGATCAAGGGAGGTACTAATATCTCTTTATAAAGCCTTAGTAAGACCACACCTAGAGTACTGCCTCCAGTTTTGGTCACCACATTATAAAAAAGACTTTGGGAGTCAAGAAAGAATGCAGAGAAAGAGCAACCAGGATGATTAGGGGACCGGAGACTAAATCATACGAAGAACGGTTACAGGAACTGGGCATGGCTAGTCTAGTGAAGAGAAGGACCAGGGGAGACAGGATAGCAGTTTTCCAAAAACTGAGGGACTGCACAGAAGAGAGGGGTCAAGATATTTTCCAAAGCTCCTGAAGTCCAGAGAAGAAATAATGGATAAACAAGGACAGATTCAACCTGGAAATAAGGAGAAATTTTCTGACAGCGAGAACAGTCAACCAATGGAACAGTAGTTGCCTTCAGAAGTTGTGGGAGCTTCATCACTGGAGACTTTCAAGAAGAGATTGGACTCCCATCTGTTAGAAATGGTGTAGGGTCAACTGCTTGGGTAGGGGGTGGGACTAGATGACTTATAAGGTCCCTTCCAACTCTGTATCTCTGTATTTCTCCCAAACGGCTTATCAGATACTCCACTGAGTAGCGGGGTTGGACTGTATAACCCTCAAGTTTCTTTCCAGTTCTATGATGCTATGAAATATGTAATAACTGGTTAATGAAGTGAAATGATTTCATGTAAAGGCAGTTCGGATTTGATATAAAATGTTTCCCTTAGATGGAAATTTTAAAAACTTCACTGAGTTTTTGTTGTTGTTGTTCTTTTAGGTGATTGAGATTTAAATCAATATAGCTCATTTTGCACCTATGAACCATTTCATATTTTTCCTGTGAACATGCACTTTGTGCGTTCAAGAGCAATGAATAATGATTAAACCCTGGTTCTGTCTAATCTCGTCAGGCTCGGGGTAGTTTGCATTATAAAGAAAATGTAGGAAGAGAAAGTTTTGATAAACAGAAGTGGCAGACGTAATAAATAATTTCTTAAGGTAGATTAAACCCAGTAAATGCCAAACTAACTATTTTGTTGTATTATTTCAGAGCTTTCATTTGCATTTAAATTACAATTTCAGTTTTTGTCAGCTTTAAATCATCAGGGTATTAATATAAGACTGCAATATAGCACACTGTCATTCTGCATTGCCTTTACAAAATGATTTATGTGACTTTTAGTTATTATTATTTAACCCACAAGTACACACAGATTGATAATTACTATTGTTATCAAAGACCAACACACTTTCTTAGGTCACTGTGACTTGCAATATTTTCTGTCCTCTGAATTCCTGTTTTTTTAAAACAGGAAGCTGCTGCTAGGCCTTTGCCGAGCCAATATTTAGCATAAAATTCTTTGCTTGCTGAATTTTGACAGAAAGTGGTGCTTAAAGTTAGGCTTATATCCACAGATTTTTTCATTAAATTTAATGCCCAAGTGGTATAAAAGTCTACATGCTATTGCTATTGCTTTTGGAACTAAATCTGTTCCAATAGCAATAGCAATAGCACATAGACTTATATACCACTTCACAGTGCTTTCCAACCCTTTCTAAGCAGTATACAGAGTCAGCCAGTGTTGGTATTCAAAAAAAGTTGCCACCGGTTCGGTGGGCATGGCTTGGTGGCTGCGCTTTGCACGCATGCACACTTTGTGTGCATGTGCGCGCCAAACACACACTTTGCGCAGGCACAGAAGCATTCTAACTTGCCTCCTGAAAGCCTGCATGATGCTGGTCACTGCAGCAGTTGCTGCGCGGCGCTATTCTGCAATGCACAAAGCAGCTGCGCTTTTAATTCTGGCCATAAAAGTGAGTATGGGAGCCCAGGCCGGTGGGTGGGCCAACACAGAGCAGTGAAGAGAACCGGTTCGGTCTCCACTGCTCATTGCTGCTACCAGCTCTCCAGAACCGGGCAGAACCGGTCGAATACCACCACTGGAGTCAGCCTATTGCTGCCAACAATCTGGGTCCTCATTTTACCCTCCTTGGAAGGATGGAAGTCTGAGTCAACCTTGAGCCTGGTGAGATTGGAACTGCCAAATTGAAGGCAGCCAGCAGAAGTAGCTTGCAATACTGCACTCTAACCACTGTGTCACCACAGCTCATCTGACTAAATGTACTTCTGAATTTGCATTGTGGTTGGAATTAAGCAGGATAGGAAGAGTATAGGTGTTGGGAAAAACTCCTGAGGATAGTGGGTTCCATAGTGCTCATTGGTGGTTTTCTTGAAGATGTTTCATTACCACACTAGGTAACACCATCAGCGCTAGTTGGGTAATGAAACATCTACAAGAAAATGAAACCTTTACAAGAAAACCAGCAAGCTCAGAGAGCACCAAGGAACCCACAGTTCAACATTGAGCCCCAAATCTTCTCTTCTATATGTACTCCTAAAAATACCATGGCCAGCTAGGAAAACAAACACTGGAGTGGAATGACTGTAATAATAAATAAGGAAATCATTGAATAAGTTATTCCAGAATTACAAGGGTCTACTCCAGAAGTCTCCAAACTTGGCAACTTTAAGACTTGTGGAATTCCCAGAATTCCACAAATCCACAAGTCTTAAAGTTGCCAAGTTTGGGGACCCCTGGTCTACTCGTATTGTGTACTTCCAATATAATATGGAAAGATTTAACTTCCTGGAGAAGACACTAATGCTGGGAAAGGTGGAGGGAAAGAGAAGAGGACAAATGGCAGTAGGATGAATAGGTCCAGTTAGAGATAATGACTTACAGCCATTCATTTAGTCACTGTTTGACATTACAAACAGTGAGCCTCGGTGCCGCAGTGGTTAGAGTGCAGTACTGTAGGCTACTTCTGCTGCCTGCCGACTGGGCTCCAGCTACCAGCCCTGGATGACATCTTCCCATCTCGGTGTTTGAGGAAGTTGCACAACATCCTCAGAGACTCTTCCCATCCTGCTTACAATCTTTGTGAACTGTTGCCTTCTGGCAGAAGATCCCGAACAATTAAAACTTCAGGCCTGAACAGCTTTTATCTCAGGGCTATAATTGCACTTAACGATGAACTTAAAGACCAACATCAGTGAGTGGTTGGACAATATTACTTGGTCTGTTGTGTGGGTGCTAGTGTGTGTTTTAGGGGGTGGGGAATTTTGGTGGGTGGGGAGGTGTTTGGGGATTGTCATGTGTATGTGCATGTTGGGTCTGCTCTCTGGGTGTCATGTGATTTTCGTTGTATGTCTGCTGTGTATACGTACAATGACAATAAAGAATTCCATTCATTATAAGTCTAAGTTCTATTGCTACAATGGCACTGAAAAAAAAGACTTATGACAATTTTGCACACTTACGGCTGTTGCAGCACACTCATGATCACATTATCAAAATCCAGATGCTTAGCAGCTGGCTCATATTTATGACAGTTGCAGTGTCCTGGATTACTTTTTGCAGACTTTTGACAAAGCAAAGTCAACGGGGGAATCAGATTCACTTAGCAACTGTGTTACTAACTTACCTGCAGTGATTCATTTAACAATGGTGGCAAGAAAGATCACAACATAGGGCAAAATTCATTTAACAATTGCCTTGCCTAGCAACAGACATTTTGGGCTCAATCGTGGTCGTAAGTCAAAGACTATCTGTAGAGCTGTGATGGATAGGTGTACCACTGGAAGACCTGAAAGACAGAAGGAAATCTATCCGTGTGGTCACTAAGCATCAATAACCACCTGATGGTACATAATCAGAAAGTGAATGTATGTTGTTTTTTCAGAAATACAATTATTGGTGGGATGTAATCACCCTTTTGATCCCAACCCCAGGGAGTTCATTTCCAATGTTCTTCCTTCACTTTCTTGTAGTTATTGATTAGTCTAATGTTTGTAACTGTCATGGCTGAAGAAGCTTCTTGGTTGAGAAGTGAAACGTCTTCAAAGAAAACCCCCAAAGTCCAGTGGCCTCTTGAAAAAGCACCTTTGGGAAGTCCAGGGATTTGTGTCAATTTAATAGTGGGGACCTGACGTGTTAAGGCATACTATATGCTTGAATGGCTGGACATTGTTGCCCATGGCAACAGTTCCTTGGATTTCCACACTCAAAAAAGCTTATTAATGTATGAAAAGAGAAAGCAGTGACTCATCTTCTCAAAGTTGCGTATTGAAGGTTCAGTAATTGCATTTTTTTTGGCAGAGACCTGAGCATAGTTATCATCAATTTTGGATGTTTAATATATATTGACCATGCGTGGTGAGCTATTTTCTTCTTTTGGAGAATTAAAAGACTTGCAACTCCAGATAGTGGTGGTGATAGAAAGACAATGGAAAGACACAGGAATAAATCTCCAGAAAAAAAACCAGAAGGTAATTTTCTGCTTCCCTGCTCAGCTATGAATGGAAAAACCATTCGCTTGACTTTAACATTGCATCACTCATACATCTGTCCTATCTTGTTTTCCAGTGAATCTCATTATGAATTCATCCCATCCTTAATTTGATGGCAAAGATTCGATGCAGCTGCTCTTGAGGTGAAGAAAGTCACAGTCACCCCTCAACATATCACCATAACTGGCTTTGGAATCACAGTCACAAATCATTACATGTTATAAGTTGAGGAATCACATACTGCCTCTCACTAGCCCCGCCCCCATCTATTCTCTGCCTCCCGAGTCCCAGCTGATTGGCTGGGTCTTTTTTTGTTGCCCTGCACAGGAGAACAGAGCTGGAAAGCAGGTTAGTGGGGTGGGGTGGGGAGGGAATGGGGATTTTGCAATATCCTTCCCTTGCCATGCCCACCAAGCCACACCCACCAAGCCACATCATGCCCACCAAGCCACTCCCACAGAATCAGTAGTAAGCAAAATTTGAATACCACCACTGCTTTTCACCTTCCTTGGGTTAAACTGATCTAGACCCTTTCATTCAAGATGAAGGTCCAGTCCAGAGGCAAGTTAGCACTACAATGGGAAGCAACAACCTTCTTGTGCCTCTTCTTTTGAGCTTAGTAAAGGTACATTGTGTTCATGGGTGTTTGCTATACTTAGCCTCCTCACACTGCCTTCTGCTTTTGTGACTGCCTTCCAGTTCATCCACGTAGGCTGAAGAACGATGGGAAGAGGTACAACAATCCTAGAATCATAGAGTTTCGGGGAACTCTATGGTCATCAAATTCAACCCTTGCACACTGCACGATTCACTATCCAGCGTTTCTCAATCTCAGCAATTTTAAGAGATTTGGACTTCAACTCCCAGAATTCCCCAGATTGGTAGTTGAAGTCCACACCTGTTAAAGTTGCTCAGGTTGAAAAACACTGCCCCACACCATCCCATATAGATTAGATTCCAGCCTTGTTGGACAAACCCTATTGAAAGGAAAGAAAACCTACCATGCAGAACCTATCCCATGACTGACAGCTCTTCCTGTCAAGAAATTCATTCTAAGGCAGACCAGTCCCCCAGGGACCTCTCTCGAATAGTCTCTTCTTCTTGCTATCAGAAGGGTCTTGTTTGATTAAAGACATTTGGCTTGTTTCTTACACTTTTGTGGAACATTTGATGAACATTCCTCGATGGTTCTATGAAGTCTACAGTTGTGATGGTGGAGGAAAAAAGTTGAAAGCTGTGCGTGAAACTTAAGTTTCAGAAGGGAAAAAGTGCTTGGGAACACTTGTACTCAAATTTTGCAGCAGCCTCAAATTCCCAGGAAAAGTTGCACCTGCTTTCAAAGTTTCAGATGATGCCGTGTTTGCATTTGCACCTTTTCCATCACAATTCTAAAGTGCTGCTGCACAGTCCTGATCAGAGGTGGAATTCAGCAGGTTCTGACCAGTTCTGGAGAACTGATAGTGGAAATTTTGAGTAGTTCGGAGAACCGGCAAATACCACCTCTGACTGGCCCAGCCCCCATCTATTCTCTGGCCTCCCGAGTCCCAGCTGATCAGCTGGGTCTTCTTTGGTTGCCCTGCACAGGAGAAGGGAGCTGGAAAGCAGGTTAGTGGGTTGGGGAAGGAATGGAGATTTTGCAGTATCCTTCCCCTGCCATGCCCACCAAGCCACGCCCACAGAACCAGTAGTAAAAAAATTGGAATCCCACCACTGGTCCTGATAATTTCTTTAAATGGATGCCTGTCTTAAAATCCATTTTTCGATAAGTGGCAGATAAGGGCATCTATTTGGGGCATTGCAAAAGTCAAGATGGCAACCACAGCCACATAATTGTAGCCTCATTCTTTTTTGTATACGTGTCAACACCATAGATTTGAAGGTTTGACTTTTTTTTACTGATTTCATTTTAAAACAAAGCAAAATAGAAGTGTCAATATTATCAGAGACTTAACACATCTGTTCTATTACTTCCTTTCGGTTTTGTTTTGCTTTTAGCAGAAAATTAGTCTACTAAATTCTGATGATGTGATCTGAAAAAAATTCAGAACGCTGTTGAAAAAGGGCTGATTACTTAGCACTTCTTTAAATAAATTACTCTTGTGCGTTTTATGGCCCTGCAAGGGGAGATGTTTTGTCTGAGTGTTCTTACACACACACACACAGAGGGAGGGAGGGTGGGACGGAGAACACAAAAGTCTGCATGGAATAAAAGGTTTCTGCCAATCTATTTTTCCAATTGTGTCATGTTTAAGCACGTTGACTTAACTGTTTCATTCTCTTAAGTACAATTCAATTACTAGGTTTCCCTTCTAGTCTTAAAAATAGCTGCAGGCATATTATTCTTGGACAGGAAAAGGACAATCATTCTGATAAGATTCAGTGCACAACACACTCCAGTTTGTACTTATGGGTATGCTGCTCCTTTTATTTGACTGTTGGAAGTTACATTTCCTCTCTCTTGTAGGAAAAGAAAAGAAATCTTAAAACATTAGAAGGGGAAGGAAAATTCCCCTGAAAGAAAGGAAAGGTGAAAACGCAAGGAGGGTCAGCTACATTAGCCCCCACTTTTGCATGGGATACAGAAAAAGCCTACAAACTAGCTAAGATCCTTTCCCATATAAATCAAATAGATGGCAAGCTATAAAAACTTGTGAAAAGCAAACCAAAAGGCATAACAAGAAACTCAGGCTATTGCAACCTAATGCAACAAGCAGCTACAAAGTGAACAAGCAGCTACTATAAAACAATTACTCCTACCAAGATCCCAGGAAGAGACCCCAATCTCAACAGACAGGAACTCATCACACACACACAAATCAAAGATTTCAAGGGTTCACACTTACAAAATCAAAGGATCTGAAGGGTAGAGTAGAGAAAGGGGTTTCTCTACTCACAAGATTAGATTAATCTCAGGAATGCTGTAGGACTTCTTTTTACTTGCTTTCCTATTAATAAACTGATTCTGACTTCCAATGCAGCTGACCAATCATTTTGCATTAAAATCTCCCAGCTGGGAAATTTGAATCCACAAAGGAAAGAGTTTTGCCTTTTCCTTAAAGGGCAAGGCTTCCTTTTCCTTTCAACAGTGGGGGCCCATTAAAATGTGCTCATCTCATGTGCAGTCTGCAGCTTCAAATAGCAATAGCAGTACCACTTAGACTTATATACCATTCCATAGTGCTTTACAACCTTCTCTAAGTGGTTTACAGAGTCAGCATATTTTCCCCTAACAATCTGGGTCCTCATTTTACCTCAGAAGGATGGAAGGCTGAGGCAACCTTGAACCGGTCAGGATCAAACTCTTGGCAGTAAGCAGAGTCAGCCTGCAATACTGCATTCTAACCACTGCACCACCACAGTGCTGAAGTAGTAGAGTCCCATCATGATTGTCTCAATCCATTCTACATCCAGATCTTGCCCACCAAACCCCCAATGCCATAGCATAAAATCTCAGTTAAAAACTCCTTCAAGTGGTACAAAATTCCTATAGAACAGGGGTGTCAAACTGGCACCCCATAGGCCGGATGTGTCACATCAAAAGGGCCCAGCAGAAATTAGACTACCTGAGACTTCTCAGAAAACAACTGAATGAAAAACAGCTGGTGACCTTCTATCGCTGCACCATAGAGAGTATCTTAATTTTCTGCACCTCTGTATGGTTTGCCAATTGCACAGTGGCAGATAGGACAGTGCTCCAAAGGGTTAATGTCATTGCCCAGAAGATCATGGGTTGTCCTCTCCCCTCTTTGGAAGAGCTTTACAGCTCCTGCTTCCTTAAGAAAGTTCAAAACATTCTCAAAGATCCAACTCATCCTAGGAATTCTTTTTTGAACTATGACCGTCTGGCAGACGGTACAGGATAATGAAAACATGGACAAATAGACTGAAAAACAGCTTCTGTCCCAGTAATTCTATTGAATTCTACTGTATAGTGCAATATGAACGCAATATCAGGGGTTTTCAATTCAATGTATAGAATGTGAAGAATGTGTGTTTGTGTTTATTTTCATTGTCATAACATACACTGAAGTTGGTATTTAATTTCATTATATGAAATTACAATGACAATAAACTAAACTAAACTAAATGTGCAAGCCATGCCCACCCCAGTTCCACGAAGGGAAAGCCATCGTGCAACATCACAGGATGGCAACGTGATGCTGCAACTTTGACACCTGTGCTATAGAGAAACTACTGAAGTTTTCTTGGCAACAGAACTGAAATTGTTCCAGTTTCTTCTTTCGTTTCTTTTTAAATTCTAAATTTGCACAGTGCTGGAATTTTCTGCTTGTCCTCTGTCAAGCAATCTTGCTTAGTTTCTGAGCTCAGATACAGTTGGCAGGCGGGCTTTGTCATTTGCCTGGGAAAATGTGTTGACATATTATAAGAAAGTTCATTCCCCAAAGCTTACGTATTTTGCATTGTACCAACTCAACTATTATCAACCTTTGGTCATTGAGCTGATGACTTTAGAAAATACCAGGGCGATGAAGGAAGGTAATGTCTAGCTGTCTGCACACAAACCATCTGCAGATTTTCTGACTGTGGGTTTTCTGAGTCAATTTTCGGGTTTAATTGGATTGAAACCAAAGGAGGCTACAGAAAAGTATGGAGAAAGGATTCGTTTTTCTTCCCTTTGATGAGATTTCAACAATACTTTTTCTTTCCTGCTTTTGTGAAAGGTCAGACCTGATTTTATTTCTTGAGTGACATGAATAATGTATGCAGTCACTCAAGAGAACAATATCTCTTTAAAAGGTAAGAGCCTCTTCAATGGAACTGAACAACTGCTGTTAAATCCAACTGATTTTCTTGCCAGTGCTGCAGAAGTGGTTACCAGGCTACTGTCCTCAAGAGAGGTTTATTTACTTCCTAACCTGGCCTACACATTGATACGTCCACGTAGTCTCCTAACCAGGCATTCAGCATCTCTGATCCTGCATAACCTTTCGGAAATCAGTAAGGCCAGTGGTGGGATTCAAAAAGTTTTACTACTGGTTCTGTGGGCGTGGCTTGATGGGCATGGCTCGGTGAACATGGCAGGGGAAGGATACTGTAAAATCCCCCTCCCCTCCCCACCCCATTAACCTGCTTTCCAGCTCTGTTGTCCTGTGCAGGGCAACCAAAGAAGACCCAGCCGATCAGCTGGGACTTGGCAGGCAGAGAAGAGATGGGGGCGGGGCCAGTTCTCTGAACTTCTCAAAATTTCCACTACTGGTTCTCCAGAACTGGTCAGAACCTGCTGAATACCACCTCTGAGTAAGGCCACAAGGCGTCAGTTATCAAAACCAACACAATTATGCCTTCAGATGCCCTTGTGTGAATTTCCTGAATACATCCATGCAGTTTTCTTGGTAATAACACAGAAATGGGCTTACCTGGGACCTTCTTCCATGAATTGTTTTTCAACTTCCTAACTTGAGTCTATAAAACTGGAATTCCCTGTTGCCGTGTTTGTCAACCTCAGCAACTTTTAAGATCTGTGGACTTCCAATTCCCAGAAGTCCCCAGCCACACAGCTTAAAATTGCTGAGGTTGAACAACACTGCACTAATATCTCCCAGCCAAGCATTTGTGAGTATTTGTTTTCCATTTAAAAGCCTAACAGGCATGTATCTACAGAATAGATCTTGTTGGTGTGACCTTCACAATTGGATCACAAGTCAAGTGAGCAGTTAGCACACGAGTGGAACAGTTTTCAGTGTTTGGAGGCTTCCATTCATTTCTTTATCTGCTGAATCTGTTGACCAGGCTTGTGGCTCTCACCTCTGAGAAGAGGTCAGATTGTCTTCCAAGCAAAACAATACCTTATTCAAGGCTGAGACAAAATAACTCTCCTGCCCAATTTGGCTATCTCAGTTAAAAAAACCAGAGAAATTGGTTCATTCTTGGATTTTGAAGGTGAGGAGTTTGGCTGATCTCAACAACACTGCTCAGCTGGTAGCAAGCATCTCTCAATCCCTCCCCTGGCATTAATTCATTGATTCATTTATTCACTCATTCACTCTATTCATTCATTCAGTTCATTTATTCATTCTCTCCATTCATTCATTCCATTCATTCAGTCCATCCATTCACTTCATTCATTCATTCAGTTCATTTATTCATTCACTCATTTATTCCTTCCATTCATTCTTCCCCTTTTATTCACTCATTCACTCCATTCATTCACCCCACTTATTCTCTCCATTCATTTACTCCATTTATTCATTCAGTCCATCTATCTATTCATCCATCCATCCACTTCATTCATTCATTCATTCATTCAGTTGAAAGGACCAATTTAGGACTTCAATCTCTTATTTACTACAGGAATCCAAATGAAAAGGGGAGCTTCTACATTGGGGAAGAGATGTTGAAAAGGGGCTACAGAAATCATCTTTACTGCCCTCCCTCCTTACAGTGGATACTTTCAGTCTGGCCTCTATTCAAATACAATCAAAGAGTAACCTTGTAATTGTAATCGTGTAATTGATTCAAGTGCTGAACTACTACTGTCCATCCATCTTTGCTAATATGAACCTGCCTTCCTGCAGATTTAAATCCATTATTCTCCCCTATTTCTTCTACTTTCTTAGTTTTTGTGAAAAGAAAGACTCTATCACCAGTCCAAATATTTCCTCCTCCCTCCTGTGCCCTTGAGTTCTGCTTTTTAAATGCATATTTTTTGCATTTGTCTCTCTTTCGTTTATCCCATTTTTCTAACCTTTCATAATCTCTTATATGTTGTCTCTCTTCTCGCAGTTTGGCGTCACTGAAAATTTTCCCTCTATCTCCTCATGCAATTTTTTTTTTTTTAATTGAAAATAGCAGAGTGGGCTGAATCTTAAAACGGTAGTGGCCCTACTTGTTAACATCCTCACCGGTGGAAGAATTGCTCATGAATATTCTTTAAATACAATTTTTGCTTAATTGTCTACTCTCCACTTTTCAGATTAATCCTGCAGGGCAAGTCCACGGTGACTTCTGGTAGTGATTAGCACATTGTTCCTGAGGTGCTTGTGTATCAGTTGCTTTGTGATTTGCTTTAGGATGTCTCCAGAGTTCATTGTCACTGTGATTTGTCCCCATCTCCCCCGGCAAGCCATTTTCTAGTATTACTCAAAGATTATTCATAAAATCTTAGCCATATCATCATCAGTTTTCTTCAGAACTCTCATACACATTTCCTCAGGCCCTGAAAATTTAAAGTCATTCATCAATATTTCTTTATCATGACCTGATCAATCCCAAGCATCAGTCCATCTTCTGGATTTTTACAGTTTTGATGGAATGCACATTCTCTTTCTTCTGAAGAACATCAAACTACTCAGGACAGTAGGAGACCGGAGAGGGGCAGATTGTGCAGTGGTGACAACAAAAAGGAAATATAGGTATTGGCTGACTTTTTGTCCTCTGTCCTCCCCAGTCTTGGTCTACAAAATGTCAGACTAAAAGCTTTCCTGTAGACCTGAATAATAGATACACACTGTCCTCTTAAACATGGTAATAACACCTTTGCGTTAAAATTGATTCCATGTAACCATATGGGCACAACCATAAAAGTTTTCTGGGCAATAAAACACAAGTGTTTTGCCCTTATTCCCATCCCCAAGATGTTGGCAAAGACTTTCCTTGTCCTTCTGCATTGAACTCTATTCAGAGCAATGCATTCTGATGAAGCGTTTCATGCAAACACAACGATCTGCTTGTTATGCATGTAAACCAAGATTCTATTCTATAATGCCATTTAACAGGAAAACACAGTTGGAAGGGACTTCAAGGTCTTCTTGTCCAGTGGTCGCCAACCAGTGGGCCAGGGACCACTAGTGGTGCATGAGAAAATTTTGGTGGTCCGCAGAGAAATGTCATCCCCAAAACAATTAATCCAGGCTGTGCAGGAACACAAGGCTGCGCTGCCCACATGGCCCACAGGAGCACAAGGCTTGCGTCGCTTGCATTGCGAACAACACAAGGTAGTGAGGGGAGGGGGGAAAGGGCAGAGGGGGAAAACTTGTCCCACGCACTCTACGCTCCTCGCCTGGCCACCAGGCTGCTTCTTTCCACTTCTTTCTTCTTCTGCTTTTGGTTGCAAGCAAGGAAAGCAGCAAAAGTCTTCCTTTCTCTCCCCCAAACTCCATCAGAAATGAGTCTTTGGGACCCTGCAAGGAATCCTGCCCCAAGACGCTGTGCCGGCAAAGACTCATTTCTGGCAGAGTTTGGGGGAGAGAAAGAAAGGCTTCTGCTAGTTCTGCTGCTTTCCTTGCATGAAGCCAAAAGTCTCTCTCTCCCCACTTAGAATGGAGCTGGAGATGGTATCCTGCGATCCTAAATAACAAATGATTGATAGGTAGGAAAACAGGGTGGGAAATTTTGCTGCAGACTTTTTTGGGAATTTTCCCAGGGTCTCTGGTCTGCGGGATTTAAAATTATGAGTTTGGTGGTCCCTGAGGTCCAAAGGGTTGGCGACCCCTGTTCTGGTCCAATTCCCTGCTCAAGCAGGAGACCCTGTACCATTTCAAACAAATGGCTGACCAGTCTCTTAAAAATTTCTGGTGATGGAGCCCACCTCTGAAGGAAAGATGTTGCACTGATTAATTGTTCTGTCAGAAAATTTCTCCTTATTTCTAGGTTGTTTCTCTTCTTGATTAGTTTCCATCTGTTGCTTCTTGTCCTGCCTTCAGGTGCTTTGGAGAATAAATTGACCTCCTGTCCTTTGTGGCAGTCCCTCAAATATTGGAACACTGCTATCATGTCATAATATCGTACTCTATTAGGGCTATAGCCAGCCTCCTATCAGTGTATATAACACAGTGTATATAACTATAACAAATTATCTTGGAGATTATTGTCTAAAAACGTTCTGTGAACAGGATAACATGTTGCCAGACTGGCACCTTAATGCCACTGAAGGCAAGTGAAGATGATTATGAGTATGGCCAATATTAAAAAAATAGTTTAGAATGGGATTAAAATTACAAAGAAGGGAGTTATTTCTTAGCATTTTGCAAAAGCCTTACTCTAAACTCTGCCCTAATCATGACCCCCAAAAAGAGTTAAGTTGGACGTGACTTGCTTAACCAATACCTTGCTTAGCAACGGTATTTCTTATCCCAATTGTAGTCTTAAGTTGAGGGCTACCTCTATATGCAAAAACAATACATTCCACCATGATATAATTTTCAAAGCAAATTGGAAGACATTCTCATCAAAGAACTGAAAGGAAAATGCTAAAGGCAGTTCTTGATCAGCCTAATAAAAAGGAAACATTGCATAATTCATTGACAGCAATTTATTGAGCCACTGAAATAGGAATCCTCCTTAACTTGACAAATGATTTCACGCCAATGCCTGATCCAGACAACAAGCCCTAAATGAATTAGGGATTGTATGGGGAACGCAAAGGGCCACCTGATTTGCAGCTTCTACGAGGGTAAGGCAATAACAGCAATACAGAAGTAGCTGAACACCCAACACTTAAGCAATCTAAGAATGTAAGTTACACCTGTTGGACCAGACTAAATGCCTATGGCTCCAGATTGGGAGGGTTACTGGAAACTCTGACAGGCTACGCAGCCCAGCATTCTGTTTCCACAGTGGCTAGCAAGATGTTTCCAGGAAATTGTCAAGCAGAACCCAAGTTCATCTGCAATCTTTCAGCTCTGCCTCATGCGATCTCAGTTGCCTAAGGCCCAGGGAGCTGCCTTCTTGAGTAAGATCGGAGTACTGGTACAAGTTCATATATCTACAGTGAAGAACAATCAAGTTACGTCTTTGTTCCACGACAGAGTTCCTGAGTAGAGGTACCAACGTGTCGCAGAGTCTTTTGGAGGTACATATAACAGAACAGTCAGGAAAACACACAAGCCAGTCCAGTGTGGTATCCTACAGGTGGAGCTCTCTCACCTCACAATCAGGAGGCTGTGAGTTCGATCCTAGGTAGAGGCTAATATTTGGAATAGAGTCTCCTGCTCGAACAGGGGGGGTTGGACTAGATGACCTCCAAGGTCCCTTCCAACTCTGTTGTTCTATGTTCTAAGTTCACAAGGAAGGGTTTCGTGCTGCTCAAGAACATGAGGGAAATGAGACTCTCTCTGCAAGGAGGTCACTTCCCATGGGCCATGGGGAAAACCCAGGATGAAAATGTTTTTGTTGGTTTCCAAGGTTCAATCTCTTTCCATCTAGAATTCATAGTTTTTTGGAACCAGGAAACCAGCTCTTGCTAGGGAACCCTGGTTTCCTTCTTTTCCTGACCTTTTAAAAAGCAGTATAGAAGGAACACCGCTGAACAAGGCATGATATCCACAAGAATGCAACTTCCACTGCCAAATAACACTGATTACACAGAGATTAAGTCACTAATGGTAGAATTTTGTATCTTCGGTTCATTGCTTTCCTGGTCGCTACAGAGGCAAAGATTTGAGTGCTCCAACTTTACAAATCAAAGGCTATGCTTCGCTTTTCTCTGAATGGATAACTAAATTTTGTAGCCATTAGAAAGTTTGGTTTAGAAATGCATGGCTTTTTAAAAGTATCCCTTTTAGCTACTTTGGGATGCTTCCATCGAACCATCGCAACTGTGAAAGAGGATTTTGATCCTGGTTTGTCAAATGCACGTAACCCAGTGAGAGAAGGGCGGAAGGAGCCATCAGCCAGAGACTAATTGGTAAAGCTAAAGTAAAAAATATCTTCAGTGAAGCAGAAACAGACGCTGCGAGTTCTTCAAACCATTTGAAGGCATTGATTTCCAGAAATCCATAAATGTATACGCACATACAGGCATGAATAACGGGCACCATACACAGCATTCATTTAATGCCTCTTTGAGACTTCATTCAAAAGATATTAAAGATTTCCTAAGAAATTTGCAGTGTTATAACAATGGACAAACAGAGACCATTTTGCAGAACAAAAATTTGGCTTGTCATAGGTCGAAGGGTGGGGGAGGAAAGAAAACCCTTAATGTGCCTTTCCCCAAACATGTGGTCCTCCAGGTAGGTTGGAAGTGCTGAAGGGGAATTTGGAGAACTGCATTCCCAGTGCATCAGCTTGGAGAGCGATACCCTAAAACACTTTGAAACATTCGCCAGGTTTGTGGCGGTGTCTTTTCCTGAATGGCTCCTGCATCCGTTCAGGCTAGAATTCTGTGGTGGTAACTTGGGTCACTTCGGACTGCAGTTCTTCCCCTCTGCCTCCTCTGCTGAAGCCTCTTTTGTGGCTGTCCATGTCTAGTCATGCTGACTTATGAAGAACTTCTGATGGTGTGCAGGTAGAAACACGTTCTCGGGTGCTGTTCCGGGCCCGGCTAAAGCTATTCTGCTCCATCCGTGATCGGAAAGGGAGGCAGAACTCCCTAAAACATCTCTTGAAGTTTTCATCCAAGAAAGCATAAAGGATCGGGTTGAGGCTGCTGTTAGTGTAGCCCAGGGCGATACAAAAATGCAGGCTGGCCATGACATAAGGGTTCTTCTTGTCAATGCCAACCAGAGTCCAAACGATGACGAAGATCTGGATGGGAGTCCAGCAGATGATGAAGGCTGCTACCACAATGAGCACCATGCGGGTAATACGGCGCAGATTGCGGTCCTTCTCCTTGGAACCAGAGAGGAGACGGACATTCTTCAAGCGGAGAATCATCAGCCCGTAGCAGATGGTGATGACCAAGATGGGAACCAAGAAAGCAAAGATAAAAACGCAGATCTTGGTAACCGTATCCCAGTAAATTTGAGGTTCAGGAAACTGAAGGAGACAGATTGTAATGCCACCTGCATAAAAAGAAGAAGAGTATGAAGATGAGAGATGAACAAACAGGAGGACCATAGCTCAGTGGCCAACAGAAGTGCTATTCTCTTACACATAAAAGCACATCATCGCATAGTAGAGACCGCTTTGACAACAACCATCAATGACTAGTGGCTTTGTTGATGAGAGTTTGAGAGTATGCTGTTGCTGCTGTTTTGTCATTTAAGTCATGTTTGACTCTTTGCAACCTCATGGAGGATAGCACACCATGCTTCACTCCAGGGGTGGGATTCAAATTTTTTAACAACCGGTTCTGTGGGTGTGGCTTAGGTGGTGGGCTTGGCTTGGTGGTCATGTGACCGGGTGGACATGGCTTGGTGGTCATGTTATTGGCTGGGTGTGGCCAACTCAATATTACTCACGCATCTCCTCGCCTGGCCTCTCATGTCTGTGGGGATGCTGCAACAGTCGTAAGTGTGAAAAATGGTCATAAGTCACTTTTTTCAGTGCCATTGTAACTTTGAATGGTCACTCCACAAAGTACCAGCAAAGGAGGGGGAAAAAAACTCCAGAGAAGTTCCAGAGACAGGCAGTCTAGGCCTGCCAAGAGTGTAAAAAGGGTTAATGGAGAGGCAGTTTCTGTAAGCAACACCAGAATGTTTCCTTCCTGCCTTCCTTACAGGATTAGGCCAGTAATTTCTTCTAACAGCCGGTTCTCGAAACTGCTTAGAATGTGAACAACCGGTTCTAGAGAATAGGTGTGAACTGATAGAATCCCATCCCTGCTTCACTCTGTCCTCCACTGCCTCCCGGAGTTTGCTCAAATTGATGTCCATTCCATCAAAGAAACTATCCAACCATCTCACCCTTTCTCTACCATCCCATCCATTCCCAACTTTGGGAGTATATTCCTAGTCAATTAATTGACCATCCCATCCATTCCCAACATTGGGAGTATAAAGGTAAAGCTTCCCCTTGCTCATATGTGCTAGTTGTTTCTGGCTCTACGGGGCAGTGCTCATCTCCATTACAAAGATGAGCCAGCGCTGTCCGAAGACGTCTCCGTGGTCATGTGGCCAGCATGACTAAATGCCAAAGGCGCACGAAACGCTGTTACCTTCCCACCAAAGTGGCCCCTATTTTTCTACTTGCATTTTTACATGCTTTTGAACTGCTAGGTTGGCAGAAGCTGAGACCAGTAATGGGAGCTCATTCCGTTACACAGTGCTAGGGATTCAAACCACCAAACCGCCGACCTTTCTGATCAACAGGCTCAGCATTTTATCCACTGAGCCACCACGTCCCTTCTATTGGGATATTCCTAGTCAATTAATTGACCTTTATTAATTTATGCAATCCAGGATGAATAGACCAGTTGGACAATATCCATGCTGTTAGTCTTCTCAGCCACTACAATGGAGGTTAGCAGGCTATTGCTGCCTTCCACTACTTCCCTTTGTAAATAGATTATAGATAGTTGGGAAGGGGTGTGTGCTCCTTCTCATCATTTCCAACCTTTGTCATAACTCCTAATGGATGCAGACTGGGAAAAGGTACAAAGCAAACCAGTCATAGAGATAGAGTGCCTAGAGCAATTGTGTTTCACAGAGCTTCTCTAGGACTGTGTCTCAGTTGACAAAGATTCAAGTTAGTAGCTTGTATGGGATCAGGGAGATATTCAATTAGCACCAAATAAGCCTGGGTCTCTTTATAGCTATTTTTTCTGCCTGGATTAATTGACTGGGGTTTGGGGTTTGTATACTTTTCTTATCCCTACCCCACAGCCCAGTTCAATATGTTGAGTGAACAGGGTTAATGAATGAGCGTAGAATTCTTGATATAATTTCCAAGCCAGTACAGTAGCCCTCAGCTTATGACCACAACTGAACCCACAATTTATGTTGTTAAGTGAGAATTTTTTGAGTTTTGCCCCATTTTATGACTTTTCTTGCCACATTTGTTAAGTGAACCCCTGCCGCTGTTAAATTACAAACACGGTTGTTAAATGAGTCTGGTTTCCTCACTGACTTTGCTTGTCAGAAGGCCACAAAAGGCAATTACATGACACTGGGACCCTGTAACCATCATCAATGTGAGTCAGTTGCCAAGCATCCCAATGCAAATCACGTGACCACGGGGGATGCGGCAACTGTTGTAAGTGTGAAAAATGGTCATAAGTCACTTTTTTCAGTGATGTTGCAATGGTCACTAAATGAACTGTTGTAAGTTGAGGACTACCTGTACATGGGTGGGGTGGGGGGGTTACTTACAAGCCCATCTTTTTATCAAAATATGAACATTCCTTCCTTAGCCCCATAGGTAAGTCTGCTTCCTATATAACGGAATCACCCCAAGAAATAAACTGAATAGCAACAGCAATAGACTTATATACCGCTTCACCATGCCTTACCCTCCTCTCTAAGTGGTTTACAGAGTCCACCTATTGCCCCCAACAATCTGGGTCCTCATTTTATCCCCCTCGGAAGGATGGAAGGCTGATTCAACCTTCAGCCGGGTGAGATTCGAACTGCTAAATTGCAGGCAGCCGGTAGTCAGCAGAAGTGCAGTACTGCACTCTAACCACTGCGCCACCAAGGCTCATAGAATAGAAGTTCGTTCCCTACTACAGGACAGAAAAAGTCCTTGCACCCCAAAGGCCTATGTCAATTTAGCAGTGGGAACCACAGCCTGATCGTTCCCCAACCTGAGTGGTCTTTTGGAAAGTCTTTGGAAGTTAATGGCAAACCACTTGCCTTGAGATTTAGTGACAGCCATGACCATGATAGGCACTCCAATCACAGAAGAGAGAACCCAGATGCAAACATTGATTAACTTCGCTTTTGCCGGGGTCCGGAAATCCAAGGCCTTGACCGGGTGGCAGACGGCAATGTACCGGTCTACGCTCATCATCGTCAGGGTGAAGATGCTGGTGAACATATTGTAGTAGTCTATGGAGAGGACGACTTTGCAGAGCAGTTCCCCAAAGGGCCAGGTCTCCATCAGATACTTAGCGCTCTGGAAGGGCAGAGTACTGGTGGCCAAGGCATCTGCCAGGGCTAAGTTGAAGATATAGATGTTGGTGGCAGTTTTCAACTTGGTATATCTAGAGAGAGAGGAGATAAGGCGAATGAGATGAATTGCAGATCACACTGGGGCTCATTCTTTGCAAAAAATACATACATACATTCTCATTAAACTGGCAAAACAACAGGAGATAAAATGGAGTAGAACAGTGATATGTGTTTTGATTGAAGTCAAGAGATGGGGGGCGGGGGGGATGTTTTGCCTGAATCCTTTCCTGGTATCAGGCTCAGTTAATGGCTAGAAGATTACTGTCTTTGATGAATGGTTGCAGGAACTGGGCATAGATGCTCTAGTGAAGAGAAGGACTAGGGGAGACAAGATAGCAGCGTTCCAATATTTGAGGGGCTGCCACAGAGAGGAAGGGGTTAAGCTATTTTCCAAGGCACCTGAAGGCCAGACAAGGAATAATGGATGGAAACTGAACAAGGAGCGATTCAACCTGGAAATAAGGAAAAACTTTCTGACAGTGAGAACAATCAACCAGTGGAATAGCTTTCCTTCAGAAGTTGTGGGAGCGGCATCACTGGAGGCTTTCAAGAAGAGATTGGACTGCCATTTGTCAGAAATGGTGTAGGGTCTCCTGCTTGGGCAGTGGGTTGGACTAGATGATCTACAAGGTCCCTTCCAACTCTGTTCATCTGTAACAGTCTAGTTTGGTGGACATAATCTGAAGGGTAGCCCAAGAATGCCGAGAATGTAAACATGGATCGGTCTTCAACAGACAATGTGAAGGCAAGAGATAAGGAGAAATTCAAGCTGACTGCTCAGGGAGGGCCATGCTGAAGGAGAACATGAAGAGTTTAAGTTCTGATTAGCTATAAATTCTGAACTACCTTTCTTGCTTGTAGAAAAAATTGTCAACTATCATAAACAACTGCCATTTCCTAGGATACATTCCAGGTATATATTCTAGTTTTGTTTTTCCTTGTTTCTCTGACAGCCTGATATCCACCTTACATAAATAACAAGCTTGAAATTTTGGACCTAGATAACTTAGAACTACGTCGCCTACGGTCTGACCTAAGCTTAGTACACAAAATTGTCTGCCTCAGTGTGCTACCTGTCAATGACTACTTCAGCTTCAACCACAATAATACACGGACAAACAATAGATACAAACTCAAAGTAAACCGCTCCAAATTCGACTGCAGAAAATACCACTTCAGCAACAGAGTGGTCAATGCATGGAACTCACTACCTGACTCTGTTGTTACATCCTAAAACCCCAAAGCTTTAACCTTAAACTGTCTACCGTGGACCTCACCCCATTCCTAAGTGATGTGTAAGGGAGCGTACATAAGCGCACCAGCATGCCTACATCCCTGTCCCACTGTTCCCATTTATTCATACTCATTTATTATGTATATACTTATACCTGTTTATACATATGTGTATATGTTATGTTCATACTTATACTTGTTTTCTCATACATGCTTGACAAACTAAATAAACAAAATAAAGATAAAGAAATAAATACCCTTGCTTGCTTCTTTGATGTGATCCAATTCTCCTTTCTTCTGTGCTATCTCCCATCTAGTAGTATTAAATCTAGATATCATTTACTGTATTTGGTACCCATGCTCGTCCCCTTGTGCTTTTAATCAGTTGATTTTAAAAGGGAAACTATTCATTTGATTTAGATCTGGATTTCTGAAGGATGAAAGCGGCAAAAGATGTTTCACCGGGGCTGTGTCATTGTTTATATGGTGCTGAAATCCATTTTTCCTGTTCAGTGGTGGGATTCAAATTTTTTTACTACCGGTTCTGTGGGCGTGGCTTGGTGGGCGGGGCAGGGCAGGGCAAGGATACTGTAAAATCTCCAGTCAGAGGTGATATTTGCCGGTCCTCCGAACTACTCAAAATTTCCACTACAGTTCTCCAGAACTGGTCAGAACCTGCTGAATACCACCCCTGTTCCTGTTCCTGAAAACATTCTGTCCCTCAAGCGAGAGACTCTTTTTACAGCAGATTTTCAGGCTGTTCCAGGATACCTTTTTATGTTGACTATATTGCTGTAAAAAAGCAGAAACTCCTGTTGTTTTTACTGCTGGTGTTCAACTTCTTTAGGTCAGCCTACAACCCCCTTTGCGATCTCTTGATCTGAGAAAGCTCCATTAGAGGAGTCAACACAGGACTAAATCCTTCGTGGGGGTGGGGGTGGGGGGAATCATTATTTTCTACCATTTTATTTATTTATTTCACTATTTTGCCAGGTTTGCTTTCAGAAATCTTTCCAGTCACCCTGGGAAAGAAAGGTGACCTTCTGAATAAATCCAGGGCTGAGAATAGGTGTGTGAAGTTTCAAAACATGTTACAAGCTATGCATAGCTATCATGGGCTGACAAATCGCAAATGCCCAACATCACTGTGTCTGTTAGAGAGAGTAAAAAGTTCAGGAATGGGGACAGGGAGATCATTACTGAGTGAGAGAAGAAAAAGGAAAAGGGTTTTTCAAATGTTTGTCTTTGATCTGTTGGCACTTTTCCTTTTTAAAACCAGCCTTTCATTCAATGCCAATGTTCTTGGGCTCAGTAGGATATATATATTATGTTATGTTATGTTATGTTATGTTATGTTATGTTATGTTATGTTATGTTATGTTATGT
>NW_020769327.1:4689758-4726688 GCF_900518735.1 Pseudonaja textilis | reverse complement strand
TTCTTTTCTTTTCTTTTCTTTTCTTTTCTTTTCTTTTCTTTTCTTTTCTTTTCCCTTGTTAGGATTTCTAGAAAGCAAGAGCTACTCAAGGCCAATGTTTGCAAACATGCTTAATTTGGTTCCTGAGTTAATCCATGTTCTCTGCTTTCCCGATTTTCTTAACCATAAATGAAGCTGCATTTATGTAGATCCTAAACCACCAAAGAACATACAAGGCTACCTCTAACTAAGCTAAACCTGAGTAAATGCAATTAGACTTTTAACTGCCATGGTAAATGGTAGACTAAGCACCTTCTGTAATTATGCTGATCATTAACTTCTCACCGTCGTACAGCTTGGCTTTGGTGTCTCTTTCACAGAAGACAGACCTGAGAACAAATGAGTTTCTTACATGCTTTTCCTGATTTTAGCAGCTCAGCAGGGTCCTTCTCATCCAAGCTATTGCAATGCACATTTTGAAAATCAATTGGAAATTATAATGTGTATAAACTGAGCTATTAATGTTCTGGTCTATACAGTTCTGGTCACTACAATATTGAGAAAAAATGCTAAGACCCTAGAAAGTGCCAGAGAAGAGTAACAAAGATGATAAAGGATCTGGAGGTTAAATCGTACGATGAACGTTTAAGGGAGATAGGTATGTCTATCCTATTGAAGAGAAGGATTGAGGGGGACATGATAACTGTCTTCTCAGTGGTGGGATTCAAAAAAATTTACTACCAATTCTGTGGGTGTGGCTTAGTGGGCGTGGCAGGGAAAGGATACTGTAAAATCCCCATTCCCTCCCCACCCCACTAACCTGCTTTTCAGCTCCGTTCTCCTATGCAGGGCAACCAAAGAAGACCCAACCAGTCAGCTGGGACTCGGGAGGTGGAGAATAGATGGGGCGGGGCCAGTCAGAGGTGGGATTTCCCGGTTCTCCGAACTACTCAAAATGTCCGCTATTGGTTCTCCAGAACTGGTCAGAACCTGCTGAATACCACCTCTGTGTCTTCTACTATTTGAAAGGCTTTCACAGAGAAGAGGGGACTGAGTTCTTCTCCAAAGCACCAGAAGGCAGGACAAGAAGCAAGAGGTGGAAGCTTGTTAAAGAGAGATCCTTTTTAGAGATAAGGAGAATTTTTCTGACCATGAGAACAATTAAGCAATGGAATAGCTTGCCTACTGGAGTTGTGGGTGCTCCATCACTGGAGGTTTTCACCTCTGAAGCAAACCTGGCTGAAGAGGCATCTTGTGATGCCTCAAAGTTGCCATGAAGCCTGAGAAAGAAGGGGAGGAGGGAAGTAGATAGCTTACAGTCAAAATAAAAAATTTTCCTGTGAGAACCAAGGTCATCATAGCAGGTGGCTGGTGAAGGAAGAGAGGAGCCTGCCAGCTGTATTTATTGGACCATGTAACTGATGAGTCCAGGGATGGGATTCTACCAGTTCGGACCGGTTAGGGCGAACTGCTAGTTCCAAGGATCATTTGGCCATGCCCTAGTCCAGGGGTCTTCAAACTTGACAGCTTTAAGACTTGTGGGCTTCAACTCCCAGAATTCCTCCTCCAGTCATGTTAGCTCAGGAATTCTGGGAGTTGAAGTCCACAAGTCTTAAAGCTGTCAAGTTTGAAGACCCTTGGCCTAGTCTCTCCTTTATTTCCATGTTTTGCAGCTCAGCTGATTCATGCCGCGCCTCAGCTGTTTTACTCACTGGGGCTGCAGTAGAAGGTAAGTATTAGAGCTGAAATTCTGAGTTTTCAAATGCTGCGTGCGCTCACCAAACCAGTTGTTTCATCAGTTGAAAATATCCCACTCCTGCCGATGACACTGGAGAGGGGGAAAAGTTTCATTCTTTTAATAAGGTGAAAACGGCAGGAACTTTCAGAGTTGGTTTTCACCAGCTGTGCCGATATGATATAACCAATAAATACGTTCTTAGAGGAATCTACCTGCCTCGCAGTTCTGCTTTCAATGGGTGCATCCAGAGGTGGGATTCAGCCGGTACGGACAGGTTCGGGTGAACTGGTAGTTCCGGCAATCATTTGGCCCTGCCCACCTACCCTTGCTCTATTCTGTGCTATATTTCCTTTGAAGCCCAGCTGATCCATGCAGCAGCCCAGATTGCCACACCTCAGTTGTTTTTACTCACCTGGGCTGCAGTAAAAGGTAAGTTTTCTTTCTATTTTTAAAAATGCTGTACGCATGCAGTGTGTACCCATCGATCCGGTTGTTCCACTGGGTGCATAACTTGGAACGCTGACATTAGACTAGCCAACCATTTGATTGGGACGGTACAAGATCTCCTGCCTTGAGCAGGGGGGTTGAAAACCTCTGAGGTCATTTCCAGCCTATGATACTATTGTCATGCCCTTTATCCTGTGTTGTCGTTGCTTATCTGTGTTCCTGACATCTTCCCAACCCTCTGAGTTTTGCCATGCCCTCATGTCTGGAATTCTTGCTCCTGCGCTCCCAAACTAATTACCTCAGTTTGGTTTGATTGGACTTAAAGTTACAGTTTGTGTTGCTCAAGTTATGGACATAATTCTCTGCGGTCAAAGGCTGTTCCTGGGAGAGTTTTTCTCCAGCCAGAAGATAACCTGGACATTGGGGACAAAGTTGGAGATAATAAAGGGACTCTTGTTGATTATTTGACTGCTTTGCCTTTATGCCATGCCCCGGGTCTTCATAACTATATAACTTCATAACTATAACTATATTCTATGTTATCTGGACAGACAAAGCATTGATACTAGATTAGACTTCAGAACTTTAAATTGCCTACATACTTACCCTGGCAGTAGGTGGTCTGACTCATTGTCCTGAGGGAAAGGGCCTCACATGATGGAAACAGAAGTGGTACCCCATGTTTTTGTGGTGGTACCCCATGTCAGACTGGTACCCTCCCCAAAGAGATTTGCCTAAGATTCCCTTGCTCCCTGTATATTTAAGAAGGTTTATTGATGACTGGTTGATGGCTTATTTCTTTTGTCAGTGTTTATTTAGGTTGGCTTATTTTTAAAGTTTGCAATAGCCTTTCATTATTTTATGTGACTGCTTTATTACTGCTGCTATCTGCTCTGGGATTTTGATAAACCGCCAAATATAAATAGAATTATACTGAGATGCAGCAGTTGCTTTCTGAACCAAACACAGTCTCTAATCTGCTTTCTAAAGCTGCTCCACTTAGAACGGGTCAAAGAAATCAGAGTCATGGGTAGAAGATTAATTATTGTCAAGCCACGGAAAACAATATGGCAAAAATGCAAATTTGGAAGCTTGATTCATTGGTTTGTGGTACTGCAATCCTGTTTCCATGCACAAATATAGAAACCCTAGTTATTGGCAGCTTGTCATAAATTTCTGGATTTGGCCTTCTGATGTTTAATGAAATGGAATTTTCTGCCTAAGTGTTTTCCATCACTGATTAACTAAGATGTTAATTTATTAACACAAGCAAGAAAGTGAGAGAGTGCACATCAGCAAGGAAAAAATAATAATACAATGGAAGATGTAGATCTGTACGTGGTCGGCATATTTAATCTATTTATATAACGAGACCTCTCCCAAAAGTTGCTCTTGGTTTTGATTCTTTTTAATACAATGGGAGGGAAATTCAATATGCAAGGAATTATTATATGCACTGCTTTGAATGAATACAAGTAGTCCTTTCAATAGTTCATTCAGCAACTGTTCAAAATTACAACAGCACCAGAAAAAATGACATGACTGTTTTTCACACTTACGACCATTGCAGCATCCCCATGATTACATGATCAAAATTCAGATGCTTGGCAATTGACTCATATTTGTGATGGTTGCAGTGTCCTGCGGTCATTTGATCACCATTTGCAACCTTTTAACAAACTTAGCAAACGGAGAAGCCAAATTCACTTAACAACTGAGTCACTAATTTAACAACTGAGGTGATTCACTTAACAATGGTGACAAAATAGGTCTAAAATGGGGCAAACTTCCCTTATCAAATGTCTCACTCAGTAACAGGAACGTTGGGCTCAATTGTGGTCATAAGTCGAGGATTACCTATATGCAGAAAGATGCAGCGCTTTAATGAGAATTCACAATGGCTAAGTGAGTGGAGGGGAAACAGTTGGCCACAGGGTGATAGGTTCTAGAATTGTGGAATAATATGAAGCCAGCAAAGATGGGAAACTGTGAAAATATGATATTTCAATCATTCTAACCTGATGAAGGTGACATGCTTGGCCAAACCAAGCATTCCAAGAGACACCCGGCTTACCTGTGGAATTCATTACCATAGAATATTGTGACACTTTAAAAATGAATAGGTAAAGTAATGTGCCAGTCACTGTACCAGTGAGACTGTTCCTTATGGCAATCAGGAACCATTAACAGATAATCAGAGTTGGAAGGGACCTTGTAGGTCATCTAGTCCAACCCCCTGCCCAAGCGGGAGACCCTATACCATTTCTGACAAATGGCAGTCCAATCTCTTCTTGAAAGTCTCAAGTAATATCTGAGCCAGCTTGTTATGTTGATTGTTCCCAAGGATCATCTAACCGCTTCTAATCCATCAAATGTCTATAAAATCTCAAAAGGTCACTAGATGAAGTATTATTTTTGGAACTGGTGCCTGAGCTTGGTTTTGGGTTTTTTAAATTTGTTCTCTTCCTCATCGTTTTTCCTTGACTGGCAGTTCTGGAAAGAGTCCCAACTCTTTGATTAATTGGTAATGGAAGCTTAAAACCATCCAGTTTTATGATTCCAGGTTTAAGTCCCCATCTTAGCAACCAAACAAATTTGGTTAGGGTTAGGATTGTGCAGCAGTCTGGCTTGAAGGCAAAATATGACTGTGCTGTGCAATTTTAAGAGCAGACACATTTTGTTAGTTACTGACAGGTGCTACGTGCAAATCCATGCTAAAAATCTTGTTTTGCCTTTCAAATCAATTGTTCCAAGCTGTAACCCATGCATGTTTCTATAGCTGACTTCAGAACATGGTAGTTTTATCAGAAGGAGGAGAGTTTTTAAGAAAAGTTGGCTCCAAATTAACTATGCTAACTATCAACCTTAGCAGTTTAGCTCAGAAAAGAAAATGACAACACGGTTTGTTAATCTCTTGGCATTTCACAGCCAAATGAACAAATCGAGGTTTGTAAACTTTTATAAACTGCATCAGACACAGCGTCTAGAGTAATGTGGTTGATAATTTAGGCAAACTCTTGCATACACATTCAGCAAGGCTACCAGTTCTGGGTTGCAGCAATCCAGATGAGAGCAAAGAGTTAGGTTTTCTTCACCTCCCTTCTTGGTGCTCTCTGAATTTGGTTGTTTTCTTGCAGATGGTTCAATACCAAACTACGTAAGATCATCATTGCTAGGAGGATGTGACATTTGCTTTTATTTTATATAGTAGTATATTGCTTCATCAGTGTTGCTGGGAAGGGACTGAGTGGTTCCTGGGGCTGTTTGAGTGTTTTTCTGAGTTGTTCCTTGACTGGAGTATTGTTTACTTCTCGTATTCCAATCTAACAACAATGGAACAATATCCTAATCAAGGAACAACCAGTTGGGTAATGGAACATCTGCAAGAAAACAATCAAGTTCAGAGAGCACCAAGGACCACATAGTTCAACCCTGAGCTGCAATCTCTTTTTCTGCATCTCTTTGAAGCTACCTAATTGTCATCCAGATTTTCTGCAGAAATCTTCCAACTTCTGAAATAGCAAAGCCCTACCAGGAGAGGCTAGTATTTGGTCTTAATCAAGGAGATGCAGGTTGCAGATCTTGAAATCAATTATACCGAATGGGCTAGGAATTATTTTTCAATAGTTATGTATGGTTTTGCACTTCATGACCAATTCTCTACAGAACTCTCAGACAAAGAGTTTTTCAGAATATTTGATATCGCGGCTCCCATTTGAAGAAAAGGGCATCAAGCCATTAGACCTCATAAGTCTAGGACAAAATTGAAAATTGTACAAAAGCTCGAAAATAGCAAAGGCATTTTCTCATGAGGGTTTGCAAATGCTAACAGATGGAATATTTTCATTCAGTAATCCTAAATGTTCTTTGTGATTGCTCCAAGTTATTATATTAACATAAACTGTTGTATCATTTCAGTCAGCCATTGGGAACCGAAATGGGAAAATATAGGGGGAAGAAATGTTGGTAGACACAGATTACATTATTGCGGTATTCTACTCCAGAAACAGATTTTTGGTATACTGAGCTCAAAATACAATTTCCTGGGCATGCCAAGTTCTGAGACTCCTGAGAATTTGGGGGGGGGGGGGTGGCATTGCATATTAATGATGACTTTGCCAAAGCTTTGTCTTTGCCAAATACAAAAAGAAAGCAGGAATCTGTTTTGGGGTTTTTGAATTGCTTGCATGAAAGCAAACCATTTCTCTGCTTTGCATGACTCAGAAACAACAAAGGAAGGGGGGGAAAATCCACATTGGCACTCTTTCCTCAGATGTGAATGTGTGAATGCTGACTCACACAGTCTCCAAAGGAAGCAACCCAGTTCACTAAATGGGGCCTGTTTGTTTGCATAATATGTCATTTGAAACAAAAACGATGCTATGAGAGGTCAGTTCTTTGTTTGGCTAGACCTAACCAGAAGTTACAGCATTTTAGTTAAAAAAATAAAGAGGCAGAAGGAGGGAAGTAGAAATGCAATTCTTAAGCAACTTTCTCGTCACAATTCTAGGCACAAAAATAAAGGGGCTGTAACTCTGTGAAGGGTTCCCAGATTTAAACTCAGCATTTCTAGAAAAGGAAAAGAGACTTGGCGGTAGTCTCATAGTTGGTAATTATCAGGATTAAAAATATTTCTCTGTTGTGACTAATGGCTGGAATGCAGGTTCATTAGACCTAAACCAAAGTGATTGCAGAAGTGTTTAATGATCCTGTCAAGGATCTGAATTTATTTGATAAGATTACACTTCACCATTATCTGTTCTAATAGCACTATTACCTCCACCAGAAAAATATGAAGTATCTTGGAAATTTCTCAGTACAATAAAAATGACCTCTCATAGACCAAGTTATGAAATATTCTTGCCCCCCCCCCATCAAATATCTTTCAGGTATGAGGGACTACAGTTTCCATAATTTCCAGGCAGCCTAAAATTCTTGGACTTGTAGTCCAACATATTTGACGGAAACTATGCTGAGGACAATATACTAACAAAGCACATATTTCATGATCTCTGTTTGTTTGACATGTTGAACCTCTCCTAGAAAAATTGGTATCTCCCATACAGGCACACACATGCCTCTCTTGACATGAATTGAAAGAAACAATGTTTTTCGTCTTCACAAACCGAGAGTGAATATATCTTAAGAGTTTATTCTGCCTGATCAAGATACTTCTATTTGAAAAGTCATTGCATCTTTGTAGCTGTTGTTTGAGTCTCCCTCTTCATTCATATACAGCCAAACATAAAATTCACAGTGGGCAGAATTTTTAGCACTGTAAAAACTACATTGCTCCAGGCATGTATCAGGCATGGCAATTTTCTAAAACCATAATAATAGTAACATAGGATGCACCTTCATTTTGCAGTTAAAATGCATGCAGTGAAGCACATCATTTCTTGAGTCACAAAACCCACATTTTTAATGTTCCATTTCTATCCTAACTTCCACATGATAGTGCATTGCTGAATGCACAGATATGGCTCTAATTCCTTCATCAACTTCAAACGGTCACTCTATTTCCACTCAATGCACAACCAGCATTATTTTTAATCCTGGTTATTAATTCATTTGGCATGCAAGTGATTTTCTTTCACACTTTCACACAGACTACATTACGTTACAAGTTTATGTCACGAGTTCATGCTGCACACAGTTCTCCCAGTCTCCCTACACGTCTACTTCATGGCTTCTTTCTTTCCAATGACCCTTGTGTCATCCAGCCAAGTCACATAGGCATAAATCCTCCTCTCGTCTAGTCAAAGAACAAGCTGGGCTTGATATTTTGGAACCTTTTTCTTACCTGACAATGCCGTACATTACCAGGATATTCCCCAAAAGTCCCACCACACACACGACGGAATACAGGGCAGTGATAGCAATAGCTATGATGATTGAAGTGGTATTTTTCATTGGCGATTGATTTGTGGCATTTGAAGTTGTGAGAGAACTTGAGCTAAAGTCCTGCAAGGTGCTGTTGTAAAAGATTTCAGCACCGGGGATGGTGGACAGCTCCATGATACCAGGCAGCTCCAGAGTCCAGTTTGTGGTAGGACAAAAGGGTCAGAAGGCTTGCAGTCCAAAGACTTCGTGGGAGCTGTCCCGTTGTGGCGGTGCTGAAAAAAACCAGCTCTTCTCCTCTTGGGTAGGCTCACTCTTTCCCTTGCAAAGTACATTCAAATAAACCCAAAAGTTCAAATCAGAGCGAAAGCGGGGTACTGGGCAGCCAAGTCAGAAGTAGGAGCTCTCAAAAGCAGTCGCACTAGCCGGTGGAATCTGACATCTATTCTAGCAGTTCTTCTGTATAAACCCCAGCAACACACTGCCTCCCTCCTTTATCTGCTGCCAAGCAGCTGAGCACAGGAAACTGAATTCGCAAGCTCTCCTAATGATGGTGATTTCTTATTTTAAAAAAGGTTGGGTGGGGGGAAATCTGACTTCTCTCTTGGACATTGGAAACAACGTACAAGATGCAAATTGAAGGAAGGGGGCAGTCTTTAAGGGTTGTTATGGAGAAAATTCTTCCCATTGCTCGGTTCCATCATTTAAATGCTGTCTCCTCGGCTAATGTGTTTTTAGGGAGTTATTGATGCTATTATGGAAGTGCGTCTCTGCACACATATGCACACAATATTGTTGCTGATGGAGACAGCTATTAGAGATTGTTAATTGTGTTTAAATGGAGGTAAAGGCTGGGGAGACAGAGGGAGAGAGAAAAGTTCCAATAATTGACAATGACATAACCCAATAACACCGGATATCTTTCATTTCATTTCTTTCTTTTTTTCCAGACTAGCTTTGAATCAAAGATACATAGGTAGCCTGTTCCCACAAAAGTGGAGGTCTTGCTAGCATCACCTCACGATATCAAGATCACAAACAACTCAACAAAAGGCATCATTCATCTCTGTCCCAATTCTTTGATTCTGAAGACATGACAAAGCTTTAGCTGATATCTAGCAGAAGTAGTATGGTTGCTTCTTGAAAAATGGTATGAAAAGGCCATAGCTCAGCATCGTTCTTGCAATCCCAGGAAAGGTAGGGAATGATCCTGCCCTTACTGAAGTCTTGGAGATCTGATGGTACTCCCTGAATGGACTTACTTTTAATGTTATGTACAAGAATTTTCTAAATGATGACTAACTGTCAGGTGAGGCTTCATTCAAAATCCAAGAAAGAAAAGCTTAGACTCCACTGTTTTAGAGAAAAGGACTTTTACTCAAAATTGATATGGTAGCATCAGAGGAATACAAGATCTGAGGCAATAGGCGCACAAATCACATATAGAAAGTTATGCCAATGTTCCCACCCCCAATAGTTCAAACTGGCCATCCAATCTGAGGTGTGTATAATGTCATGTGGGTGCATCTTCAGGTGGTGTTTAAGACATCTGGCTCTCCAGGACAGTTGACCTTGGCCTGGATAGATAAGAAGCTACACCTGGGCAATAAGCAAGTAAGAATAGTCAAGAAAGTTTTCCCAAGTTTTACAGTTCACCCTCTCAAGCCTCCAGCACTCTTTTCCCCAAACACAAAGCCCAATTTATCTTCCTTCCCCCCATTTCTATGGCAGCCAGAAAGACAAGCAAAAGAAGGTTTCTTGAAGGCTGACACAAACTGTAGTTACTTCATTTGCAATAATGGTCGTTACTTTCATATTCATTAAGAGATAAGTTCCTACTTTGTTCCGACTGACTTGAATGTATGAGGGCTTTCTTTGCAAAATAAATTGTTACTGGAAACAATCAGGCTTCTATGAGTAGCTTCATGTTGTGAAGGTGATGTAATGTGCCTTACTGAAGTGGAGACACAAAGTGATTTGACTCAACTCATAAGCTCTCCCAGCAAAACCAAGGGAACAAGTAAAGCCATGTAGCCACATTGTCTCCTAAAGAAGCAATTTGAGCTGGTTCTCATTTGAACCTTTATCAAAATGAAGCACCCCTTGAAGCCACTTTCAAGCTCCTTTTCCATTGAAGTTAAAAAGGACAAAGCAAAGTGAGGGCGATAGAAAGAGCATCCTTCAGCTGCTTGGTTTCTGATAAACAGGTGATTTGTGCCTGACAAAACCCCATCAAAGCCATCATTTTGTGAGAAGGCAAATCCGTGGTGGTGATAGTGTCCATAACAGGTTCCCAAAATTCCAAGTTGATCTATTAAACCTAAATTATTTTGCTTCCTGACATAAATTATACAGTGGGGTGTTTTCAGAGGGACAAGGCTGGACTGTGGGCTGAAGTGGACAAGGAATACAATAATTTAGGACAAGCTAATAGTCAGGTCTGCGAAACTAAAGAGAAGGAAGCAACAAATGATGTTGTTGCACATTAAAATTTGAGAAGACTTTGTCTTACATAATTATTTTCCTGCCCCTTCTGGCATTATTAGATTGTGAATCGGTTAAATACACCAGACTAAGCTATAGTTCTAAACTACAGTCTTTGGAGCACAAGCCTTATTGACATCCATGGTTCAAGGCCAGACAAAAAGTATGATCTGTTTCATGAACATGTGGCAAAAACCCTTGGCACAAATGAACAAAGCACACAAGGATCAGGCCATACAGGGCTGGAGCAATATATGATCTAATTTCCAGAAGCTCCCCTCTCTTCCTAAATATAGCTGGGTGTAATGACCTGGGGCGTGGCACAAAGGCAACACAGTAAAATAAGTAAAAAGAGTCCCTTTATTATCTCCAACTTTGCCCCCAATGTCCAGGTTACCTTCGGCTGGAGAAAAACTTTCTCAGGAACAGCCTTTAAGTGGAGGAAATTCAGTCCAAAAACAAAGTACATACAAACTGTAACTAAAAATCCAAACAAACCACGTTGCAGTAATTATAACTTGACAGGGCAGGAGAAGGAATTGCAGACTGGAGAGCACAGCAAAACACACACAGTTGGGAAGATGCCAGGAACACAGATAAGCCTTGACGAAACCAGATAATTCACGATTTGCTCCCAACAACTTGCTCTGCGCAGCTTCCCTTTTTAAACACTGTGTTCCCAGCTGCAGCTCATGAAGGGAATCAGGGCCCTTTCCTCCCCTGTAAGCTGAACAACTCACATTGCTCCCTTCTCTGTTCCTCCCTGCATGCCCTAGGATGAAGAGGGGGTGGGTCTGAGTCCTCCTCCAAACCCCCTCTCCCTTGCTCTACCTCTCCCTTGCTCTGCCCAGCTGGACTTTGCCCTTCCCCAGTTTCTTCCACAGCCAACGGAGCCACACTCCCAGTCCCTGTGAGCTGCTCGGCCTCCCACTCCGAATCACCGGGACTAATCAGCTCTGACCCCTACAATGAGACTATTCTCAGATAGGCATACATAAAACGGCCATCAATAGATACATAGAGATAAACTACATTTACAGGTCATTCAAAAGAGTCAATACAAAACCTAGGAGGAAATAAAAGAATTACAAGACCGCCCCTCTTTAGCAGCCCACATGCAGATGAGCGGAGAGACCAGACAATCAGACAGGAAATAATACTCTAATCAAGGAACCACAAGGAGGAAATTACACCTCCACCAAAACTGGCAGGGCGAGCTACTGCATATGAACTGCCAGCCAACCTGGCAATTACTCCCACTGATGTTACCAACTGAGGTGAGGAAACATCTGCAAGCAAAAAATCCAAGCTCAGAGAGCATCACAAACTCTAGAGGCTTGTAAGTATTTTAGAACATTGTACTGAAGGCATAAAGCTCTGTCGGGAGATTAGGAAAACAGGGAAATTGGAGGAAAGGTTTACACTGAGTGGGCAGCCAGTGACACCCCAGAGCTGTCTTTCCCAACCTTGACAACTCTTAAGATGGCTGGGTGGAGAATTCTGGGAGTTGAAGGCCACACATCTTAGAGTACTTAAGGTTGAGTAACACTACTCCACCTCAGACTGCCAACATCTCTCATCAATGTTCAGGCATTATCTTGAGTCCCAGAGGTTTCCTACCTCTGGCTTACATGTCTGCCTAAACTACTCAGCTCGTATTTATATCCAGATAAATTCCTACCTTTTCTTCATGTCGACTTCTGCTCTCTATAAATGCTCAGCTGGCATTTCTGTTCATTCCTACCCCAAATCAAATCAAATCCTTTCAGACTCTTATTTTTTATATTTGCTTTCTGTTTTATATCTTTTAGCTTTATATATGTGTGTATCTCTCTCTCTCTCTCTCTCTCTCTCTCTCTGACTCTGATGTTTCCTGTCCCAAAGGAAGCAGCAACTAACTAGGATGGGCAGAATCAGTTTGTGAGAAGGCTGCCTCTCGAAAGTTTGTGGTTCTCCATTACTAGCAGATAGCAAACTAAAGTTTTTACTTCCTCTGATGGAGGCTCTTCTTTTCTGGCACTTTTAAGAAGTTTAACAGTCCTACTTTTCCTTGCTCAATCTAGAAATCCTTGACTGTATGGTAGTAATTACACTATCACTTTGTCCCCATGACAATCCATTCAGGTGGTTTAGAGCCCATAGGCAGTAATAATTCCAAGAACATCTCATTCGTTCTTCTGTTAATTTGAAGTTAGGTCTCTCCAATCATAAAATCCGAGGATGTTCAAATATTCTCTTTCACTCCAAATCCATTGTATTTGGAACTGGAGACAATTCTGGCCAAAGGGAACTCTTAGAACCTTGTTTACTCCGAGTTTTGCTTTCTCATTCTGGCCAAGTTATATAACTAAACATGTCTTCTCACCTAAGAGGAGCATGAAAGATCTTTACTTATTAGCCCAGAGACCACCATTGCAATATTAAATGAGATAAAAGCAGTGAACTAATAGGAGAGAAAATGTTTTATTTTCCTCCCTCTCATTCTTCAGCTTCTCCTTGGAGTGTTCCTCTGTTACAGAAGCAAACCTGTTTAAGCTACCGATATGATCGTTGGAGACAGTCGGGCAAACTAAAATACAATAAAGTCAAACTCTAAAACCACTTTATGTGAAGCTGTTAATTATATCACAAAGTCGGGCACAACACTATCCTCTGCTTTCATTTAAACCAAGAACAAGACATGATTGTTCTCCTGTGTGTTGATTCCCCAATAAAATCAACCTCTGACTATTTATCTGCTTGTCTCCTCATAATTCGCTCGTCTTCCACCTTTCCACCTCTCCAAGTGGTGGGATTCAGTGGTGGGATTCGGCCAGTTCGCACCAGTTTGGGAGAACCGGTTGTGAACTTTCTGAGCATTTTGGTGAACTGGTTGTTGGAAGAAATCTTTAGGACAGAGAACCGGTTGTTAAATTATTTGAATCTCATCACTGTTTGCAGTAGTTATCCAACTGATAATTCACTCTCTCACAAGAGGCTCTGAATTTGCTGGAATCATCCCACTTTGCCATCTGTTGGAAAGAGAGAGAAAAAAGAGGGAGAGTGAAATTCTATGGTTTAAGATCACCGCTGAAACTCTTAAACCGAACCCTCTTCCCATGTAGGAATCCAAGTGAAGACTTTCAAGACAAATACAGTAGATAACTATCTTCTGTTTGAACAGAGAGCTTTGAATCTTCTAGAAACTTAAATCACTTCATCACTTAAGTATGAGCCAACACAATCTTAAGTTGCATTAGCAGAGGGATAGAATCAAGATTAGATGAAGAATTACTACCATTTTTATAAAGCTTTAGTAAGAGCGCACTTTAGAGTACTGCACCCAGTTTCCATCACCATATTATAAAAAAGATATAGAGACTCTAGAAAGAATGTAGAGAAGAGCAAAAAGGATGATTGGGGGCTGGAGGCTAAAACCTATGGAGAATGGTTGCAGGAATTGGGTATGTCTAGTGAAAAAAGGGACTCGGGGAGACATGATAGCAGAACTCAAATATTTGAGATGCTACTACAAAGAGCAGGGAGTCAATCTATTCTCCAAAGCACCTGAGGGCAGGACAAAAAGCAATCGATGCGAACTAATCAAGGAGAGAAGCAACCTGGAACTTAAGAGAAATGTACTAACAGAGAAAAACTACTTTTTTTTTAAAGATTAAGATAGAAGTAGTTTTTATTTAACTACATTATTTGGGACATATTATTGGGGACATAAGGGCCACATGACCACATTGATGGTGGTTGCTCTTCTTAAGCAACTCTTGCACATTCTCCATTGACTTTGTTTGACAGAAGTCAACAGTGAAAATCTCAAATGGCAATTATGTGACCATGGGACACTGCAACTATCCTAATTGTGAGCAGTGGTAGGATTCAAATTTTTTTACAACCGGTTCTGTGGGTGTGGCTTGGTGAGTGTGCCATGGCTTAATGGTCATGGCTTGGTGGGTGTGGCAGGGGAGCAATACAGCAAAATCCCCATTCCCTCCCTACCCCACTAACCTGCTTTCCAGCTCCGTTCTCCTGTGCAGGGCAACGAAAGAAGATCCAGCCAATCAGCTGGCACTCAGGAGGCAGAGAATAGATGGGGGCAGGGCCAGTCAGAGGTGGGATTTGCCAGTTCTCCGAACTACTCAACATTTCTGCTACCGGTTCTCCAGAACTGGTCAGAACCTGCTGAATACCACCTCTGATTGTGAGGCAATTGCCAAGCACCCAAATCACAATCATATGACTGCAGGATGCTGCAACTACAGGATTGATAGTAAGTCTCTTCATTCGATGCCGTTGTAATTTTAAACAGTCACTGAATGAGTGGTTGTTAAATGAGGACTACCTGCAATTGGTACAGTACACTAAAAAAAAGACATAAAGAGATAAAATAAATATAGGAAGTCCTCGACTTACAACAGCTCATTTTGTGACCATTCAAAGATACAACAGCACTGAAAAAAGTGACTTATGACCATTTCTCACACTTGCAACCTTTACAGCATCCCCATGGTCACGTGATCAAAATTCAGACACTTGGTAATTGATTCACATTTATGATGGTGGTAATGTCCCTTTTGCAACTTTCTGACAAGCAAAGTCAATGGGGAAGCCAGATTCACTTAACAGCTGTGTTACTAGCTTAAGAACTGTGGTGATTCACTTAACAACTATGGCAAGAAATTCATAAAACGGGGTGAAACTTATCTCACTTAGCAACAGAATATGGGGCTCAATTGTTGTCATAATGTTAGATTTTGCAGCATAAATTCATGTCCAGAAAACACACAGACTGATTCAGCAGGATCATTAGCTTCTTTATAAACATATTAACATTAGTAAAGTTTACAATACCATTTGTAGATTCTTACAATGTAACATAAACAAGAACACAAGCAGCAGCAGCTCAGAGCAGAACTCAGTTTTAGCAAGTAGTTTAGCAAGTTAGTTTCACTTTCAATTCTCAGCAAAGCACACAGAGTCAAAGTACACCCAGGCTGTCAGCTCCCATTGGCTGGTCTGTTGCCATTCTTACTTTGTTAACCATGTCTCTGCCAGTTAATGAATATACTCTGACACATAATTTGAGGGCTACCTTTAGATAAATCCCATAAAGGAAAGCATATCATCTCTCTGGATACATGGTTCAAACTATTCCAACTAACAGGAAGATTTTCAAAAATATTATGCTGGAAACTGCCTTCCAGTAATTTAAATCCAATATTCTGTGAACTGAGATGAGCAGATTTTGACTTTCTTCTTCATGATATTTTGTGAGGTACCTGTTCTGACCAAGGCTTCCTGAGACATTAACAAACACACGTTAGTCCCCAAACCCATTTTTCTTTATTTCAATGGTTGTGAATAATATCCATTCACAGCCCATAATGAGTCTCAAACAGTTTGTAAATAGTGCTGCAGAAGTCTGCCAAAGTCATTCGGGATAAGTCTGATAAGCTCACACCTTTATCTTTCTTGAAATTCTGCCAATGGCTAAATTGCCAATTAGTTGTACAAGACCAAACACAGCACAAATTCAACATGGAGCTTCAGGTTTCAAACCAACCAGTATGAACAAAGTTGCTTCCTGCAAAGGTTCCTGTCCCTTTGCTCTCCTTTATGTCTTATGGGAGGGGCAATCAACCCCAACCCTTCCTCCTAAGTCACCCCTTTTGTCATAACTGTTCTTGCTTTCTGGCAGCTCTGCGCAAGTACACACTGTGAACAGGCTCCCCCTGTTCCTCTGCCTTGCTGATGTCAGATTCTGGAGGCTCTGGAGTCAGCACATAACTCTCAGGTGGACCTGGTCCTTCCTATCTCTGTGTCAGACACAGATCCCTTGTCTGAGCCCTCTCCAGATTCCAGGACTGGCCCATGTTCCTCCCCACTGTCCGATTCAGCTCCGCAGGCCTCTGGCGGACCACAACAATATCTGGGGTACCTTATTCAGCGTGGATGTCTCTTCTCAAAACCAAATACTCCCCATTCCTTCATAATTCTCTGTGTTTCCTCCTCTTCTCACATTAGATATAACAGTTTCATAAACATTTTCTAAAAGCCTCCCAAGTCCACACTTCGGGTCATCTAATACCTCAATTTCGTTCTGATTGGAAGCTGCTCCTCACCCACTCATGAGGGAATCTTTCCCAGTTCCCAGGAGCAAAGAGATGAACTTGGGATTGTGTGAGTTGCAAATGATATGCAGCAGAAAAGAATTACATTATCACTTTAAAAAAAAATCATGGTATGAAAACAAAGCAGTCTGAAGAGAGCAAAACTTGGCTCATTTAATTGCTTCCAGGTTGGATGAAAATATTCCACAATAATATGAAGATGAAGATGAACATATGGACCAAAAGAATGGCCAGCGCCACCTCCTTAATCATTGACTGTTTAATCAGAGATTCCAATCCTGGGATAATCAAAGTTCAATATTTCTATTTTCAACCAAAATAATCCAAGTTGCAAGATCCAAACTGGGTCATTCATTGGGAGCAGAGGTTTAGTTTTCCGAGCTTTTGGACTCATGCTGGAGCCCAGTGGTGGGATTCAGTTTTTTAAACTACCAGTTCTGTGTGAGGTGGTATTTGTAGTTCTACAAATGACTCAAAATTTCCACTACCAGTTCTTCAGAACTGGTCAGAACCTGCTTTCCAGCTCTGTTCTCATGTGTAGGGCAACTAAAGAAGACCCTGCTGATCAGCTAGGACTCGGGAGGCAGAGAATAGATGGGGTTGGCGGGGCCAGTCAGAGCTGGGATTTGCCAGTTCTCCAAACTACTCAAAATTTCCGCTACCGGTTCTGCAGAACTAGTCAGAACCTGCTGAATACCACCTCTGCTGGAGCCCATCTGGAAAATTAAACCTCTGATCCTGGTGAACCACCCAGATTGGATCCTGCAACATTATCCTGGGACATGTATATTTCCATTCATAAAACAACCAGAGCCTTGCATTTCCTTAATGGATGATGATAATTCATGGACTAACGACAAGTTTATTAGCTCGATGAAGTGCTGTGTTTCAAGTGTTAAGAACATGCATACTTGAGTGAGAAATCGTGGACAGAGAGAAAAAGGCTTTGCGACCTGACAGCCTCTTTGAATGCCACAATTAAAAAGGCACTTGTTACTGATCTTTCAGCATTTACACTTCTACCTGTCATAAAGATACATAGCTGCTCCCCAGTTTCTTCTATCTGATAGTGGTTCCCAATGGAGAAAAGCATGTGCCATAATAAATATGTTACCTTTCAAACAGCTATATAAATTTGTGCATGTCAAAGAAAGAAATACCGCTGAGAAATACCGCTGCTTCTTTGCAAAAAGTTCCAAAGTTAATAAGGGGATTTTTGTGTGTAAAGATAATCCCTTTCTCCCCACAAAGGGTATGTGTGCTTTATATATTGCATTTTCTCTAAGAGTCCTATGTAGCCATCTGTGTCAAATCAGCCCCCAGTGCCAACAAAGGCTGCAATTTTTTAAAAAATTGCCAATTGTCAGTGGACAACCAGATAAATATGAGACAGTGGCAGCCAAAAAACCCAATGCAATCCTAAACTGCATTAACAGAAGGATACAATCAGGATCAAGTGAGGTACTAATACCACTCTATAAAGCCTTAGTAAGGCCACATCTAGAATACTGCATCCAGTTTTTGTCACTATACTGTAAAACAGATGTTGAGACTCTGGAAAAAGTGCAGAGAAGAGCAACCAGGATGATTAGGGGACTGGAGACTAAAACATATGAACTTCTAGCAGTGTACAAGTATTTGAGGGGCTGCCACAGAAAAGAGGGGGTCAAACTATTTTCTAAGGCACCCAAAAGCCAGACAAGGAATAATGGATGGAAACTGAACAAGGAGAGATTTAACCTGGAAATAAGGAGAAACTTTCTGACAGGGAGAACAATCCACCAATGGAACAGAAGTTGCCTTCAGAAGTTGTGGGAACTTCATCCCTGGAGACTTTCAAGAAGAGATTGGACTGCCATTTGTCAGAAATAGTGTAGGGTCTCCCAGTTGGGTGGTGGGGTTGGACTAGATGACCTACAAGGTCCCTTCCAACTCTGATTATCTGTTATCTATTACCTTTGTCTTTCAGATGCAGATGGATTGCTGAATCTTGTCCTGATGGGTTTGTTCTCCTATCTTGTGCCTTATATTTGTGAAGTGGCTGTTTTGTTTCTCCAATGTACACATGTGTACATGTCTCTGCATTGTACTCTTACCCCAATGCTAACCAAGAGTTCATCACTACTAGACTCTTGTGATCAGCTAAGGTTGCTAAATGCTCTCCAGTGCAAAAAGAAAAGGAGACTATCTTGATGTAATCATTGTATAACCATATCAGGAGTAATTATGTTTGTGGCATCCTTTGAGTGATGTGAAATCAAAGCTTGCACATGCTAATAAAGACAAGACACAAGGATGCAGATAAACTGGGGAGGGGATGAATGTCCCACCCACGCACAGTTCGTGCTAAAAAATCTGTACACATGGATACATTTTGTGCTAATAATAATTGACTTGCCATCTTAAGCTCGAAATCCTCTGTGCACAGCAGATCTTGTCCCTGATAATGAGGAGAACATTTCAGTTCTTGGGAGTTACGAGTCAGAAGCCTGGCAGTGGTGCTATTCCACCTCCCACACTAAATAAGGATTATGTTATTGTTACGCTGCTATCTCTTCTGGAGGACTCCAGAATGGTAGGCAAATAAAGAACCCACGCCCAAGCCTTTCCCACCAAAACAATTTGATAAAAACAATCAACAAGAAAAGGGAGCCCCTATAGAAATGCACGATAAAACAAGGGAAGGTTGATACAGATTAACAGAGTTGGAATGGACCTTGAAAGTCATCTAGTCCAACCCCCTGCCCAAGCGGGGGATCCTACACTATTTCTGACAGGTGGCATTCCAGTCTCTTCTTGCAAGCTTCCAGTGATGAAACTCCAACAACATCTGAAGGGAACTTCTGTTCTATTTTCCTGTCAGAAAATTTCTCCTTATTTCCAGGTTGAATCCCTCCTTGTTCAATTTCCATCCATTATTCCCTCTCTGGTCTTCAGGGGCTTTGGAAAATATCTTGACCCCCCTCTTCTCTGTGGCAGCCCCTCAAATATTGGAAGTCTGCTATCATGACTCCCCTGGTCCTTCTCTTCACTAGACTAGCCATGACCAGTTCCTGCAACCGTTCTTCGTATGTTTTAGCCTCCAGTCCCCTAATCATCCTGGTTGCTCTTCTCTGTACTTTTTCTAGAGTCTCAACATCTTTTTATAGACAGGTGACCAAAACTGGATGCAGTATTCTAGGTGTGGACTTACCAAAGAGTTCATTAAAAATCCTGTGGTTTGCCAACAAATGAACAAGGATGTCTCCGACATTAATGACGTTGATGTTTACAACACAACATAGCAGAACTGATGATGTTTCCTAGGAAGTGAGTTTCATTACCAAGGGGTTGCCACTGAGAAGGCCCTGTGCCTAGCTACCTGATATCCTTACCAGGTAGACCAGGCAGGAAACTCTGCCAGAGAGGCTAATTATAACTGGCTTTATTGTAACTGGACTGGATTATATATAATTATAAATAGCTTTATTGTAACTAGACTGGATTTTTTTTCCCATGAGGAAGAAGAACAAAACATTTCATTTCTCGTCCAAGAAGCTCCATCAGTTGTGACTGGAAGATGGGGGAGATGGAAGGATTGGTACTGTCAGACCTGCCGCCCCTTAACCTCTAAGTAGAAATGATCCTTGGTACCCTTTGCTAGAAAGGTATGATTTTATTAGAAATCAAGTGCAGTAATGCATAGCCAGAACTAAGAATCGTGCACCAATATCCACAAGTAATTTACCCTCCCTCCTGTTGCTGACCCTCCCTCATTACCAATCAGGTTCAAACAAGAAGTTTTCAGAACAGTCACTTCAAGCTTAGGCTGGTATGCAGCTGCCTTCTTTCCCCAGCCAAGTGACCTTGAAGCAGCATCTCTGGGAGATACCGAAGTTACTTTCATTTCCCCTCAGGTATTCCCCCTCCTATCCACCCTCCCCAGAGTTCATGGCAGACTGTCACCGTATGGTAGCGAAGCAAAAGCATGCATATGGTGGTAGCTGACAAGATACCGACAGCGGAGACCTGATGGAAAGATAGGTTCAGAATCAGTGGTGGTATTCAGCCGCTTTGCACCGGGTTGGGCGAACCGGTAGCAAGGATTTGGTGTGAGTCACCGAACCGATAGTAAGTTCTGGCTGGCCATGCCCCCGATCCGGTCGCCCAGTCACCGCTGGTTCGCTTGCCCCGCCCACCCGACGCTGGCCCCTTAAGATATTTCTTTCTCTTTTTCCACCTCCCGACAATCAGCTGTTTATACGATCAGCTGTGCCGGGATTCCCTTTGCTGAGGCTGAGGAAGGCAAAAAATGGAGGGAGGGGCTCAGCCCCCGCCCCTCCATTTTTTGCCTTCCTGAGCCTCAGAGGAGCCTTCTGGGAGCAAAAATGCCCCCCACAAAAGCTCCTCGGAGGCCAGGAAGGTCCCAAACCGGAGCGTGGAGGGATGCTGCGCGCCCCTCCCATGCTCTGTTGTTTTTATTTCTTGAACCCCAGAAGAGCCTCCTGGGAGCAAAAATGCTCCCCTAGAGGCTCTTCTGAGGCCCAGAAGGCCCCCAAAAAACAGGGCGGGGGGGGGGAGCGGCAAAAAAAAAAAAAAAAAAAAAAAAAGCCATGCCCACCCAGTCACCTAACCACACCCAGCAAGCCACGCCCACAGAGCCGGTAGTAAACAATTTTTGAATCCCACCCCCGTTCAGAACCCAGCCTTCCAGTTCCTCACCATCCAGGCTCCACTGTCAATACCCATCCCCCCCCCCCCCCCCAAAAAAAACCCCTGCCCCCAAATAACAACCGATGAAGTTTCTTGGTTGAGAAACAAAATGTTTTTTTCTTCCTTAAGGAAAAACAACCCAGCTGCCTTTTGAAAAAGCACCTTTGAGACAACGGGATGACTGGGAATCCCCACAGACGTTTAACCCTCCCTTCTTCTTGCCCCTCCCCCTCCCCCCGGTTTAAGTTCAAGTGGGTTTTCGATAAGAAGCTTTATTGACCATGGAATTCCTTCAAGAGGCCTCGCAGAATTGCTTCCCGAGAGCAGCAATTTGTTTAAACATATCTGAAGCAGAAAAGCAGCCAGGCAGCATGTCTGTCAGATGGAAGCGGAGTGAAGAAAGCACTAACGGAAAAGAGGGCAATGGCTGGGAAACTAAATTAATTATTTGTATATTTCTGGCCACCGTAGATAATGTAGGGCGAAAGACATTTATTCCTGCGGGTTTCCCCCCCTCCCCGCCCCCCACACACACAAAATGATTTTTTTCACACCTAAAGAATAGTGTAAGACACCAAGTTTCAGTATTTCTCAAGAAATTGAAAGGAAAAAAAAGTAAAATCGGGTCACCGAATTCCCCAAGAATGTTTTTGGCCTTCAGGTGTGACATAGCTGATTCTTTAATTTTGTTGCCTTGCTTGGAAGCATACAGGAGTAAAAAAAATTCTCATAATGGGATATAAAATTGCTGCCTCATTGTGCACAGATCGGGGCCGGGGGGGGGGGCGGGTACGGACAACAAAAGGCCTCCTTGCAACTATTGCATAAGATGTAGCTCATAGTCAGAAAGCTTCAAATTTGCTCCTTTGGGAAGAAACTTCCCTCTTAGTGCAAGAGGGGAAGGTTGTTAGCTATTCAGATGTTTGCACTTCCATTTGTTTGTTCGTTTGCAAATGCATTTTTCTCCCTTCGATTTTTTTTCCCCTCAAAACTTTCTTCAGCTAATTTATAATTGAGAAGGCTCTGGAGCCAGCCTCTCTTTCAATCTGGGTGTTTTCATTGGGGCATCTGGCAACAATCTCGCCTGGTTTACCTGTGAAATGGAAACAGTCGTTTCTACTGTTACTGGTGAACTTTGCAAATGAGAGTTTCTCTTGCATTTCTCATACTCTCTTGCATTTTTTTCCGCGGCCTGCAAGAATTGTTTTTGGAGTCAGCTGGGATCCTTGACTCCCAAAATGCTTCTTCTCCAGAGTTCCTTGTTTGATGTGATGTTGTACTGTCTGCTGAAGATTGGAAGTTGATGTTGACTCCTGCTTTAAACCTTCACCAAACTAGGGCCAATGTAGACAATAGAGCAGTTTTTCTCAACCTTAGCAAACTTTAGAGCTGTGGTGGTGCAGGGGTTAGAATGCAGCATTGCAGGCTAATTCTGCTGACTGCTGACTGCCAACAGTTTGGTGATTCAATCCTGACAGGCTCAAGGTTGACTCATCCTTCCATCCTTCGAGGTCAGTAAAGTGGGGACCCATATTGTTGGGGGCAATAGGCTGACTTTGTAAACTGCTTAGAGAGGGATGTAGAGCACTGTAAAGTGGTATATAAGTCTAAGTGCTATTGCTATTAACCTGTGTGGACTTCAACTCCTAGAATTCTCCAGCCAGCCAGCATGCAGAAGCAGTTTGCCATTGCCTTCCCCCAGGGGTGATGTCAGGTGCAAGAAGTCAGGAAGTAAGATAGTACTACAAGTGTATTTCATGATACCTACACACAAGAATCTGATCTACTAATGGTCAAGGCAAATTGGCAGTCGATAAAAGTCAATGGACTTCAATGAGGGTTGGACCTAGGCCTTTACTTTGTAGAGACTCCAAACTGATGATGTATTTAACAGATAACAGATAATCAGACTTGGAAGGGACATTGTAGGTCGTCTAGTCCAACCCCCCCACCCAAGTGGGAGACCCTACACCATTTCTGACAGATGGCAATCCAATCTCTTCTTGAAAGTCTGAAGTGATGGCACTCCCACAACTTCCGAGGGCAACTTCTGTTCCATTGGTTGATTATTCTCACTGTCAGAAAATTTCTTCTTATTTCCAGGTTGAATCTCTCCTTGTTCAATTTCCATCCATTATTCCTTGTCTGGCCTTCGGGAGCTTTGGAAAATATCGTGACCCCTTCCTCTCTGTGGCAGCCCCTCAAATATTGGAAGGCTGCTATCATGTCTCCCCTGGTCCTTCTCTTTACTAGACTAGCCAAGCCCAGTTCCTGTAACCGTTCTTCATATGTTTTAGTCTCCAGTCCCCTAATCATCCTGGTTTCTCTTCTCTGTACTTTTTCTAGAGTCTTAACATCTTTTTTGTAATGTGGTGAACAGAACTGGATGCAGTACTCTAGGTGTGGTCTTACTAAAGCTTTATAGAGTGGTATTAGTACTTCCCTTGATCTTTATTGTATCCCTCTGTTAATACAACTTAGGATTGCATTAGCTTTTTTGGCTGCTGCTGCACACTGCTGGCTCATATTTAGCTGGTTGTCCACTAAGACTCCAAGATCCCTCTCACAGTTGCTGCTATTGAGCCTGGTTTCACTCAGTTTATATGTGTACTTTTGGTTTTTCTTGCCTAAGTGTAGGACTTTACTTTTCTCTACATTGAATTTCATTTTGTTAGATACGGTTCTAGTCTGTCAAGATCCATTTGGATCTTGAGCCTATCTTCTTGGGTGTTACCTATTCCTACCAGCTTAGTATCATCTGCAAATTTGGTAAGTTCCCCTTCTATTCCCTCATCTAAGTTGTTAATGAAGATATTGAAGAGTACTGGGCCTAAGACGGAACCTTGTGGCAACCCACAGCTCACTTCCCTCCATGTAGACTTAGACCCATTAAGAACTACTCGTTGACTATGGTTTGCCAGCCAGTTGTGAGTCCATCTAGTGGTGGTGCTATCTATTCCACTTTTTTCTAGCTTACTAAGAAGTAGGTTGTGGTCTACTTTGTCGAATGCTTTGCTGAAATCTAAATATATTATGTTCACAATATTTTGCTGGTCTACTCATTTAGTCACTATGTTGAAGAATGAAATAAGATTGGTTTGGCATGATCCAAACCCATGCTGACTGCTAGTTATTACTTTTCTTGTTTCTAGATGTTGGCAGATCTGTTTTTTTTAATTATCTTTTCCAGTATCTTCCTGGGTATTGATGTTAGGCTGATTGGTCTATAGTTTCCTGGGTCTGTTTGACTCTGCCTTCTGGCTCAACCTGATCATCTCCTAAACAATCCAAGGTCACCCAGCTGATTTAGTGCCTAAAGCAGGATTAGACCCCAATTTCCACTCTGGTGCCATAATCACTATACCAGACTGACTCTTCTTTTAGACTTTAAAAATCTTTGAAATATGACTTTTCAGTTCTGGATTGATCTCTATCATTAATCCAGATTTTTGGAAAAGGCTTTTGTTGACAAAGCATTTTCATATCACTGGAAGTATTAAGTATGGAGCTATTATTTGCCATGGTATATCATGTAGGAAATAATTTATTGTTCTTAATAGAAAAGACATCATGCAAGAGGAAAGGATGATTTAATACCTCTGTGGAAAACTGCAGTTGTGATTTTGTAGGATGTTTTAGATACTCATCATGGCTGAAAGATAGTGAAATGTTTATACTTTGAAAATTATAACTTTTGTCCTTTAATATTTCATCCACACCAGAAGCATATCCCAAGACAATAAATCTTGTATCACCAGAATACAGAATGTGGCCTAAGTGTTGGATAGGTGAGCAAAAAGGCTCATTCCAGATGTTTTGGACTAAAACCCAAGGCAGGACAGCCAACTGTTAGGGATTTAGGGAATTATACTCCCAAGAAACTTCAAGGACATAAGATTGCTAATATAGCTTTTGATACGGAAAGGACAAAACTAATAGTCTACGACAGGCTACATCTGTTAAGACTCAGGCCATGAGGATAATTATCCAGAGTGAGCTGGAAATCAGAAACCAGAAATCATGGTTCCCCAGAGGCTCCCCAAAGTCAAGGAAGAACAAGACTTGAAATCGTTTATTTATTGTATTCCAGGAAATGGTAGCTTATAATAACCGGTCGACAGCTTCTGAGCAAGTCGGAATGGTAATTAAGAATTTATATCAGTCAGATATTAAACCTTTCATGCTTTCCCACAGTGCCTTCCTCTTTAGAGCAATGCCTTGGATTTCCTTTTATCTGTAGCCTGCAAGGAGTCCTTTGATGAAGGATGCTTCCTTACATTTGTGCTTTTCTGCTCTTCCATTTCAAAGGAGGCTGTACTTGTCCAGCTACTAACTGAATGTTGACAAGTCAGACTTACAGAACAATCAGCTTTACAGGGCACAAGAAGAGAAGAAATGAAAACACAATACTGTAGACCTTCAGCCTAAGAATGAAGTCTGGAGAAATTAGTTCTCTAATGTTCCTTCCTTCCTAAGAAAAAGAACCAATGGACAACTAAGACATGGTTCGGAGAATCGGCAAATACCGCCTCTGACTGGCCCCGTCTCCATCTCTTCTCTGCCTCCCGAGTCCCAGCTGATCAGCTGGGTTTTCTTTGGTCGCCCTGCACAGGAGAATGGAACTGGAAAGCAGGTTAGTGGGGTGGGGAGCACAGGTAGTATTCAGCAGGTTCTGACCAGTTCTGAAGAACTGGTAGCGGAAATTTTGAGTCATTTGTCGAACCTACAAATACCACCTCTGACTGGAGATTTTACAGTATCCTTCCACTGCCATGCCCACCAAGCCACACCCACAGAACCGGTAGTAAAAATAATTTGAATCCCACCACTGGTGGGGAGGGAGTGGAATTTTGCATTATCCTTCCCCTGCCATGCCCACTAAGGCACGCCCACAGAACCAGTAGTAAAAAAAAAAGATTGAATCCCGCCACTGCTTTCTTTCTTTCGGTCTCCCTATCTTTTCTGCCTTTTTCTCTTGCCTTCGACATGTGCAGAAAGAACAACTGTTCTCAGAAGCCTCTTGAAGAAAACGCTCTCTGGGAAATGCTGCGGAGTTGCCTACAGCAATCAAAGGGCATTCAGCAGGCGGCAGCTTCAAGGTTCCCAAAGCCTGGAAACTGCTACCTGGATACCAAAAATTAACTGATATATATATATATATATCATTTTTCAGAATCTGAGATCCTGCTTGTAATCACCTCTGCTACCCTCACAGAGCATCACCCCTGTCGCCGAAGGTAGCAATTGCATTCTAATAACTGGTTCATTGCAGCACCGCCATGGGAGAGCGAGAGAGGAAATAAGCACCATGACGACTTTGTTGTCAGCAAACACAGAAAATTAAAAACTGGTCTGCCTCTGTCAAGTTGGCTGGGTTTCAACATAAAGGAAGTTGCATTTTAATGCAGCTCCATCTTTTTTTTTGGCGGGGGGGTGGGGAACCAAACTTCTTTCCTTGTCATAGACTGAAGTTTATGGTACCAAAAAAAAAAAAAAGCGCCACTCCAAAGCTTTAGGATAAAGCCCAGAATCCCCTTTGCTTTGAAATAATCTCATGGCTCCATATGGGATGTTTAATGCGATTTTTTGGGTCTGCAGGGAGGGGCTATAAATAGTAGGAAGCAAGCAAAACAAGAAAATCTGGGTATGCAATACAAACCATCAAAACTGATTTAGGCACCGTAGAAAGAAATCCAAGGAAAACAAGGAAGGGAACAAGGGATAGCGGAGAGCATCATTCCTCAGCTCAGTGGCCTCTCTGTATAGTGGATTAAAATTTTTGGCATCCGTGGCCACTCACAGTGATGGGAATTATAGTCCACCATGTCTGGAGGGCAGCTAAGAAAACCAATTTGAAATGGGAGGGGGGAAAGATGGGAAGGGAAAGGATGGAAGGGGAAGGAAGGAAGGAAGGAAGGAAGGAAGGAAGGAAGGAAGGAAGGAAGGAAGGAAGGAAGGAAGGAAGGAAGGAAGGAAGGCAGGCAGGCAGGCAAGGATAGGATAGGATAGGATAGGATAGGATAGGATAGGGTAGGGTAGGGTAGGGTAGGGTAGGGTAGGGTAGGATAGGATAGGATAGGATAGGATAGGGAAAAAGGAAGGTGGGGAAGGGAAGGGAAGGGAAAGGAAGGGAAGAAGGAAGGAAGGAAGGAGAACAGGGCAAGGATAGGATAGGGAAAAAGGAAGGTGGGGAAGGGAAGGGAAGGGAAGAAGGATGGAAGGGAGGGAGGGAGGGACCTTTAGGTGAGTCACTAGATCTTACATAATGAACATGAAGTACTTCATAATACTTGGATTCTTGGTATTCCCTGAATTTGATTATTTCTCTACAAATATTTGATTAACCAACCATAACCAGGCAATTCTACTCTCCTGGGCTCTCGTGATGTTACCTAACCTAGCAATGAAGTCTCTGCAGAAAAAAAAAGAGCAAGCTCAGAGAACATCAAGAACCCAATATATTCTCTACTGTTGGATCTTCTAAGTCAAAGGATGAGCTTGCAGCTGACCCTCCAGCAGAATTTATGGACTGGCCTTTCTTCCCCCTTTTTCAGATCCTGTTCTCATTCTGCTTCTGTAATAAAAGTCGACTAGAGTAAATAGCTATTAAATATGTGTTATTTAGCCCATAGTATTAAAAAAAAACCAGCCAAATAATTTTTATTTTTCACAAATGGAATTCATCATTCACTTTGTTGGCGCTGGGTATTGATTCTAGCAATATGAAATGAACACAATGAGTATCTCCTTTTGAAACATCTTAGTAATTATTCCTTCTGCTCTCTTCAAAGTCCAGCTAAAATAATTCCTTTCTAGGTTTTTGTCTTTTAGAAAAGATGAAGACAATATAAAACTCTATTTTGGTTTACTTTCATTAAATTACATTTCCCCTTTCTTTCCTGGCTCTTTCTACAGCTTGCTGAGCATCAAAAAATACATTACCAAGAATGTAATTATAAATATATATATTCCTGCTAGCAGGACTAAAGTTCAAATCAGAACCATTGCTTATCATCACTGTGCATGGATGAAATTCATAGAATGTCCTCTTCCTCAAAGTATTTCTCCATGTTGTAACAAGTTATGAATCTAAGAGACTGGATGGAATCTCAAAGAGCTTTCTTAATTTTTAAAAAAGTGATTCTTGCAACTCATTCTCATACGTACACATCTACCTTTGTGGATGTACATATCTCAATTTGATTCATAAACAAGCCATAAATAAATATCGATAGTTGCAGCACCCGAGCACATCTTAGTAACCAGCATCTGATCTGCCATCCACGGATTTTTTTATTTTTTTGAAAGGTCATTGCTGTTTCGAAAGGAGCAAAAATGCTTCCAGCCAAGCCCCATCATAGAGGAATAAAACAAAACCTTGCCTGAAGCACAAATCCTGAGCTAGTGATAACAGAAGATGTGTTTTCAATTCATCCCTTTGCTCTCCAGCATTGCGTTGACCCGAAGGCTGCCAAAGAGGATGTAAAAAGGAACATTTATTTTAAAAGTCAAGTGAGGTGATGCATCATGCAGCAGGGATAATTCGGAGGAAAGGAAACCTCTTCCCATTTCTGCCTCATCATTGTCATTGAGGCTTAGAGATTTGCAGGGCCAACCATGACAGCAATCACCTCTGGCAGTTTGGGATTAGACAGTGGAACTCCCGTACAGTTTGCGCACCAGCTCTGTGCTCTGACTTGACCCCTCAGACCTTCATTCCAGAAACAAGTTGCCTCCCATACTATTCTGACACATCAGTGGAGTTGCAGCTGTCATACATGGGTACTTGCACATACCTCAGGCTGATATAATTACCTGCAGCTGACTGAGTTCAGGTCAATGGCAGGGGTGATGTCAATCACATTGTTCACCCTTAGATGTGTGCTTTTAAAGTAATGTTTAAAAGGACCCACTCTTTGCACATGATGTGTACGTGTGACGCAGGCTGAAACTTTGGATCAGGGGTGTCAATTTGATTTCATTGAGGGCCACAATAGGGTTGTGTTTGACCTACGGAGACCTACAGGGTGGACATGACCAACTTGACCTTACTCATGACGGGGATGTCTGCCGTGCCCGAGGGCTCTGCCAGCAAAAACAGGCTCCCAAGCTCCATTTCAAACAGGGCAGCCCCGCAGGCCAGATCTAAGCACCCCACAAGCTGGATCCAACCCCCAGGCCTTGTTTGACACCCCTGCCTTAGATGCCATCTTATACAATTGTGGACCAAAGAATCATGGATGCTTCCAAGGTGAGACAAGGGCAGGGGGAGGCACGTGTTGGCCCATGCAGGTAGACATGATGTCCTTCCTACTTGCAACAGATGTTACAGGTTTTTTACATGAATCTTGCCATTTGTGGGATGATGGCCTTGGCACTAGAGTGATCGTTTTGATGCCTTGCTTACTTGGCTGCAAGGACTGTAATCATTCTGTTGATAGCCGGCATAACCTTTTTTTTTTTTTGATTCACCTGAATTACAAGACTGAGGTTGTGTACTAGGTGCTACACAGGATTGTTTTAAGGCTCTTAGCTTCCTATCTTGAAAACTGATCTAACGTTCCCTTTTCCCCCCTGCCCTTTCATGCTTTGGATCAAATATGGGCAAAGATCAAGTCTGAAGATCCTTCTTTCTTTCTTTCCTTCGTTCCTTCCTCCCTCCTTCCCAGGGTGATCAAAAGCTGCAAAAGTATTTGAATTAACCTTGGATTAAAGTCATGCTTTTAGAGAATAGTACTGTATTTGAAAATTACCGTGATCAATCAACACTGTTCGATTTGAACCTGTAATTTTTCTTGACATCCCAAAACATTGATATTTGAGTTCAACTCTGTTAAATGTTTACTGCAACAGAACCTGAAGGCAACACCTGACATAAATGTTGAAAAAATGAAGTTTCTGACTAATCTCTTCATAAGAAAACCTTTGCCATTGTGAGTCTTAAATCAATATCAACAATTGTCAGCTCTGCTCCAAGTTAAAGCAATTCACTAAGAAAGGTTCGATAGACTCTGGTCTATTTTTGCCTGCTTTTAAACTTTTTTAACATCTGGGGAATATGTCCCTTAATGTTTGTTTATTCTGAAAAATACCCTCTATATAGATAGCAAGCTGTCCATAGAAACAGTGCATTAGTTCATCACACACATGCGATTTATTTAGGCTGGATGCCAGGTGAGCTACACCAAGGGATGGATCCTAGTTATTCATTCAGCATTTTCATTCTCCATCTGGTGATAATTTGTCTCCAAGAAAGAAATGTGGTACAATATCTTCTTTAAAATGTTTGGTGAGTGTAAGGCAATCTGAACTACCTCAACAATAGTTTTCTCCCCATCATCAAAGGGAGTGAATACATTCAGTCTGTTAAAATAATAAAACAATTTATTTTTAAGAACAAAGTTATTTTACTTGATTTCTTTCCTGAAGCTTGTGCAGTAGGACAGTGCTATATAAAACAGAATAGATGGATACTTTTCTTTATGGCTTCTTTTTTCTAGTCCTTATAATAGTGATAGTCCTTCTAAAGTAAAATGAAACAACTGTTTCTTTGCTTGGTTTTTTTATTTGGTTGAGAAGTATCAACAACTTGCTAGTCATAATTTATTTTGATTGTTGATCAGAACTCTTCCCCCAGTAAAAAAAATATATGAAGAAAAATCAACAACATGACTAAAAATCATGATTATAGCATTATTCATAAGCAAACAACTTTATTGTTGCCCAACCTTTGGCATTTCACAATGATTCACAATGCCTCACAATGATAATTACAAAACAGAGCAAAAATCAATTCCGAGTATAAATTTGAGAAGGTGCAATTCTCCTACATTTTATCCATATTTAGAACAGGAATTATGAGATCTATTGTATGTGATATTCAGAGGGAAAGGAGCAGCCGAACTCTTAATGTGTGTGCAGAATCAGGATCATTTGTGTAGGTTGCAGCATAAACAATTTATTGAAACTTACACAGAAGAATCTGTCCAATTAATAGCACTAAACTGACACTAGATAAGGGTCAGTGGAATTCAATGTGGGCTGGACATTTATTGCCATGTAAAGATTCTAAACTTATGACACATTTTACTCCAGCTCTGCCTGCTCTTTTCCTATGTCGTGTCATTGAATGATGTCCTCCAACTCACAAAAAGAGATCCCTTCATATTTGGAAATGTTGTTACCAGATTTTCCAAGGGCATTAAAAGTAGGATGTTCAGTAGGGTCAAAGAGAAAATGCTTCATATGAGGCATATGTATGAACCTCCATGTATTTTGCAGCAATGAACAACACATCACTCTCCAATCTACATAAATAAAGCCTGGCTATAAATGAGTCTTTTGAATAGGCTAGGTCAAATACTTGCAATTTAACTTCTGTCTTTGTGCCATTGAATGAATATAACTTTATTATGGTCTTAGACCAGCAATAGACATCACTATTTACAATATACATAAAACATACTGACACATTATAATACATTAATAGTGGATAAAAACATCTGTTAAGAAAATACATGTTCTCAAACAGTTAGGGGCACTCCCTGGTTTATATGAGTGGAGAGTCCATAAGTATGTGTGTAAATATCATTTTCCAAATTTTGTTCTATCTCCAAAAATTGTCACAAAGTGACAGCTATAATTCTGTAACCATTTTTTTTTTCCAGTAGACATTGCAGCAACACAGAATTTTGCCACTGCACGCATAATAGCTGGGTTTGAATCCTGGAGGGAAAAGTCTACATAAAAATTGTCTGCCCTCCCTGGCAATCTCTCTAGTGAGGGGAGAATATACAATGACCTATATACTCTGTATAACTCACAGTACAATAAAACATGTGAGATATCTTCAACTTCTTCTTTACCACATATACATACCCGTTCTGCTATTGGTGTTTTCTTATACTTGCCCTGAAGGAATGCTGATGGGAAAATATTAAATCTGGCTCTGAAGAATGCTATTCTTTGTTTTGGGAAGATCAGATCATTTAGATATTTTGCTGACTCCCACACTCCCTGTTTAATTTTGTCCCTGCTGTAGCGAGCCAACCTATTTAGTTCTTCTTCGAACTCCATGTCCTTCATTCTATGGATTACTACTTGCTTTGCTTGGTCAAAGCCTAGGGACATTAAGAATACTGGTGAGAGCCCATAAGAGCTCGTGGTCCATTGCCTGTTTCCAGGGGGAGGGGTGGTTATCAGTCAATACTAGAGGGGTCGGTCCCTCTGGGAAGAAATGCATTTTTAGCCAATGGATGATCATCATCTTCCAGGCTCTTACCTGAATATGCCATTAAATCTCAACATTGCCAAACATTTTCTTGTAAATAGTGAACATTTTCCCAGGTTCTTTTTTCCCTAGGCCAAGATAGAATTGTCTTGGAAAACAAAAGCAACTAAAAGGCCAGCAATGAGAAGAAAAAAATGTCTAAGGCCCAGACTGAGCAGCTGCTTCTAAAGAAATTATCGTTCCTAGTTGAAAAAGATAACAACGCTTGGATTGAAAGGACCAGTTTGCTGACCTTTCAAAGCACTTCAAATAGACTATTTAGGGCAGTTTTCACATTTTGCCTCCTGGTGATGACAGGCCTGCTTGAAAAACACGAATGTCAAGCTTGGAATTTGAGCATCAAAATACAACCAAAGATTGAATTTACATTTGCTGAATTCAAGTCTACTTTTTTTGAGAGCCATCTGCCAGCAATGTCAAAGAGTGTTATGTTGTTATGTCTGTACCTTCCAATTTTCAGAAGGTTTCTTCCTCTGCCAAAGAGTTTTTCTGTTCCACAGCTTCATTCTCAGAATGCCACAGAAGTTGTGGATGGAGTTAACTCTTTGAGTAGTTCAAGCAGACAGACAACATGACTCTTAGAAACATTTTTGTCTTACTAGCTGGTCCAGGAGACCAACTGCTTAGGTTGTAAGTTTCAGGCTCATTAGGTGACAGTGGCTTAAACTTTATCAAGAAGAGAAGGTTTCTAATCCAGGTTCTAGTTTGCAAGCCTGGTGCCTGCAGAGCAGCCCTCCTATCTCGCAGCAAACAGACATTTGAGACAAGATGTTTTAATAGACGCGTCAAGATGCCTCAAGAAACAAGATTCCAAGAAATAAGAGGGAGAAGGTTGCTTGGCTGAGCAGAAACAGAATAGTCAGATACACTACATTTGTTTCTTCTTCCTTCACCTCTCTCTGTTGGCCTCCAACCCGACTTCATAGATTTCAAAATCACTTGGAGGAAAGTTAAAACCTGCCATCTTCTTTGGACTTTGCATTGAAGCAGAGAAAGCTAGGCAATCTGTTGGAGCAAGCAAAACCAAATACACAGATACAGATTACATTTTAATAGACTGAATATATTCACTCTCTTTGATGATGAGGAGAAGGCTATTGTTGGGGTAGTCCAGATTGCCTTACACTTGCCAAATACTTTAAACATTTTAAAGAAGATATTGTACCACATTCTTTTCTTGGAGACAAATTATTTATCACTAGATGGAGAATGAAGATGCTGAATGAATAACTAGGATCCATCCCTTGATGTAGGACACCTGGCATCCAACCTAAATAAATCCCGCGTGTGTGATGAACTAATGCACTGTTTCTATGGACAGCTTGCTATCCATATAGAGAGTATTTTTCTTGGTCGCCATGATACAAAAAAGATGTTGAGACTCTAGAAAGAGTGCAGAGAAGAGCAACAAAGATGATTAGGGGACCGGAGGATAAAACATATGAAGAACAGTTGCAGGAACTGGGTATGTCTAGTCTAATGAAAAGAAGGACTAGGGGTGATATAATAGCAGTATTTCAGTATTTGAGTGGCTGCCCCAAAGAAGATGGGGTCAACTTATTTTCCAAAGCACCAGAAAGTAGGAAAAGAGATCCAACTAGAACTACGGACAAGTTTCAGTTACAACAATTAATCAGTGGAATGACTTGCCTCCAGGAGTTGTGTGTGTACCATCACTAGAGGCTTTCAAAAAGAGACTGGACAACCGTTTGTCTGAACTAGTATAGGCTTTCCTGCCTGAGCATTGGGTTGGACTAGAACAGGGGTCACCAACCTTTTGGACCTTAGGGACCTCCAAACTCATAATTTTAAATCCCGCGGACCAGAGACTTTGGGAAAATCCCCCAAAAAGTCTGCAGGAAAATTCCCCGCCCTGTTTTCCTACCGATCAATCATTCTTTATTTGGGATTGCAGGATACCGTCTCCAGCTCTGTTCTCAGGGGTGGGGGAGAGAGAGAGACTTTTGGCTTCATGCAAGGAAAGCAGCAGAAGCAGCAGAAGTCTTTCTTTCCTTCCCCCAAACTCCGCCAGAAATGAGTCTTTGTGAGACTTCTTGCACCGGTGCAGCCTCTTGGAGCAAGATGGTTTGCAGGGTCCCAAAGACTCATTTCTGGTGGAGTTTGGGGGAGAGAAAGAAAGACTTTGGCTGCTTTCCTTGCGCGCAGCCAAAAGCAGAAGAAGAAAGAAGCAGAAAGAAGCAGCCCGGTGGCCAGGCGAGGCATGTGGGGCGAGTGGGGCAAGTTCCCCCACTCCACCCTTTCCCTGCCTCCCCTCACTACTTCGTGTTGTTTGCAATGCGAGCAACGCAAGCCTTGTGTTCCTGCGCAGCCTGGATTAATTGCTTTGCGTCACCAAAATTTTCTCATGGACCACCAGTGGTCCCTGGCCCACTGGTTGGTGACCACTGGACTAGAAGACCACCAAGGTCCATTGCAACTCTGTTATTCTATTAGATGACAAAAAGCACATCCCTACAAACCAGACCTTCTTGGCTATCTTATTATTGGGATAGGTCTCCAAACCACAACAACGTCACAATATTTTTCATGGTGGCATGAACATTGATCTAATGTTTCAAGTTGAATGAGAATGTTTAATTTCTTTTGGGGTAAGAAGTAGTCTGTGTATTAAAGAGTGAGAAATAGGGAAACTCCAGTTTCTCATCTGCAGTCAGAATGGCCAATTTCCACGTAATATGGATTCTGTAGTATCTACAGAATTTTATACTCATAAAAATGTATCTTTTTCCTTTCCTTTTTTGGTGTTCCATTAATTTTGATGAATTTTTAATCTATTTTATGTTCTATACAACAGTCAGTCTAAGACCGTAATAAAACTTATGTTAATGCTGGCCTGCAACATATTTGTTTTGAAAGCCAGCATAAGTATTTTATTTTAAATCTGGTCTTAACTTCTGTTTAATTCACATATGAGAGAAATGATCAGAGCATGTGAGCATTTGGTTCAATAGCTGCATGGCTGAGGCAGACAAAATCTCATTTGTTTGGTTGGTTTAGACAGCCCTGATCAAATTAAGGCAACTGAGGAGGGTTGATTCATCACAGGATGCTGCCTGCCTCAAAGTTTAACCACAGAAATATTTTATGCATATAAAAATAGTCCTTGACTTCTGACAGGTTGTATAATGGCCATTCAAAGTCAGTGGAATGAATGATTGTCTCCTGGAAATGTTGGCTGCTCCATCACTGGAGGTTTCTTTTTAAAAAAAGACTGCACAATCAATTTTATTAATTTTCTATTAGTTACATTACTTAGTGCTTCATAAACATCGTGTTCAGTGATGGGATTCAAATTTTTTTACTACCGGTTCTGTGGGCATGGCTTGGTGGACATTGCAAGGGAAGGATACTGTAAAATCCCCCTTCCCTCCCCAGCCCACTAACCTGCTTTCCAGTTCCGTTCTCCTGTGCAGGGCAACCAAAGAAGACCCAGCCAAACAGATGGGACTCGGGAGGCAGAGAATAAATGGGGGCGGGGCCAGTCAGAGGTGGGATTTGCCGGTTCTCCAAACTACTCAAAATTTCCACTACCGGTTCTCCAGAACTGGTCAGAACCGGCTGAATAACACCTCTGATCGTGTTGTCTGGGTATTTCATTTACTTAACAATACAAATTGAATTCATACTCTCCATCCCTTTTTTCTAACCATCGGTAAAATAAATTCCAAGCTTGATAATGTTCTATGTCTTCTTTTTCTGTTTGATTTTCAATGTAAGTCTGTCCATTTCAGCTCTATTATTCTATGTTCTATGAAAAAAATGGTTTAGGACCAGTCCTCCTCTCGTGTAGGACTGTCACAGCATCCCCACAGTCATGTAATTAAAATTTGAGCACTTGGGAACCCGTGTGTATTTACAACAGGTGTAGCATCCCAGGGGTTACATGATTACTATTTGTCACAGCCTGGCTTCCAACAATGAGGTGCGGGGGAACAGGCTTCACTTAACTATTGGAGCAAAAAGGTCATAAAACCAGGCACAAATCACTGAATGATCACATCGCATTAGCAACTGAAGGCCCAAACTTAATTGTGGTTGTAAGTCAAGGAGTACCTGTATGTAAATATATATATGAAATGACTGCTAAAAATACCAAGCTGCAAGTCAAATGGCAGCTCCTAGTGGTTATAGAAGGACCTTCTAAGAGAGCCTTCTTAGGGGCTGAAAAGTTTGCCATGGCAAGGAATGGAATGGAATGGGATAGGATAAGATAGGATAGGATAGGGAATGGGAATGGGAATGGGAATGGGAATGGGATAGAGTAGAGTAGAGTAGAGTAGAGTAGAGTAGAGTAGAGTAGAGTAGAGTAGAGTAGA
>NW_020769327.1:4659733-4687965 GCF_900518735.1 Pseudonaja textilis | reverse complement strand
AATGCCATGAAAGATTTCCCCGTTATCACAAATATGTGATTTGTTCTCTCAGCTTCTTTTTTCCCCTAATAAAGTGCTTTAAACTCAGTAGTCAGGCAAAGACAAAGAGGATTAACTGAGGGCTATCATAAAAAGCTCCATCAGCTAGACTAGAGTATAATAAATCTGAAAACAGTTGGGGAAAACGGAAAGGGTAGAATATATAATTTTTAAAAAACGCTTTGTTCTTGGGAAAAGGTTGCATGCAAATGTTAAAACAGGTAAATTTTCCTCTGACAATATTTCAACCAGCAAAGCCACAAAACTTTCAGCTTTATGAGCAGTTGTTCCTCAAACATAACAGGACATTATCCTCAGAGTTATGTTGGGAAATCCTGACAGCTGCTATTTTCAGTCAAGGTATGCATACATTGCAGAAGAAATGAAAAATGAATCCCAAAGTTTCATTTGCTTTCGGTCTAAACACAAGTGTCAGGAGGAGTGAAGGGCTAAGAATGGATCCGTCTATAATCCCATTGACCCTTTACTGGAGTGGGTAGACGCAGTGGGTGGCCATTGGCTGATTTCTTTCAGAAGCTGCAATTTTTAGTTTTCTGATAAATGTGAGCCAGAAAAAATAATGAGCCCTGGAGAAAAAGAAAACAGGGGAGAAAAAAAACAGGTGAGAAAAGGATTGTGTAACTCCACACATAATGGAAACCAATTAGACTAGAGAGAAAATTATTAGGACCAAAATGCAAAGAAGAAGAAGAAGAGTCAAAGCACTTTCCAAAGCATCAAAAGGCAAAACACAAGAAATGGGTGGATACTAACCAAGGAGAGAAACAACTTAGAACTAAGGAGAACATTTCTAATGCTTAGAACAGGGGTGTCAAACTCAAGGCCCTGGCACCAGATTCAGCCAGCAGGGTACTTAGATCTGGCCCATGAGACTGCCCTGAAAACAGCGAAGGACTAGTCTGCAGTGCTTCTGCTAGTGAAAATGGGCTCCTGAGCTCTGTTTTTGGCTGCCACGGCCTCCTGTAACCCACTGCCAGTAAAAACAGAGCTCCCAAACGCTGTTTTCACTGACAGGAGATTACAGGAGGCCATGGCAGCTAAAAACAGAGCTTGGGAGCCCATTTTCGCTGACAGAGTGCTCGGGCCACCACAGGTGCTCCCAACAGGATTGATATTGAGCTGGGCATGCCCACCCTGGCCAACCACCCCCCATGCCCCCCTGAGGTCAAACACAACCCTGATGTGGTCCTCAATGAAATCGAGTTTGACACCCCTGGCTTGGATCAACCAACCAATAGAATGGGTTGCCTTCAGAAGTTGCAGGTGCTCCATCATTGGAGGAGAGAGAGAGGAAGAGGGAGGGGGAGCAGGAGGGAGAGGGAGAGAAGAAAAGAGAGAGAGAGAGAGAGAAAGAGAGAGAGAGAGACAGAGCTCTGTGATAGGTTTCATTCCACTACTTCTTTACCTCCGTCAGGTGCTTTGGAGAACAGATTGGTTGACCCCTTCTTCTCTGTTACAGCCCCTCAAATATTGGGGTTAAATAATGAAACTATCCTAGTTTGAGACAACTTTAGCCATAGAAATCTGCTAGGCTGTCAAGCACACTTCTGCACACTTCCTTTCCTTTAATTGTTTCCCCTCTCTCTTTTCCTACCCAAAGCACTGTCAGATTTTAGAGATTTCCCTCAGACAGAAAGTAATTCTTTTCCAAGCTCAGACAGAGTCTTCGTAACATGATTTACTGAAATGAAACAGAGAGGGTTACAAGAATTCCAGTAACTGAACTCTTTCCCATTTACAAACAATTTATCTCCTAAGAAGTCAGTAAAGGGTCATTTCCGTCTAATGGCTTTTCTGTGAACTGGGGAGGGGAATTTTTTCCCCCTGTTGTTCAGGTATCTGTTTTTTTTTTTTTTAAAAAAAAAAAACCAAGTCTCATTAAAAATCATTCCTTGAAATGGAATGATTTTTTACAAGCAGGTGTGGGATGCAAATATTTTTACTATCGGTTCTGTGGACATGGCTAGGTGGGAGTGGCCATGTCACTGGGTGGGTGTGGCTTCTTTGTTTTTGCAGCAAACCTCCCCCCCCACGCTCCATTTTTTGGCCTCCTGGGCCTCAGGAAAGCCTCCTGGGGGGGGGTCATTTTTGCTCCCAGGAGGCTTCCCTGAGGCCCAAAAAGGCAAAAAATGGAGCTGTGCCCCCCCCATGCCTCCTTTTGCTCCCTGAGCCTCAGGGAAGCCTCCTGGGCAAAGCAGTAAGACAGTGAGGGGGATCCTGGCACAGCTGATGGTGGGAACAGCTGATCGTTGGTGGGGGGGAAGAAATATCTTAAGGAGTGACTGGGCGGGGGCAGAATGCAGTCAGCAATGTCGTGCATGAGCGATAAGGACTGACTGGGCGGGGAGGGGAGGGGTGGACGGAGTGGGGTGGGGTCAGCCAGGAGAATGATTTGCCAGTTCTCTGAACTCTGCAGAATCGTAACAACCAGTTCTATAGAACTGGTCCGATCCAGTAAAACCCCACCCCTAGTTACAAGGATGTCTATGCAATTTCATGTGCTGATGACGCAGCGATTTTCTTTCTTTTTGCTAGCCCTTGCCACATTGCCAGGTTCTCTACCTACCCTCAAACGGTCAAAAAATACCAGCATGAAATACTGGTTTGTGACTGTAATAAAAAACTGAATCGAAAATAGCAGCCTAAAATTTGCTATTCCTATAGGAGAAAAAGAGGCAGAGGGGGTCAAAAGAGCAATCAGCTTGGAATCCTTACATTCCCATAAATGATAAAAGTCCAACCCCCTCTTGAATTCCATTAACTCTTTTCTAGCACCATTTTAGCTCTTGGCCATAACTAGATTCTTGTGTGTAGGCAAGAGCAATACATTAGCTTAACTGGAATTTCACGTGTGGTCCTTGTAATAGGTGGTATGTCTACCTTATATGCAGTTCAATCATTCCTCTCTCTTGTAGTTGGTTCATTGCCACTCTAGGATTCATCTCTATTGTTGCCGTGATGCATTTCCTGTTGTATTAACTCACTCTCTCATAAAATGGTTTCTGAACAGTGATGGCCTGGAGTGTGTTTACTTACTCTATAGGAAACAGTCCTGATTCGTTGTACCTGACAGATCTCAAGTAAATCTCTCTACTGGAATGTTGCCAGATGTTAGTACAGAAAAAGGTGATCAAATGATCCCAGGACACTTCAACCATCATAAATATGAGTCAGTTGCAAGCATCTGAATTTTGATCATATAACCATGGGGATGCTGCAAAGGTCCTAAGTGAGAAAATCGCTCATAAGCAGAGGTGGTATTCAGCCGGTTCGGACTGGTTCTGGCATACCGTGGTGAAAATTTTGACTGGTTTGGAGCACCAGCAAATACTACCTCTGGCTGGCCCCGCCCATCCACCCTCGCCATTATATTTCCTTGTTTTTTAGCTCAGCTGATTTGCATGGTAGCTGAGCTTCAAAACACTCCAGGCAGCTATCCAGCCTTGACAGAGGTCAATATTTGAGCCCTGCACATGGCGCAAAGCACGCTGTTAACTAAAAAGATACTCCTTTATAGCTGCCAACAGAAAGAGAATAGGGGAAAACAGTGCATTCCTCAAGTACCTAGATAATCGGCCTGGCAGCCCAAAGTTGTCGGAGCACAAGAATATTACTGGAGAGCATGATGGATGACTCTTGGCTATGGATGTGTCCCATTGGAGAATATACATCCAGGAGGTGGGGGGAAGACCAGAGTCCAGGGGGAAAGGAATGATGTATTTTAGTATTGGCTGCATCCAGCTAAGGCCAACATGGCCACTTCTAATAAATCAATTTTCTTTGCTCTGAGAGAGGCGGCTAGAGACTTATGATTTGAATGGGGGTGGATTTGTGGGAGTCCTGACACATGCATTAGGTGCGCGCGCATGGAACCAATCGGGAAAAATTTAGAAACCCACCACTGGCCATAAGTCACTTTTTTCAGTGCCATGGTAACTTCAAACAGTCACCTAAACAAACTGTTGTAAGTCAAGGACTAGCTGTACTTTACACACTTTTCTGCCAGCTCCTCTTTATCACAAAAGGCAACAATGGACATCCCTCAAATTGCTGCATTCAAGGGCAGGTCTTTGATCCAGAGAGATCCCTCTACTTCAGGAAGAATTTTTTCCAAAGCCAAAGAACAAAGGCAGTTCCACTGTGCCAAACTAATATTCTATTATTCTTTGATAACCACCTCAATTTATACCTCATCCCATTTGTGTTGCTATGTTTTCTGGATGGAACGAAGCAGGTATTCATTTCTCAGACAAGAGTTCAGTGCCTTTCTTGCTTGCTTTCACAGCTCAGTGGATGGAAGTGAATGTTTCTGCTGAGCTAAGTATTCTTCTATTATTTTTGGATAACAGGATAAGTAGATATCTGACTGGAGCAGAGCTCTTTCCCCACTTTGTAAGCTTCTAAAAGCAAGCTCTATACTCAACTCTTTTGTCCATGCCATATTCTATATTCTGTCAAGGGAAAAAAATAAACATTAGCACTTTCTATTCACTGAGATATTAAAAATTGCCCGAGAAGCCACAGGGATGAAAATCTATGTTGCCTGCCATGGATGGCCTTCTCTTGGTAGCCCTCTGACTTCTGTTGCATCATTTTTTAAATAAATTTTATCACTTAGCACTTAGACTAATATACCACTTCACAGTGTTTTACATCACTCTCTAAGCAGTTTACAGAGTCAGCCTATTGCCCCCGCAACAATCTGGCTCCTCATTTTATCCACCTCAGAAGGATGGAAGGCTGAGTCCAACCTTGAGCCTGGCGGGATTTGAACTGCCAAATTGCAAGCAGCTGATAGTCAGCAGAAATTGCCTGCAGTACTGCATTCTAACCACTGTGCACTGTGGCTGCAGTAAACCCATATAAAGACAAATCAAGGATTACAAAGCCAGTGATGAACTTGGTTTTGTTTTTTTTAGTGCAACGTTAAGACTTGATAGACCTAACCTGTACCCTTCCCCTGTAAAAATTAAAACCAGTACTAATACAAAGGAGTAGCTTAAGTATCAAATCTGGATGACGCATTCTGAAAATACTCTTGGAGCTGTAAAATGGGAGCAAAGGACTCCCAATGTCATACTGACCCTCAAGTGTACACACAGCTGAATAGCACTTGTTCAAAGCAATCGTTCTCCCATATTAATTGGCTGGTTAGGGGGCTACAATTCTCTGCCAAGATAATGGGGATGGGTAAGAAGTTTCAAATGAAACAACAATAAATAGATCTGGAGTTCAAGATTCCTGCGCTCAATTGCAGCAAAAAATGAATATGGGCCTATGAAACTCCAACCCTATATCTCAAAAGGGCACAATTTGAGGCAACTGATACAAACCCTTGCAAAAACTTGGGCACATTTTTGGCAGAACTTATTATGACCTCAGCTGTTTTGCAGTAGGAGCAATTTATTATTAAGTAACTCTAACTTTGTCATACTTGCTTGTTGAACTGCCTTCAAAGTACTGGCATTCTTTTTTTCATGTTTTATTGTATCATATTAGACAAGCAGAATCTTGAATGCTTGGCTAGATTTCAATCTCATCTGTCCTACATAAAACTAAGGTGAGGTTCTTTTGAGTCTTTTTTGCTCATGCATCCCTCTTTCTCAGTGTAATGTTTTTTGCAACACACACACACACACAGACAGACACTGCTACTTTAACAGCTCAACTCAACATTCGTTAACGTGGTAGTTACAATCGAGGATGTTCTAATGGAGAATGTCTTGTCTAAGCAGTGGGTCAAACTAAGGAAACTTTGATGTCATTCTGAAGATATGATTCTCAGATTATCTCTGAAAAGTCTTCACCTTTTGGCTGCTGGAATCACTCCAAAGTATCTAGGCCAATATCACTCCCCAGCTACATGTTCAATCCATATTGAGAAAGTCAGCCAAGCATTTTGGCACACGAAGCTATCATTGTTAGAAGTGAAAATGCCATTAGGGCAAGCTCCTGTCAATAAATCATCAACTTCACTCAGTCTTGACGGAAGGATGTCTATAGACTAAGGTGTCAACTTCTTTTCTAAAGCACCAGAAGGCAAGAAAAGAAACGATGGATGGAAACTAACCAAGGAGGGAAGCAACCTGGAATTAAGGAGAAACTTCCTAACAGTAAGAACAATTAACCAGTGGAACAGCTTTCCTTCAAAAGTTGTGGGTGCTTCATCACTGGAGGTCTTTCAGACAGCCACTTGTCTGAAATGGTATAGATGATATAAATGATCTGTTGCTTGAGCAGGGGGTTGGACTAGAAGACCTCCAGTTCTATTCTGGTTGATTGAGTTTCTCAATCACCCAGGTCATGATTATCCCAAAGGTGCTTTCAATGAAGTCGAAGTTCCATTTCAAAGTCGAAGAGCCAGCACTGACGAAAGACGTCTCCATGGTCAAATGGCCGGCATGACTAAACACCGAAGGCGCACGGAACACTGTTACCTTCCCACCAATCAAAGGGGTCCCTATTTTTCTACTTGCAGTTTTACATGCTTTCGAACTGCTAGGTTGGCAGAAGCTGGGACAAGTAAAAGGAGCTCACTCTGTGATGCGGCGCTAGGGATTCGAATCGCTGAACTGCCGACCTTTCTGATCAACGAGCTCAGCGTCTTAGCCACTGAGCCACCCCGTCCCACATCTTACTCTCTGCTAAAGAAATTAAAAATGGCTTTATTCTTGATTTCCATGGCCTCCTAAGAGATGTGATTGTTTGTTTTTACCTTTTGTTTTCTTCAGTAAAACTCACACTAAATAAAGATTAGAAGAACTAAATGAAAGAAAACAAAAATTCCCCTGTGAAGATAAATGTAGGAATCAATGGTCTTATTTTTTCTTTTCAGTTCCTTTTATATTTCCAATAATAAAGCATATATATCTGTAAACGGCACCCTGACCACATATGTATTTTGCTAATGATGTCTGGCTTGTTTTTGTGCTTTTGGAAGAAAACAACTAAAAAGAGCTATAATAGCTCCTTCAAAAATTGTTCTTTTATAATCTCAGAAGAAAGATATCAGGTTTCCAAGTGATGAAACCTATTGAAAAAGAAAAGAACAAAGTCCATCTTCCAAGACAATTTCTTGAATGGTAAAAACAGAGGAGTTGGGAGGAGGGGGCAATGTGAAGATGACTCAAATTAACTTTAAGATGTGTGGACTTCAACTCCCAGAATTCCACATGGCTGGCTAGGGAATTCTGGGAGATGAAGTCCACCCATCTTAAAGTTGCTAAAGTTGGAAAACCTAAATCTGAAAGAATAAAACAACAAGCAACAAATGTGTTTGACATCATTTCAATTTTCAGAGTTACTTTTATCAATAGAAAATTGCAATCCAATGAAAGACATCAGCGTAAATCAACCTAAATCAATCCCGTCGATCAAAAATAAAATTAATTCTCTACATAAAGCAATCTAAGCAAATCCCATCCATCAAATAAAATAAATTCTCAGCCTAAATCAATCCAAATGAATCCCATCAATCAAAATAAAAAAAAAATCTTCAATTTCAAAATGAGATACTCCAGTCAAAACACGTTTCCAGAGGCATAGCAATACTAACCTCTTATATCAAAAGCAGTAAAAAGAGGTGGGGTGGCAAAGACAAATAGAACGTATTTCAGTAGAAGAAATTGAAGTTGCCCACAAATTATGTGACAGCAATATTTCGTATGCATGTGTTTTATGTAGCACATCTGGTCTTTCCTCATTTGCCATGAAATGTTGCCGACGCTTCATTTGGAAATCATCTCTTTTTTTAAAAAAAATGGGAATGGATAATAAAATAGATACAGAACATAGACTAATAGAGTTGGAAGGGGCCTTGGAGGTCTTCTAGTCTAACCCGTGCTCAAGCAGGAGGCCCCATACCATTTCAAACGAACGGTTATCCAGTCACTTTTTGAAAGCCTTCAGTGATGGAGCACCCACAACTTCTGAAGTCAAGCTGTTCCACTGGTTGATTGTTCTCACCATTAGGAATTTTCCCTTTAGTTCTAGGTTGCTTCTCTCCTTGGTTAGTTTCCATCCATTTTTTTCTTGTCCTGCTTTCAGGTGCTTGGAAGAATAGCTTGACCCTCTCTCTGTAGGAGACCCTCAAACATTAGAACATGGCTATCCCGTCACCCCTAGTCCTTCTTTTCAAGAGCTATTTTTAAAAATAATAAAGGCGGGATACAAATGAAATAAATCAATAAATATAATAAATATAAAAACATGAATAAAAGCTTAAATATTGAACTAAAAACAGATTAAACCTTACAAGTAAAAATAAATTAAAAAAACAGGTTAAAAATTCCAAAAGCTGGGAGGTTCACAAGGCAGCGGGGAAATTTTCTCAGGCCACCAGCCATCCCCAGGATTGCCTCATACTTTAAAATGTTTGATTTATTCAACTTGGTGGTGAAAAGTTGACTTTCTAACCTCATTTCAAATCAAATATTTATTGCGGTCATAGACTCGCATAGCTAAATTCAATCCTTGCGTAACATTTTGAAAAAATAAGGAAATATTCGTAAGAAGGAATCAGCATGTATCTCAGTGATGGAAGAGAAATGTGTTTGTTTCCAGAAAAGCACAAAGTGTTACAGGATCCAACCCAAATGATGTTTGCTCCAACATTTTCTCCCTATAATGCCAATCAAAATGTAACCGGGAAGCTCGGAAGAACAACATAAAAACAAAAGTAAGACAAGGAAATTATGCCCAACTCTGGGAGAAGAATGGGGCAATAGCGATAGCACTTAGGCTTATATACCACTTGATAGTGCTTTACAGCCCTCTCTAAGCAGTTCACAAAGTCAGCATATTGACCACATATTGATCTGGGTCCTCATTTTACTGACCTCAGAAGGATGGAAGCCTGAGTCAACCTTGAGCCAGTCAGGATCGAACTCCTAGCAGTGGGCAGAATTAGCCTGCAATACTGCATTCTAACCAATGCACCACCATGGCTTATAATTGGAGAAACCAGCTATGAGGATTTCTTTTTAGAACTCTAAAAAGGCAAAGATAGAACGTCTTTTTGAGGCCACTCAACTTGTGTCTTGTTAAGCCCTATCATAAAGTAATATTTTGCTCCAATATTCTTCACTGAACTCTGTGACCCAAAATGTGGGCTTGAATGTATAAATATGGTTTGATCTGTTATGGAAACCTCAAACTTCAGGTGAAGGATAAAGGTAACAGAATAATAAAAGTTGGCTGATTCCCTCAACCAAGAAATGGAGATGAGCACCACGCCCTAAAGTTGGACATGACTTGACAGGGAAACCTTTACCTTAGTGTTAGACAATTAATTATTGAGGCTAATTTTAATTTGCACCAGTATGCTCCTAGTCATTCCCTATATTTGGATCAATACAAGCACACATGCCAGTCAGTCTAGCTTACTCTACTATCCATCCATCCATTCATCCATCCATCCATCCATCCATCGATCGGAAAATATACTGCAAGTATCATCAGGAACATCTTCAAAGGGAGATGATTCCAGGTTTAACCTTCTTGTGTACAAGGCAATAGCGGAACAGAGACAGCACCAGGTGATATTTCCTATATTCTGCACCATTAGAGAAGCAATTTGGTGGATGTGGATAATGAATCCAATTTAGCACTTGTATGGGAAGCCTGGCAAACTCCAGGGCTGTAGCTTTGGAGATCTGATTTTTGAGAAATTTAAAAAAAAAACTCTGAAAGGTAAAAATAGTGCAATTCCATATTATTGCCAAGAACACTGCCTAGATGTGCCAAGAAACCACCAGGATTGAAATTCAATTTCAAGAAAACTTTTCTTTTCATATAGCATTTGGATTTCAGTTGTGTAACTTGAAAATGTTTCTATTCGGAGTTTGGAATGTATTGTGGGCACATCCATATGTCAAGGCATCTCATTAGCAGGTTGCGCTTCTATCTCTGTGGTTTGATCTTGCCAAGTTTGCGTGGTGCCCTGGGGAACAATGACTCATGTCCCTGTGAATATTGTGATGGATGAAGAAATGGAGCTTGACACCAATCCCCTAATTCTCCCTAATTCTGCCCTCCTTCAAGGAAGTGAAAATAAATCAAGCATTGATACAGATGCAAATGTCCTTTGTAACTCAGGTGGAAGACTTTCACCTGAAGACTTTCAGTGTTTTGCAGTGGCAAGGATGGGAAATGCATCTGTGACTTTCTGCATTCAATAAAATTAATTATCTTACATGCACATTTGCACAAGTTGAATCAAGTCCTTGTGAGGAGGAGCTGTCTGGAGCAAAAATGGGTGATCTCCTTCCTCTATTTGGAGAGGTTTTGTGGGACACTCTAATTTCCAGTCCTTCCATTGTAACGACAACATTTCTGCTCATTCGAATCATGCTAGCTTGCTGTTCTTTACCCAGAAGTCTGTTCTTTAAAAATAGATGTAAAGATTCTGCAACCATCAAACAATTAGCAAACCTGCAATGTTGTACTTTTGATCATCTACACATCGGGAAAAGAAAGTTCTGCTCATCCTGTTTTGTCCAAAGACTTTTCATCATTTGAATTTGTAAGCAACCAAACAAATTAATTTACTGCTGGGTTTTTTTTAATGTTACTCTCTTCCTTGGCAATTCAGCAAACCTGCAAGATCAAACTCACAAAATTAATCTCTTCCTTCATTGCCACTTACTGAATTCATATACTTGCTTTAATCTCTTCATTTGTAGAAATGCCTTGTTTTATTTGATATTCAGTTTAAGGATGAATGCAGCTGTTGGAAGAAATATCCCTCTGGTTCAGTTCCAAGCTGGGAGAAAGACACTGGAAACATGGAGGCTGATTGGAAAGATGTTTTATTGATGAAACAGAATCACATGAGCTTTGAACTTGAGTTTCCTCTTCCTGTGCAAGGATATGTATTCTATTGGCTGTTGTCAGACTCCTGTGGTGCCATGAACAAATCCTAGGCGTTTGTCTGAGCTAAGTTTGATTGAAGTTTGGACTGCTGGTGCGATGTCCTTAGGAGACTGTGCAATGTGATGAGCTCCGCTGCTAGACGGTAGTGGGTTAATCCCATTATGTCCTGAAGGGCCATGTCTTAATCCCATCATCCTGGAGCTGGAGGTCTTTTGTAGATAGGCTGGCCCAATCTTTCTCAATGGGCATAAAATATCTGCTGAGGGGCTATTAAGAAAGTCTTGGGGACTGCTTTATGTCTCCAAGAGCATGATTCTCTACTTCTCCTTTCAGGAAATATAATATTCTGCCTTTTTAATATTTTCTAAACTGTTTCCTTCTTCTAGGAGATGGGTGGGTGCTAACTTTCTATACCGCTATTGTGATTCTCAAACAATATTGACTAAACAACCCAATTACCTTAGGACTGTGTTACCTAGCCAGTTCATCCTAGGTTGTATGCTTTGTTACATACTTTGCTTAAGTTAAGTAAATGCTTTAGTAAAATACTTAAGTAAACAGAAGGCAGGACACACAGCAATGGATGGAAATTAATCAAGGAGAGAAGCAAGGAGAAATTTCCTGAGAGTAAGAAAAATCAGCCGGTGGAACGGCTTGCCTCTAGAAGTTATGGATGCTCCACCACTGGAGGTTTTTAAGAAGATATTGGACAGCCATTTGTCCAGAAGGATATAGGGTCTTCTGTTTGCGCGGGGAGTTGGATTAGAAAACATCTGGGGTCTCTTCCAACTCTGTTATTCTGTTATATCACATCATGTTAACAAATCAGCTACATCATGACGACCTGGTTCACACAACTGGCTGTATCACAAGCAGTCCTATCTTGTTGTAGCCAAGCTTAAAGTCAGTATGAAGCCCTTCCATCAAAAGTATCCTCTTCATTGAGTCACAATGTCTATCTCTTGTGTGAAACTACTAAATGTCTCCTTCAGAAGAAAGGATTATGAGGCAAATGTTGGAACACTTCACTTCCAGAGTGTTGTTTTTTCTTCTTCTTTAACCGTAACTTGGCAAATCAAATAAACTGGAATAGTTGAACTCTATTCCCACCGGTCTACCTAGTCTACAGAGATGGAAAATACAAGAGCACACAATAGATACAAACTCATGGTTAACCGCACCAAACTTGATTACAGGAAATACGACTTCAGCAACAGAGTGGTCAATGTCTGGAATACTCTACCTGACTCTGTGGTTTCTTCCCCAAACCCCCAAAACTTTAACCTTAGACTGTCTTCTATTGACCTCCCCGCTTTCCTAAGAGGTCAGTAGGGGGCATGCATAAGTGCACCAACGTGCCTACCATCCCTGTCCTATTGTTTGTTTTATTTTTCTTATATGTGTTCCATGTATTCATAACTATGTTTATACTTATACCTATTATCTTGTAAACAATTGACAAAATAAATAAATAAAATAAATGAATAAAATCTTCCTACGGTTCAGCCCTGAACATCCTTCTCCTTTGGGCAAATTGACTGATTGCTAGAAGCTGCAGTGCAACCAGAAGAACAGTGAGTATCTTATCCACAATGTATTCCATACAGATCACGCTTCTCAGAGTGTTTCAGATTATTAACAAATACAAGTAAAGCCAATTAAGTCAGATGGAGCCACAGGAAGTCTCTGTTTTGTATTTATCAGCGTCTCTTTCACTCCTGTTCCTCCACAAGTGGAGCTGTAGCATATTGGACAAGATGGATCTTTGATCTGATCCAAACTGAATGCAGTCACCCAACAGACCTAACCTGGTTCCTGAATTAATTGATTTTCTGGGTTTCCATTATACAGGAAGTAATTAACTAATCAAATGGAATTGATTTGTTTTATTAGACAAGCTGAAATAAAACAAAACAAATGAAGATTAAAATTATCCAAAGTTAGCATTCAGGAAGGTTATACCCAGGAGGCTTTCAGCTGACTTGATTAAAGGTACGAGGCAACCATAGCTGATAGCTGTTCTCATATTTTTAGAAATTGAATGAGCAAATCTACTCCAGCCTTCAACCATCCATAGCTATACAGGCAACCTGTCCTGAATATGACAAGCATAATGAAAGGAGACATAAGAAGGGCTTAATTGTTTATTTAGAGTTCCTCTCCCTTTGCTCTTTGAATTGGGGTATTTAGGATCCTGATTATTTTTCTCTGTTGAAGAAGTGGCAGAAAAGATGTTGGCATGCACAAAGTGTTCCGTTGCTTGAGGCGCTGCCACAAAGGAGAGGAAGTCAACCTATTATCCAAAGCACCTGAAGGCAGGACAAGAAGCAATGGATGGAAACTAATCAAGGAGAGAAACAACCTAGAATTAAGGAGAAAGTCCCTGACAATGAGAACAATTAATCAGTGGAATAAACTTGCCTCTAGTAGTTGTGGGTCTTCCATCAATGGAGGCTTTTAAGAAGAGACTGGACAGCCACTTGTCTGAAATGGTATAGGGTTTCTTGCTTGAGAAGAGGTTGGCCTAGAAGACTTCCAAGTTCCCTTCCAACTCTGTTATTCTGTTATTCTTCCATTATTCTGTTAAAGCGAAGACTTCTTTAAGATAACAGGTAAGCTACCCATGCAATAATGACCTCCAGGTTTGATTAGCATACCTGAAACGAATGACTGGTACCTATTTACCCAATGGAATCCTTATCTTGTTATTAATTTGTGTCCTTGATAATTACTTTCTTAGCATAAGCCTCACATAATTGGCTTCTGTGGGTATAATTGGACTCAGTAGTGGCAATGAGAGCTAGTAGAACATACCATATAACAGATTGACCTACCCTGGTGAGTCCACAGATTTGATTTCCTCCTGGAATGAGAAGTTTTCTTCTCTCATGCCATGCTGCAAAGGCTGGGTCTCACCAGACTTTAGTGGGATCAGAGAATAATTTATTTTCAACCAATTTGTGAATTAGAACATAGTGAATATAATTCCAGGCAAATCCAGCTGATACAGATGGGTTCAAGAGATATAACAATTCCAGTCTATTTTGAATCCTTCCCAGAGCATTGTTAGTGCTTGGAGATTTGTAGAGAAATGAAACACCAATAGTCCACGGGCAAAAACGGAAACCTTCGGTTCTGCAGCTGTGCTGGACCAGTTGCATATTTGATTTAAATATTTTTTCCTTGAGGTAAAAGGAAAGGAAAGCTTACCATGAACCATCAACATGAAGACTACCTTCTCCATCTAAAGAAGTATCTTCGTCTAGGTTGAAGGAAAGCTGAGGTAAAAACTAGCGAGAAATACATTCATTAAAGACCATAGGAAAAAGAAAGATTGCATGAAATATTTAAAGTGTGGGATTTGATAATGGTTCCCTGACATGCTGGCACAATTTTGGGTATTTCCCTGGCCTAAACCTAATCCTGCTGAAACAGAAAACATATCTCAGCAATAAACTGTTTCTTAGTTTCTAGTAACTTAGAAAAGCAATGGAGAATAGAAGGCAGGAAGTTGTGGGATGCGGATGCTTCTCTGCATCACAAATGCCATACAGTAGGCAGTTACAATAATTTGGGGCTGGAGAATCAATTTACCCCATCCATATGAATCACAAACAACATGGGTGTTTGGACCCTGGGCTCAGCTGTGGGAGACCTACTTTCAAATCCCCATTTACCAGTGAAATCATTATTTCCTAGCAAAACCTATCTCACAGGACTGTGACAACAGAGAATTGTTTGTTCAGCATCTTGAGTTCCTCAGAAGAAGAAGAAAATAGGACATTAGCGCAGATTATATAAAGTGCAAGTATGGTTTATGTTCTCCTCTTACATCTTCGAAGTACCGTTAAGCTGTTTCCAAATTTGAGAATGCAAGAAGAGCCTGCTAATTAAGCCAGGGTTAACAATAATCCAGTATTTTCTTTTGGTCAGCCAGATGCTTTGGGGTATTCAGAAACAGGAGATGTGCCATAATTTGGACCTTAGGCATCTGTTATAGCTGAAATTGCCCATCACAGACTTCAAACTCAGACTTTGGACAGGAATTTAAATCAAATCAACTTTTTAATACTAAAATAAAATTGAGTGAACCCATCTCTCTCTCTCCCTCCCTCCCTCTCTCCCTCCCCCCCCGCCGCACCATTAAGCTTGCTAAACAAATATAGGGTAGTGGGAAGATCAGAGCTGTCTAGTTGATCAAAATCCTCTTTATTCCACTGTTTGGAAATAAAAAGTAAAAAAGCACTTTGTTCTCTCCAAAAAGGAGAGGCATTCCTTCTGATCTTACAAATATCCTGAGGATTAAATATGTCTGACTCTTTCGTACCTTCAAATATTGGGGTGAAGATAACAAGACACTCACCAAACAGTTATCTTTGCCAGAAAGAAAAAATGGCTCAAATATCAACTAGATATTTCCTCTCCTTCCATGCGCTCATGTCTGTTAGTTGGAATATAGCCAAATAGCCTACTTGGCTACATTCATCCTCTAACCCTGGCCCAGCTATATATCCCATATTCCATCCCTTCTCTTCTCTTGCAGCTCTTTATTTGGAGGCATATTATCCCCAACTGTGATCCTGAAACTTCAAAACTACTCACCCTTGGCAGAGTATGTCCTCTATGATTTATGCAACTCTTCTTTAAAGTTTCCCAAAGGCTTTGTAATAGCCAGGTCTTATGCTAATGAATTCTACAGGTTAATTATGAGCGGTAAGAAGAAATCCATTCCTTTTCCTCGTTTGAATCTTCTGGAAGAAAGTTCCAGTTCTAAATCTCTGGGATTGGATCATACAGCTTAATGTTCAAAGTATGAAGAATCTAATTATACCGTTGGTGAAAAGGAGACAGGTATCAAATTAGATAACAACAGTAGATGTGCCTTGTGAAGCTTGTGATTTTACTCTCTCTGTATAAAGCCATCTGGTCCAATGCAGCTAGGAAAAATCAAGGCAGCAACAACTACATAGACTTCAGTAAGGTGTGTTTAATGCTAGTCTTGAGATAAAACATAGTGGCTGCAAGAGGAATTCCCAACCCTCTTTTATATGAGCTGTGGTGGCACAGTGGTTAAAATACAGCATTGCAGGCTCATTCTGCTGACTGGCAGCAGTTTGAATCTCACTGGCTCAGCCTTCCATCTTTCTGAGGTCGGTAAAATGAGGAGCCAGATTGTTGGGAGCAATATGCTGACTTTGTAAACCGCTCAGAGGAAGCTATAAAGCACTGTGAAGTGGTATATAAGTCCAAGTGTCAGGGTTCCAATGGAAGCCCTCATTAATTCATGAGCCTTGAGCCAAGTTTCAAAAGAAATCTAATTATTAGGAGCAATATGTTGGTACTTTTCCCAAGTGCAGTTTGCCCTACGTAATTTACTGCCCACCTGTTTCCCTCCTCCTCCCAGGGTGTGTCATAAATCACATTCTCCAACGAAGCACTTTTGCGGGCTGTAAAAATCATGCCCCTCCAGCTGACTGTGGTAACCTGGGACACAATCTGGAGAAAGGTATGCATGAAATGTGCTTCTGGTCATAGCAACCGAACTGCTCCATCAAATCTCCCCCTCCCTCCTTCTTATGGCAACTCAAGAGCAAGCCAGGAATGCTTTACGAGTTGACACTAAGTGCTATTGCTATAGTGAGCTCACTAAGATCATGGCATCTGGGCCTATCACTTCTTGGCAAATGGAAGGGAAAGAAATGGAAGCAATGACAGATTTTATTTTCTTGGGCTCCAAAATTAAAAGATGCTTGCTCCTTGGGAGGAAGGCTATGGTAAACCTAGACAGCATATTAAAGAGCAGAGAGATCACCTTGCTGACAAATGTCAGTCTAGTCAAAGCTATGATTTTCCCCAGTAGTAATGTATGGCTGTGAGAACTGGACCTAAAGAAGGCTGAGCACCAAAGAACTGATTCTCTCGGATGATGAGGTTGGAAGAGACTCAAGAGTCCCTTCGAACCTCACCATCTGAGAGAATCAATTCTTGGACCGCTGGGAGATCGGATCAGTCAATCCTAAAGGAAATCCACCCTAGCTGTTCTTTGGAAAGGCAGACACTGAGACTGAAACTCAAAACACTTTGCCACCTAATGAGAATAATAAATAAAATGAATAAAATAACTCTCCAGTGTGATTACTCTAGCTTCTTATTTTGCTAAGTAGCATATAACCAACCAATGTGAATTATTCTCCTAATCAAAAGGGAGGTTGGTCAATGAGATTACAGTATTAAATTTAAAATGATGTAAATTACTAATTAAGAATTCTGTAAGGGATATATATCTATCTAAATTTAATTTAAATTTAAAATATCTATCTATCACCTATCATCTATCTACTGTATATCATCTCTATCTCTATCATCTATCTATTATCTAGCTATAATCTATCTCTATCATCTATCTATCTCATCTATCTATCTATCATCTCTCTACCATCTCTCTCTCTCTCTCTCTCTATCATATATCTATCATCTATCTATCTCAGTAATTTCTGTCTATCACCTATCTCTATAATTATCTATCATCTCTCTATGTATCATCTATCAATCATCTATCTATCTCAGTAATATCTATCTATCTATCTATCTATCTATCTATCTATCTATCTATCTCTATCTATTTTCTTTTTGACAGCCAATTACTTAGGAAAAGTGGGAAGAAGGTTTCAAGGTCTTCTTATGGTTGACTTTCACTTGTCACTGAACCACAAACCAACCACACAGATTTGGGTTAGCATAAGACAGTTGGCAAGTCTGTGACTTTTCCTTCCAAATCCTGCCACCTTATTTCTTCTGAACGCTTTCTTTCTCCTTCTGATGAGCTGCTGAACCCTCCCACTTCATCTGAATGAGCAAAGAAGCTAAAGCAAACAAATACAATACTTATTCCAAGGAGGCTTCAAAGTGCTGACAGGAGAAAGAGGTTGCTGAAGAGGCTGACTTCCAGTTTTGCTCTCGGATTTAATGTCCCCCCTGTGATCACCACCTGAGCCAAGGGAGATCTTAGCTGGGATTGCATTCTGCTGTTTTGGACATCTCAACAAATGAGGCAGAACTCTAGAACTCAAATCTTTCTCTGTTTCTTCTTCTTTCTAATAATCAACCCTGCCAATCAAGGCTAATGTTTGCTTTTATTCTTCTGGAATTATTTTGGGTGGGAAACCTGCGCCAATTATTTGGATGTGGGTAGGTGTTTATAATAAAGTATGAGAAAGGCTGAGCGCCAAAGAATTGAAGCCTTTGAACTCTGGTGCTGGAGAAGACTCCTGCGAGTCCCTTGGACTGCAAGGCGATCAAACTGGTCAGTCCTAGAGGAGATCAACCCTGACTACTCTTAGAAGGCCAGATCCTGAAGATGAATCTCAAATACTTTGGTCACCTAATGAGAAGGAAGGACTCCCTGGAGAAGAGCCTAATGCCGGGAAAAACTGGGGGGGGGGGGGGAAGAAGGGGATGACAGAGAATGAGGCGGATGGAGGGAGTCACTGAAGCAGTCAGCATGAGCTTAAATGGACTCTAGAAGATGGTAGAGGACAGGAAGGCCTGGAAGAATGTTGTCCATGGGATCACAATGGGTTGGATATGATTTTGCAGCTAACAACAACAACAACAACAACAACAACAACAATGAAAGTGAGAATGAGAGAGTGAATGCTACAGGGGAAAATGAGGGGAGACTTTAATATTCCTGTGGATAGAATTGATGGAAGATAAAAGCAAAAGGCGCTGATAGGAACGAATGGTGCATTGACTTTATTAGAGGATAAAGCCTGATTGGATTAAACTTATAAGCAAGATGTTATATGCAATGAAGAAGTGAAGATCCCTTTGTCTCCTTTTTACAAGGAGCTTTTCATATGTCATATTCTGAAATGCCCTATCTAGCCAACTTGGCAGGTCTGAACATAGTTAGCATTTGAATGAGTAACCACCAAGAAATCTAACACCTATAAATTGAAGGGGAAAAATCCAGGTTACAATGGTGAGTTGATCAGCAGCATATAAAGAAAATGCCTATAAAATGTTTTATAGATGGCATCTCTCACCCTTGAGAATAGCGAAAATGTCTCCTAACATGAATCTGAATTGCTGGAAACGTAAAAAGAAACAGGGAACATTTTTTCATATGTGGTGGTCCTGCACTGAAGCCCAAAGATACTGGCATAGAATAAAAAAACAGAGGAAATAACGGCCGAGCAAATTGAATTAAAACCAGAATTCTTCCTATTGGGGATATTTAATAGACAAATTCCTAAAAATGTCAAATATATAATACTGCATATTCTTACTGCAGCCAGAATAACCTTTGCACAGTGCTGGAAACAAGCAGATATTCCAACAGAGGAGATGGTTATACAGAAGATAACAGCCTGTGCAGAGATGGACAAGTTAATTTTAGCACTTAAGGAAAAAGAAACATCAGAATATTATAGAAGCTGGGAATGGACCAATAGGGACCAGGACCATAAGGTAGTGGACTGCTGCCTTCAGAGATTGTGGGGGCTGGCAGAAGCAATGAGGAGGTTCCCGAGGAGCCTGTGCTAAGTGCACATGCGCGCAGGGCTGCTAGTAGGAAAGAGCAGCTATAGCAGCACAGGCGACTCGGGAGTAAGGCTGCAAGGTAATGGCCCCTCCTCCAAGAAGATAAAAGCCAGCTGTGAAGCGGACGTTCTTTGTAGGAAGCAAAAACGTTTTGAAACTCCAGCCTCATGGACATTGCAGTATCTTAAGTTGGTATTTGAAGACTCTTGTATTGTAAAATATTTCTTATCTGTTATTCTTGGCAGCCTCGCACAGTTTTGGCGAGGTTTGTGCTTATCAAAGTTAGTTTGCAGCAACTTTTTAACTGGGGATTCGTAAGAATCATTAAAAGGTTTCTGTTCCCTTTGGTTCGTGTTTGTTGTAATGGAAAAGGGTTTGGGTCAGAACACCAGCCTGTGATTGCATTCTGTGATTGGACTATGTGACTTGAGAAAGTGGGAAAACTTTGACTTTTAATTAGGTGAAAAGCAAGGGAGACCAGTTTTCACCAGGTATGTGCTAACATGATAATTCCAAATAAAAGTATTTTATTACTTGGAACCCTGACACAGAATAAACACAACATTATTGTTATACAAAAGAAAAGGGTCTAGTTTAGTATTTCTCAACCTTGGCAACTTGAAGATATGTGGACTTCAATTCCTAGAATTACCCAGCCAGTAATTGCACATAGTCACATTGATGAAATACCACGGGAGACAATAAAATAAAATTGTGATTTACAGATTAAGGTTGACAGATGATGGGGTGGGGTGGGGGAGAGATTGGTTATTATATCTACTGGAATTAGAGTTCTCGGTGCAATGCCTGAAGGACTCATGAAGTATTTAGACCTATTAAAGTTGTTGGACTTTTATACCACTTTATACCACTAAAACAGCATGCATTTTACAGAGAGATCCAACCTAGAACTAAAGCAAAATTTCCTGACAGTGAGAACAATTACCTCCAAAAGTTGTGAGTGCTTCTTTTTAAGAAGAGATTGGATGGCCATTTGTCTGGAATAGCATAGGGTCTCCTGTTTGAGCAGGGGGTTAGACTAGAAGACCTCCAAGGTCCCTTCCAGCCTTAGGGTTCTATGTTCTACAGTAATACCTGTAAAGTCCTCAACCAATTGATGTCAGCAGCTCCCAGTCCATCAGATGGGGTTATTCATTTGGACAAATAGAATAATCATATATTATTTTCTAATGTTGGCAGCAAATTAAGGAAAAACCTCCATTTATCTCATGCTTGTAATGAGGCCTCTACTGAAAAATGAAATTAGTCACTAATGCTTCATATCAGATTTACTGTTTGCTTCCAGACAAGCAATCAGGGCATATTTTTTTTCCCCCTTAAACAGCTTCATAATTAACACTCGCTTCTCCCTGTGCTTCCATCATGATTTACATTTTCAGTCGTTTCTGGAGATCTTAGGCGCTTTCATACCAGAAACCTTTGCCTGAAGGAGGAAAAAAAATGTTATTCACAGGTCCCTCCCTTCCTCCCTCAACCCCCGCCATGCAAAGTGGGAATTTAGAGTTTGAACAATTCCCGATGATAACTGTTTACCTCAACCAATCAATCAGTATAAGGAGTGTTGATTTCTCCTTGCCAGCCCCCATCATTATGCATCTTCTCTGCAGGGATACCAAGCACAACCATACCTCTGCGAGAGTTTGCAGGAATCCTATGCTTACCTCTCCAAGAGGAAGGTAGTAGATAGACTACCAATAGCTAGTCATAGATGCCCTTTTTTGCATCCTTTAAAACAGGGGTGTCCAACCTTGGAAACTTTTAAGATCTGTGGACGTTAACTCTGGCTGGGAATTTTTCAGGAGGCAACTGGACTTAGTGTAGGCTTATTGTCCTAATGCTAAGAGTGAAAATCTTATTATCTGTTGGCATGTTCTTCTAAAGCAGGGGTGTCCAACCTTGGCAACTTTAAGACTTATGGACTTCAAGTCCCAGAATTCCCCAGAGGGTTGTTGAAGCACTTGGAGGTTTATCTGTGTCCTCAGAGTCACCTGTTCCTGTAGTCTGCAATTTTTTCCCCTCTGGAAAGCCATTCCTACTCCCACACCATTCAAAGGGTGTTCATCCCAAATTGTATAGCTAAAAGTCTGTAGAGATGCTCAGTCATCCAGTCATGGTTGTCCCATGTTAACCCAAAAGGATGCAAATGTCCAGCTGCCTGCAAGGAATATAAATCCTTCCATTCCCCACTATCCTGTCAGAGCTGAAGAAGCTTCTTGGATGAGAAGTAAAATGTCTTCAAAAGAAAAAACAAGGAAATCCAGTTGCCTCCTGAAAAATCACCTTTGGGACAACCATAATCTGGAGGACTGAGAATCTCTACAGACATCTGGCTGGGGAATTCTGGGAGTTGAAGTCCACAAGTCTTAAAGCCAAGGTTGGACACCCCTACTTTAAAAGATCATGCCAACAGATAAGATCCCTTCAACCTTAGCAGTGTTTTTCAGAAGTGCTTGGCCATTGCTTCTTCTGAGTGCTGAGAGAAAGTGACTGACTTGAGATTACGCAGCTGGCTTCGTGGCCAAGGCTGGACTGGAACTCACAATCTCCTGGTTTAACATATTTAACAGATAATCAGAGTTGGAAGGGACCTTGTAGGTCATCTAGTCCAACCTACTGCTCAAGTGGGAGACCCTACACCATTTCTGACAGATGAGAGTCCACTCTCTTCTTGAAAGTCTCAAGTGATGGCGCTCCCACCACTTCCGAGGGCAACTTCTGTTCCATTGGTTGATTGTTTTCAGTGTCAGAAAGTTTTTCCTTATTTCCAGGTTGAATCTCTCCTTGTTCAGTTTCCATCCATAATTCCTTGTCTGGTCTTGATCCCCTCCTCTCTGTGGCAGCCCCTCAAATATTGGAAGACTGCTACCCTGTCTCCCCTGGTCCTTCTCTTCACTAGACTAGCATACCCCGTTCCTGTAACCATTCTTCATATGTTTTACTCTCCAGTCCCCTAATCATCCTGGTTGCTCTTCTCTGCACTTTTTCTAGAGTCCCAACATCTTTCTTATAGTATGGTGACCAAAACTGGATGCAGTACTCTAGGTTTCTAACCTGATGCCTTAACCACTATGCCAAGCTAGCTCTCGCTCTTTAAATAGGACCGTGTAAAATTTCTACTTGCTTCAAGATTATCCACGGGTTTATATAGATATGCCTATACTTATTCATGTTGAACAATCAAGGGTATAATGAAAATGATTTCTATCGTCACCAATTGGATGACATTCAGCACTGCCACTGAGTGTTTTGTTCTGACCTCAACTCAAACATTCAGCTGGGTTTTAAGGGCCTCTTGGAAAAAGACTTGTTAGTCATTGGGCACAAACAAAGAAAGTGGCGTATTTATTAATGCCTGTTTGTTCAAATCGGGAGAGCGAGAGCTGTACGAGAAGTAAATCTCCATAAAGGCCTCTATAGAAGGTATTCATTTCTCTAAATCTTGATGCAAATAGAAAGCAGAGACGTGCTATCAAGTGTAAGTGAAAAGAACACCGTAAACTCAACCCTTGGGAAATTTAAAGCCAGGCATGTTTTGAATGCTGTCTACAAGCTTGCTTGTTTTCAATTCCACTCAAAAATTGTGAAAATCACTCTGTTGGATCACGTCTAAGAGTCATTCAACAAAACATTAAATTTCACACAGTGGTCAGTTGGAAAGACCATGAGGCACATTCTACCTCACCTTAAACTACCTCATGGAGTACTTTGAGTTATGACCACAACTGAACCCAAAACTTCTGTTGCTGAACAAGGGAACAATGTTCCATGAGTTGTGCCCTATTTTATGCCCTTTTTGCCATATTGCCAATAGCAATTTGCCATATTGCCAATAGCAATAGCACTTAGACTTAAATACCAGTTCACCGTGCTTTCCAGCCCTTTCTAAGTGATTTACAGAGTCAGCCTCTTGCCCCCAACAATTTGGGTCCTCATTTTACCCACCTTGGAAGGATGGGAGGTTAAGTCAACCTTGAGCCTGGTGAGATTCGATCTGCCAAACTGATGGCAGCCAACAGTCAGCAGAAGTAGCCTGCAGTACTGTACTCTAGCTACTGCGCCACCATGGCTCCATAGTTGTTAAGTGAATTGCCAGAGTTGTTAAATAAACCGTGCAGTCGTTAAGCGAATCTGGCTTCCCCAATTGACTTTGCTTGTCAGAAGCTCCCTAGGAAGGTAACAAATGACAGGGCAGTTGTTAAGTGAGACATATCTGATTTTATGACCTTTTTGACATGGTCCTGCAAATGAATGCCCCCCTAAACTGGTTGAGTCTGTATACCCTTAGAGATTCAAATATACAATGAATGTTAGGCATTTTTTAAAATTGCTTTTAGGACTTTCCTCCCACTAATTGCAGTAAGCTAATTGTTAGATTGCAAACTCTGTTGGTTTAATTGACTAGGGCTTTAAAAATGGTGTGTTTGTAGCAATTAAAGAAAACAGCTAACTGGACAAGGGCAGAAGGAAGAAGAAAACTAACAATGAAAATGAGCTGATTCCTGAATTTGACCCTATTGAATAAATTGACTTTAATGCTATGAGATTTCGGTAGCCAAATTAGCAGAAGAACCAAAAACACCAAGTGGGAGAATTGTGCTTTCTCTAGAATAAACTACATGAAAATAATTTTGGCTTTATTGATTCCCTTCTTCCTTGGGAGCTGGACCAACCTTTCCTTTAGCAACAGGAAAATCAAACTGCTATATTAAACTTATATAGATCTCAACTGATGCAGAACATCATGTTCAGATTTAAAAAGAGATTAAAATGTAATCCGCATTGCTTGCTTACTTTTGTTTTTTTTAAATGTTGTTTTAAACTGAATTGCAGTAAGGAACAAACATAGTGAAAGGAACAAAATACAATCTTTTTGCCATATTACTTGTTTTTAGTGTACTGTGTGAACTCTGTCGTGGTGCTTTGAAAATTGTGATTCATAGTTTATCTTGAACAGACATTCAGTAAAAATGGTTCAACAGACAAAAATGTGTGACATGTGAATCCAATTGCTATGTTATAAAGGAAAATGTCATTTCTGATAGAATAAAACAGAAGATCAGAACTGGATGCTGTACTGATACACCTTTGAGAGTCATCTCAAGAGGTTACTACAAAATTGTTTTTTAACAGAAAACTCTATACATAGATAAATAGATTTATCTTTTAAGTGGATGTTTGCCCTATCCATTCATTCAAAAATCAAAGCAATGTATAGGCCTTTCTTTCCTCTGATTTTTTTCCATACCTGTGCTAGCTAATTTCGATTTTGCCATTCAAATTTGACCAGATATCAAAGATGGTATTCACAGGAGAAGATGCTAGGGTAATTTCAATTAATAATAGGAATTTATTAATGAAAATCCAGGATTTACAGCATCAGAGAGATTTCTGCTGCAATTCTGAGCCAAAATGATAGGGAGGGAATTCCATTGAGTTGGTTCACAATGGGTTACTTTCTTTAGGTAATTTTTATAGCCTTTCAACCACTTTCTGTCTCCCCCAATTAGTTGCTTAGTTTAGGTATCAGCAAGGGAAGGTTACATATTAATGACAAATAGATATCTTGGTCAATTCAAGTATATTGAGCTCCTAACCTGGGAAATAATTATTTAACTGGGATTAAAATGGGAAATCTGTTACCTCACAACTTGGGAGAGTAAACAGAAAGAGCTAGCTTGTCTAAGACACCTTGCTTCTAAGTGTTCATTTTTAAAATATGGCTCATATTCATGGTAGAAGTTGGGTAGAGAAAAACTGAGCTTCTAAGACCAAGGGTGGCTTTCAATAATGGAGAATATTTGTATCTCAGGGTTGAAATCAGGGGCTCTTGATGTTCTCTGAGCTTGGTTTGTTTTCTTGCAGACATTTCATTATCCAAACTAGGTAACATTATCAGTGCTAGTTTGAGTAATGAAACACCTGCAAGAAAATGTAGGAAGTTATCACCCACCCCTCTCCTAAGAGAATGAAATAGTTTAGGAAATGTTAAAAAGGCAGAACATTATATTTCCCGAAAGGAGGAATGGAGAAACATGCTCTTGGAGACCAAAAGCAGCCCCCACCTTCCTCAATAGCCCTCAGCAGACATCAGCACTTTAAGAGATAAAGAGCTTATTGAAAGAAGCCAAGTATCTAAGTAACTCTATTCATAAGCAAATACCCTCACTCAAGATCCAATACAGGACAAAGCCATTAAGCCACAATAGGAATTATCCAACACCATTTCAGAACACAAGCCCCTTCATTGCATCACTCCCAGTAAACTTCAACCAAACCTGGGAGCTCAGGCAACCTATAGAGCCAGCTATGACCCCTACACAACCCCTACATGGTCCCGTGGGAGTCTGACAACAGCCAATAGAATACATGTTCTTGCATTCTTGCACAGGAACAGGAAGCTAAAGTACAAAGCCCAAGAGAAGGTATTTAAAAAAAAAAACCTTACTCTCAACTCCATGTGGTCAGCTGCCCAAAGGCAGCATGTGGTTCTACTTCATCATTAAACCATCTTTCCAAGCAGCCTCCATGTTTCCAGTGTCTTTGTCCCAGCTTGGAACTGAACTAGATGGATATTTCTTCCCACAAAAACAACCAAACTTAAAGAGCACCAAGGGCCCTCAAGGGTGGATTTATTTCTTTAAAAAACACATATATTAAGAAACTCAACTCCCTCTCATACTAGTTGTATAAAGCCAAAACCTCAGGACAACCATATAAACTAAAAGAAATAAAAGCAAAAACCTCAAAAACCTGGCATCACAACCCTCCTTTGAGGGAGCCAACATCACCATCTTCATGCTTCAACCTCATTCTATCCCAGTGCTTGGGAGAAGCACTTAATGGATGTGATCTTGGGTCTCTGACCTCTTAATTGCTATGCTATTTTGTGAGGTGTTCTTTGTGCTCTGAAGAGATTGGTTCACTCCTTCCTATTAACCCCTGGCTGTTGCTAGATCACAAAGTCTGTTACTTTGGGCCTTTCAAGTCTTTCACAGTTTGCTTAGAGTTTCAGCCTTACTGGATGTCTACATTTTTGAGACAGCAGGTGCTTACTAGGGAAAGCAGGAAAATCCCCAACTTGAACATATTCTATAAAATATGAATTTACATTCAGGAACTGTGAGACTTCTGTTAAAAGTTGCTCGGGGTTTGGCTTAAAGTTTCAGAAGCTCTGTGGTAGATTAAAATTTAATTATTTAAAAAAGGGACTGTATTCATTTCTTGCTCAACTCTGATACCAATGAAATCTTCTGTTTTATTCATCCAAAGAAGCAGGTAGAGTAGGGGTGGGATTCAATTTTTTTAACAACCGGTTCTGTGGGCGTGGCTTAGTTGGTGGGTGTGGCTTGGTGGTAATGTGATCGGGTGGCCGTGGCCAACTCAATATCACTCACATCGAGGCACGCATCTCCTCGCCTAGCCTCTCATGACTGTGGGGATGCTGCAACAGTCGCAAGTGTGAAAAATGGTCATAAGTCACTTTTTTCAGTGCCACTGTAACTTTGAATGGTCACTCCACACAAGCAAAGTACCAGCAAAGGAGGGGAAAAAAACTCTAGAGACATTCCAGAGCCAGGAGGTCTAGTCCTGCCAAGAGCGTAATAAGGGTTAACGGAGAGGCAGTTTCTGTAAGCAACACCAGAATGTTTCCTTCCTGCCTTCCTTACAGGCTTAGGCCAGTAATTTCTTCTAACAACCAGTTCTCCGAACTGCTTAGAATGTTAACAACCAGTTCTAGCGAATAGGTGCCAACTGGTAGAATCCCACCCCTGAGGTAGAGTATCGCACAGGTTCGTTTTTCATTTTAGGAGGCTGTGCTCCTGTAAAGTTTGAGAGTCACTGCCTCAAAAAAAAAAAAAAAACAGTTTTGCTAACAGCTTTCATCAAAGGTGTACATTTTTAGCCAGGGAGCCATTCTGCAAAGAGAGAGAGAGAGAGAGAGGCTACAAATCTTTTCTCCCTTTACAGAGAGATCTCATAAAGAAGAAATGCTGAAAGATTTCCACTGAAAGGCAGCATCTGAATGGGCAAGGGTTGCAGAGTTGCCATGGAAACAACCAAACTAAGTTGGTTGGCTATTGAATTTGGCAGTGCGAGGAAGATGATTATCTTCTAGTCCAACCCCCTGCTTAAGCAAAGAAATCCTATAGCATTTCAGACAAATGGAAGTCCAATCTCTCCTTAAAAACCTCCAATGATAAAAAACACCCACAATTTCTGGAGGCAAGCAGTTCCACTGATTAATTGTTTTCACTGGCAGGGTTTTTCTTCTTAATTCCAGGTTGCTTCTTTCCTTGATTCATTTCCAACACATCCATTGTTCTTCCTTCTAATGCTTTGGAAAATAGGTTGGCTTCTTTGTGGCAGCCCCTTAAATATTGGAACATTGCTATCATGTCACCTCCAGTCCTTCTTTCTGTTAAACTATTCCTAGTTCCTGCAGCAGTTCATTGCACACTTTAGCCTTCAGCCCCATAACCATCTTTGTTGCTATTCTCTGTACTATGATTGAAATAATCCATGACTTAGTATGATGTATGAATATAGCCTATCTGCCTTATTATTTGATCTGCCTGGGGGAACAAGCTTATTCTCACTTCCCCCCGCAAAAAAATTCCTAATAGTTAAAGGGCTGTGCATCAGTTCATTCCTCTCTGTGAGTGTCGGAGAGGGAGAGGGAGAGGGAAAGGGGGAGAGAGAGAGAGAGAGAGAGAGAGAGAGAGAGAGAGAGAGAG
>NW_020769327.1:4628602-4659633 GCF_900518735.1 Pseudonaja textilis | reverse complement strand
GAGAGAGAGAGAGAGAGATGGGTAGGGAGGAATGCAAGGGACACAGATCTTATAATCTTTGTGTTCTATATTAACATACTCCAAAAGCTGAAATATGATTGGTCCACACGGACCGCATCCCGATTGGTTTACTGAACGGCCGTGATTGGCTTCCTAAGAATCAACCATGATTGGCCGAGCCGATCGCGGGAGATTCAAAGGTCTGTCATTGGCCGACAAGCCGCGAGCAATCCCTATATGAAGGGCTGCCGCGGCTCCAAGATCTTGTGCAGGTCTTAACATAAAATAAAGAGCTTGAAGTACACTGGTCTTGCGTCTCTTTTGTACCTGATCTAACACTCTGTGTCTTCCTTCATTTGCTCTTCTCATTTCTAGCCTCAGGAATGCCAGTCATCTCCTATTTGAATCTTTACACATTTTTCTCCTGCTCAACTACACAGCAGATTGGAAATGCATTTTCCTTCAAGTGCTGGAGGTAATCCATTGAATCCACTACTTCCTACAGCTGCCACTACACATGATCGTAGAGGTGCCTCCAAGGTAGTTTTATCAACAGTGTTGCTTCTCAACTCCTCCCTAGTTTCTTATTAGTTCACTCCAGACCAGACTCCTTCATCACGGGTAAGACCTCACATGCTGCCATTCTGTGGACACATCGCTGCCTTTGTTCCTGGGGTGGCAGGAGTAAGCCTTATGGATCTGGAGTAAGGAAATGACACCAGCCAGTTGAATGTGACGGTTAAGATTAGAGCCTAGGAAATCCAGAGAGATGTCCACTCTTAGCATGGAAGCTCACTTGGTAAGTTTGGAGAAGTTATTATCTCTCAGCCCAAACTACCCCAAGGTTGTTACTGGAATAAATTAAAGAAGAGACCTAGAAGAATGTCACCTTGAGCTCCTGGAGGGAAGAAGATGTACAATATGGATGTATGCATAGATGGATGGATGGATGGATGATGGATGGACGGATGGATATTTTAGTTCTCCAGTGTAGTAATTTTCTTGTGTAATAAAAATCAATCTTTCATACATCTGGAGACTCTTGAACAATAAATAAGAGTTTTATTGTGGAGCTTTTGCAAAAGGGAATTCTGCGATCATGGGCAAAGCTGCAAAAAACATGTTTCCTAGGAAGGCTGGGGTTTATATACAGCTTCAAATATACAGTCTCTGCCCCTTTCCAGGTTCACAATCTATCTAGCTATGCATCACCCTACGCAATACCCTATTATTGTAGCATACCATCTGTTTCTTTAACCTGTTTACCCATTTCCATTTACAGTAATCTCCATCATTAACATGTCACTGGAAAGCATGACCTGCCAAATATGTAACCTTTTTACAAAACAATAGAGATTTCTTACATAATATTCCAGTAAATTATCTTTGGTTAACACAGAGGTTAAAAATGGTGTTAACATTGCTTTATGTTTTCACAGGTATAATTTTACATATTACATTGCAAGATCCAATCTGGATCATTTACTGGGACCAAAGGTTTAGTCTTCCGAGCTTTCAGAGTCATTCTGGAGCCCATCCTCAGGAAACTTCTCTCTACCAATAATTTACTTGAATGAGGAACTCCTCATGGGTGGAAGATGATCCCAACAAGTTGAGATAAGGTAGAAGAATCAAAATTGCAAAAGAGCTCCTGTCCTAGGCCTGAACCTTTATGCATGCTGCAAACCACATCTCCAAGAAAGGTTGGATGATGCTATAACTTGAGTTTTTTTTTTCCTGAGTGGCTGCAAGGAGGCAAAGTTTTGGAACTCTTTGTTTTATAGGTAACGATGGAAAAAGACTTTGCCATAAACTCTCATTAATCTAACCTTTACTGTATTCCAAAATGCTATTACTGCTACAGCTCCTGCATATTGTTTGTGATGTGACTGAAGTATGACATCCATCATACAGAGTTGGGATGTTTTGGGTGATGACCATGTTTTAGATTTTTTTGAAATTTGACATTGATGTCAAGACTGGGTTTTTATCTAACAAAATTAAATTCAATGTACAGAAAAGTAAGGTTTTACACAGGCAAGAAAAAACAAATGTATAGGTACGGATTAGGTAAAACCTGGCTCAATAGCAGTAACTATGAGAGGGATTTTGGAATCCTAGTGGACAATCACTTAAACAGGAGCCAGCGGTGTGCAGCAATAGCCAAAAATGCCAATGCAGTTGGCATCCTAGATTGCACTGACCGTAAGATAGAATCAAAATCACGTGAACTGTCATTTATAAAGCCTTAGTAAGACCACACTTGGAAAATTGCATCCAATTTTGGTCACCATATTATAAAAAAAGATGTTGTGATTCTGGAAAGAGTACAGAGAAGAGGAACAAAGATGATTAAGGACCTAGAGTCCATATGAAGAACAGATGCAGGATTCGGGTATGTCTAGTCTGGTGAAAAGAAGGACTAGGGTGACATTATAGCAGTGTTCCAATATTTGAGGCGCTGCCACAAAGTGGGGGTGTCTGTGTGTGTCAACCTATTCTTCCAAGCACCAGAAGACAAGACAAGAAACAATGGATGGAAATTAAGCAAAGAGAGAACTAACCTAAAAATAAGGAAAAAATTCCACACAGTGAGAATCAATGGAACATCTTGCCTTCAAAAGTTGTGGGTGCTCCATCACTGGAGGCTTTTAAGAAGAGACCATATAGTCACTTGTCTGAAATGGTATAGGTCTTCTAAGCAGGGGGTTAGGCTAGAAGACTTCAAGGGTTTTTTCCAACTCTGTTATTCTGTTATTACTTTTTCTTGGAAGATGTCAGGTGGAAAAAGCTTAGTCAACAAACACACATATATTGCTAATTTGTAGACACATACAGTTAACCTAGAACATAATTTGTGGTTTGATGGACAATGCAGAGAGCTATCATTTTATATTCACCATTCAAATCTATATTCTCACAACTCCAAAATGATAATTCCAGATATGGACAAAGGGATACAAAGGTTGATTGAAGAGTTAAACATAACAGGGGCTAAAAGAAGAGCACGGACTCATTAATTCAGCTTCTTAATTTAGCACGTGGTCCAAGCTTGGCCAACATGAGTTAAATGGCAAGGCAAATCAATAAAAAATGTCTAAGCTTTTGGCTTATTTACACCACTGCTCACAAGATGTCAAGTTGAGCTTCACTGCTTTGATTTTAAGTGACAGTTTGGTTGATTGATGCTTTTGGAGTTTTTGCCCAACCTACCCTTGCATTTCACAGCTACCTGATAAAGAAGGGAAAGAAGTATTTAAACATTTAGATGCTGACCTGAGCAATTATCTAGTTCATTTACTACAGAACTATTGTTCTGTTTTCTCAGAAAACCTTTGAATGAAAGGCCCTATAAATTGCTCTAGATGAAGTTCCTTGCCTGTAATTACAAAGACACCTAAAAAACCAGGGGAATTGATGAGATCCACTTAATTTATTTGATTTGGGGAGGGAGGAAAATTGAAGCCAGAGAATATCTTAAAAGGATATCTTCATCATTTAGTGAAAGAGAATATTTGCAGCTCAGGGTTGAACTGTTGGGTTGTTGGTGTTCTCTGGGCTTGGCTGTTTTCTTGGAGATGTTTCATTACCCAACTAGATAACAACATCATCAGTGCTAGGAGGGAGCAAGGGTTGTGGAGTAGAAGAAGTGAAGGAGGAGGTGGTGGAGATAGAGGAAGGGGACTGTAGGGGCCTTGGTGTACTCTGAGTTTGGTTCTTTTCAAACATTTCATTATCGAACTAAGTAACATTATCAGCACTGATAACTGCAAGAAAATAGCCAAGCTCAGAGAGTGCTAAGAATCTCACTTTGTCTCTCAAAACGGTTCCCAACCATTATATTGCCACTGAATGCTGGAAAGACAATGGTCATTGAATAAGTTAACAACTATCTAGCTTTCAGGACCACCACATATGCCATTGGTCAGCAATGATGCATCTGTGGTCATGTGAATCCTGTGGAAGGAATCCCTGGGACCCCCAAATCATATACAATTAATTTATATTTTCCAATGCAGTTTCAAATTATTAAAATTTTATGCGGTCCCCAAATCACATTGAACTTCATGTCTGTCTTAAATTTGGTGAAACTTTAGGCAAGAATACAAAACTCTCATCAGAGTTGATGACATCGTGAAATTTTGAACACGGAAACAAAAATATTTTGTCTTATGTTATTTTTATCCGCAACCAAAAACCATCTGCATTGGTCCACGGCTCCATTGTTTCCAGATCAATGTTTATTAAAATCATTATTCAAGGTTATAGGTAAGAAAAATAATGTCCATGCATTCACATTTCAGTAAAATGTATATTGAGTTGAAATGATCAGCATGCCTGTAAAACTGGCAGTTCCTGGAGTCCTGAGGGGATTTGTTAATGAGAAACAAAACCTTCTAACTTTATATATATATACATGGTATTCAGCTTTGTTCGGGTATTTTCCCACATCATTGTAGTTGTGCTTTTAAAGTTGTAGCAACGTTTCGGCAGAATCTCATCTGCCATCATCAGGCTTCAATGACCATTGTCTTTCCAGCATATATATATCTCACTCCTCTGCTTCAGTCTTGCATTTAAAAAATGTGTTCCCCCACCAATTACAAATAAAGGTAATTATTTCATTGTATCTTTTAAAAAGCATCTTCCCCCAGAGCACACATCTTTAAATGAGTTTCTAAATAGCCGAAAACTACATTGGAATAATTGAGAAATCCAACAATTGGGAAATGCAAAGGCCACGGATAAATTCTAATTTGCACCTGACTCTAGGTCACATTTACGGAATAGCAACATAACAGCATTGGAAGAAACTTTGAAGGTCTTCCAGTTCGACCTCCCTGCTCAACCAGGAAACCCTACACCACTTCCAATCTCTTTTTTAAAGCCTCCACTGTTGATGCACCCACAACTTCTGGAGAAAAGCTGTTCCACTGATTAATTGTTCTCACTGTCCAGAAATTACTCCTTAGTTCTAGGTTGCTTCTCTCCTTGATTAATTTCCATCCAGTTTCTTGTTTTGCCTTTAGGTGCTTTGGAAAATAGTTTGACATCCTCTTCTTTGTGGCAGCTCCTTAAATATTGAAACAGTGCTATCATGTCATTCTTAGCCTTTAGTTCTTTTCATTAAACTAGACATACTCAACTCCTGCAACCGTTCTTCATAAGTTTCAGCCTCCAGTCCCCGAATCATCTTGGTTGCTCTTCTCTGCACTCTTTCTAGAATCTCAACATCTTTTTTTATATCGTGGCAACCAAAACTGGATGCAAAATTCCACGTGTGGTCTGACCATGGCATTATAAAATGTTATTCCTGTCCTTCCTTCCTTTTCCTATCTCCCTCCCTCCCTCTCTCTCTTCTCTCTCTCTGGATATGTGTGTAAATGAAGATGTGTGAGATGAGCACACCATGGACCAAATGCCCACCCTAACTGTACTGTGATCTAATGTGTTTGCCTGCGGTCCAAACGACAGATAAGATAGGCATAAGAATTCCCAACGATGTAAGTCCTCTATAGCAAGAACTACTTGGGTTCCCCATTCCATCCAGTGTTCTTTTTCTGGAGACTCCATTCCAATCCTGTTGCCACCACCTAGTTTTCCATCTCACCCAAGATGCAGTTAGTATTTTTTTTACAGATACTGAACATTTTCATTAGGCTGCTTTTGACGGAAAAAAATAAACAAGATCCAGAAGGAAATAAAAAGACGTTCAAGTAGCTCAAGGGCTCATTCACTCAAAGTTCAAGAGATTGCCTGATTAACCAGGATGGAGGCAGAGAGCTGTGTGCCCGCCTCCATCTGCACATTTCTTCTTCCCCCCTGGCAACCTGAACTGCTCGTGCAGCGTTCGGTTGAGTAGCCAGCGATGATACATATGCAAAATGACAAATGAGCCACGTGGCATTTCTTAGGGGAAAAGGGAGCTTTGGCCACGTCACATTAGACGATGAACGCATACTAAGAAAGTCAACCTGGTGCCCCAGGATGAACCTTCTCACTCTCAAATTTAGGGGCTGGAGGTTAAGACGTTGTGTCAGCATTCCCAGTAACGCACCCATCGGAACAAAGCAGGTAGATTCCTCAAAAAATATGTTCACTGGATGCATCATATCGGCACAGCCAGTGAAAACCAACTCTAAAAGTTCCCACGGTTTTCACTTTAATTAAAAGAGCAAAAGTTCCCCTTCCCAGATGTCACCAATCACATTGTCCAATGAGTATAGCTGGCAGGCTGCTTGGTCCCTCCTCTCCTTCTTCAGCAGCCATCTGTTGAGATGACCTTGGTTCCCACAAGAAAACTTTTTGTTTTGACTTTTGCCCAGTCTATCTACTTCGGCCTCCAAGAATCCTTTTTCTGCTTGTCTTTCTGGCTGCCAGAGAAATGGGGGGAGGAAAGAATAATTGGGCTTTGTGGAGGGAAAGGTGTTGGAGGTTTGAGTTGGTGAAATGTAAAAGTTGGAATGTTTTCTTGACTATGCTTACTTGCTTACTGCACAGATGTAGCCTCTTAACTATTCAGGCCAAGGTCAACCATCCTGGCGTGCCAGATGTCTGAAATATCACCTGAAGATGCCCCACATGACATTATACACATCTCAGATTGGATGGCCAGTTTGAACTGTTGGGGGTGAGAACATGGGAATAACTTTGTATATGTGATTTTTGCGCCTATTGCCTCAGATCTTATATTCTTCTGATGCTACCACTTCAATTTCAGTAAAAGTCCTTTTCTCTGTAACAATGGAGTCTAAGATTTTCTTTCTTGGATTTTGAATGGAGCCTCACCTGACACTTCCTCCCTTTTTTCTCCCTCTCAGGCTTTGTGGCAACTATGAGGCAGCAAAAGATGGCTTCAGCCAAATTCGCTTCAGAGTTGATACTTTGGATGACAATTGATCCAATTCTGGGCTCCAAAAAGGAAGACCGTGTCTCAGAGAACCTCCGTTCATACAACGACTCTGTCATGGTTCCGAGTAATGCTCCCAATCAATTCAAGACTCTGAGGCTTTCGCTTCCTCAAAAATCCTGTTTATTGGGTACATCCTATCGGCACAGACAGAGGTGAAACCAACACCGAATGATTCCCGTGATTTTGGTATAATTAAAGAATAGATACTGTCCACCTCCCTTGTGTCACAGGTCACGTTAGCCAGGTGTTGAACTTCTTAGCACTCCCTCCTGCCATTGCTAGGGCATGCTGATCTGACCTTGGTTCTCAGGAGCCTTATCTGTGTTATGTCTGGCACATTGGAAGAAAACATTCTACATTCCGCAAGTCCCTCTCTTCCCCCCTAAGTATGGCAACTAAGAAACGAAGCAAGAAAAATTATGGCTTCAGCTAGAGTCATTTCGAGAATTGACATAATCAAACATCTCCAGAAACAAGGAGCTTCCCTCGAACCTTTAAAATTTAGTCAAATGGATGAAATAAGGGCACCACTACAACATCTGTGCGAGAAGCTGTTCATTCCTTATGCTCCTGCATTATTATTTTTTTCCCTATCCAAGTGCAAACCCCTCCACAAACACACAAATATTTAATTTCCCATGCTATCAAACAGTTTTAGGGGCTTATAACAGATTACAGGTAGTCCTTGACTTACAGTCAGAATTGGGACTGGAATTTCTGTTGCTAAGCAAGATGGTTATGAGAGTCATTGACAGTCGTTAATCAAATCTCTGCAGTTGTTAAGGGGCTTGTATAATATACTTATTAAGCAAATGGAGCTTCTACATTGATTTTGCATGTCGGAACACAGCTGGGAAGGTGGCAAAGGGTGATCATGTGACCTCGGGGTTCTGCAACCCTTGTAAATACATACCGGTTGTCAAGTGCCCAGATTTTGATTGTGTGACCAGGGGGATGCTGCGAAAGTCACAGGTCTTTTTTTTTCCAGTCCTGTTTTAACTTTGGTCTAGAGGACATCAATGACAATGAAGACATCACAACTGTCTGCAACATCATCAGTGATTATCAAGCATCAGCCATCTCCCCTGATGAAATACTTGACATTTCCCGCATCGGGGTTTCCCGCATCGGCCCAGAGTTCAAAAACAGAGATGGCTCTGTGGCCCCACGTTTCTGCAGGGTCATTTGCAAAAATGAATCAAGCAAACATAAATTCATTTATACTATAAATTCACTTGCCAAAAGCAACACCAACCATAAGAACCTCTATTCTCGCCCTGACCTAACCATACAGCAATGTGCCCACTCCCGTGTACTCCGCACAGAACTCAAAAAACATCTAGACAATGGAGAGAAGGATCTGTACATTGACTACCGTGCTGACTGTATCAAAAGTAAGTCACACAACCCGCAACTCAGCTTTAACCTTCAACCACAACCCAACTTCAAGCAATCCACCATCACCCAAGACTAGGCACGCATGCCCCAACTACCTCAATTCCAACCACAGCTGACCTTAAATACAAGTTACTCAATGCAAGAAGCCTTGTGAATAAAATACCTGAATTTCTCCTCTTACTAAATATGGCTAAATTCTACATCATATTTGTCTGTGAAACATGGCTCAAAGCATCTCTCCCTGACTCCATTACCACAGTAAGGGATATCATGTTTACCAATCAGATCATGAAATTCATAGAGGAGGTGGTGTTGCTATCTTCTATAAAAAGTCCTTACATCTAAAAAACATCCAAGTTACCCAAGAGCTTGCTCTTCCTGAGACCATTATCTGTGAACTGACCTTAAATATCACATTTCGGTTCTTACTATGTTACAGAGCCCCTGATTATAACATCGAACATGCAAACAAGCTAAATACACTACTAACATGGGCAGCATCCTGCCCACATGCTTTTATCTTTCTTGGTGACTTCAATCTACCTCATATTAACTGGACCCTAAACAAATGTACAAATGAACCCATACATGCAACCTTCTACAGTGCTGTTACAAATCTGGGACTGGAAAACTAGTAACCAACAATACTAGACTTAACAACTGCCTCGATCTCATCTTCTGCAATAATTTGAATTTAATTTATGGAATACAAACTAAAGAACCCTTTTCCAACAGTGACCACAATATGATTGACTTTTGTCTCAACATACGCCCACATAAAAATCATCACAATGACATAATCCCCAATTATAACTTCAAAAAAGGCAACTATGATCTTATAGACAATGATCTCTCATCCCTTGATTGGCAATCTCTATTCACTGGATGCAATACAGTTCAAGACCGTTACAACATATTTTTACTTAAAGTCAAAAAATCATCAAACTATATGTACCAATAACAACTCCCAAAACAAAAAAAAAAAAACAGATTACCCATAACAATAAGGAAACCTCAATCCAAAAGGAGATCACTGGCGAAAAAACAAATCTGGTCACATTGCCAACTTCAAAAGCCGATACAAAAATTTATGCCACCAGATAAAGACTGAATGCACCAATTATCACATCAAACAAGAGGAAAACCTTCTACACACCAATTCCACCCATGCTTTTTACAATTTTGTAAACAACAAACTAAAAGACTCAAGGTCCATCCCATCCCTGATAGGACCTAATGGTTTTATCTATCTATATATATAAAAGCAAAACACCACTCACGCACCATCACAAAATCTCCAGAACCGTAAAGCCCACAAACTTGAAATTTGGCATGTTCCTCTTGGCTTCTAGGTGCTCACTTAGAAAGGATTTTTCAAAATAGCCATCAGAGCATTAATATTACCTATATTATTATTAACATGCTCTGATGCTAAGGAGTTCTGCTCTCCCTCCCCACCTGAAAAGAAATCTCTTCCAAATGCAAAACCCAAGCAGAGAAATTTCAGTTTCAGTTTCACAGCATCAACCAGCTTTAGTACAGAACAGTTGAGCTAAGCCACACCCAGGCTCCTTGCTGTCTCCTTCTTGCTCACACAGCAAATACTGTTTCAGTTTCCAAACAGCCCTCAACTCTCTCACACACTGACAGGATGCTAGCCAGATGAATAGCGATGGATGCTGGTAGGCAGAGGTAGAATTTATTTTTCCTTATTTTCCTTCCCAAAAACTAAGTCCAATCACATAGTTTCATAGTGAAGCACAGGTATCGAGCTGGTTTAAATATATATGGAATGGCAATTTATCCCTCCTTGGGGTAACCTGCTGCAGTGATTAATTACCTTTTTCTTTTAAAAATGCGAAGGAAAGGGGGGGGCGCTTCAATTTTTAAAGTCCTTGAATCTAATTTATCTTACCATGAATCAGACATAATCTATTTTTAACGTCATTGATTCTAAATGTAAATCTCTCCCTTCCCTAACGAACCCTGATATCCTACCATTTTTAATTGTCTGAATCAATTAGAACGGGCCCTTCGTAAATTTCTTTCTCCGGGGAAGCTTGTCTGTCTTGTCTGACTGTTTCCTAGGCAGCCTCTTTTCTCCTGGTCCCCCAAGGTCACTCACATGTTCCATTAGCGCGCTATTGGTAAACCTTGGCAAAACTCTGTTTTATCACCAGTACCAAACTAGTCAGCAATTACTAGACCCAAACACTGCCCCCAAAAGAGTCTTTTTTACAACTCGTAGAGAAGCCACAGAGTTTTCCACTTTTTGAAGCAGGAAAATGTAAAACAATATTAATGCAAAAAGAGAAGCAGAAGCAAAACATTTAGCCTTGTCCTACTTAATAAAAATCCTGGGGGGGTGGGGGGGGGAGAGGAAAATTTGGCCTTTCCGCCATGCACCAAATGGCCCCACCCACTCTACAATCACTTTCTTTCTTACAAATTCTCAAGACCTATGAAAGGCGTTACATGACACTAGTGCCTTTGATATCTAATTTAATTCACTGGATTTTCAAGCCTGGAATCACGACAGATTTATATTTCTCTCCTCTCCGTCTCCCTCTCTCACCCCTCTTTCTCCCTCTCCCTTCTCTCAACCCTTTCTTCTTCTTCCTCTCTCCATGTCTCTCTCTATCCCCTCTCCCCCTTTTCTCCCCCTTCCTCTGTCTCCACTTCTGTCTCCCTCTCCCTCTCTCCCTCCCTCTCTCTCCGTCTCTCCTCCTCTCCCCCCCTCTCTCCTCCTCTCCCTCTCTCTCTCTCTCCCCTCTCTCCCCCCCCCATCTCCCTCTCACACGCACACACAATTCCCTTTCTTTGATATCTGATTATAGACTCCTCTGGGTAAACTATTCCACTGCAGAACAAAAAAGATATTCTGTAAATCAATACATAATAATGAAGGCAATAATTCCTATCTTGTCTATCAGCTCACCTATAAATCTTTGGTGCTTTTTTTTTTAAAGAAAAAGAAAAAAGAAAGGGAGGCTGGGGGAAGGAGGAAAGAAATGTCTCGGCAAGCAGTTAATGTTAGATACCTGCCGCTCAGATGAATTAGCCTGTTTCACATCAAGGGTTTTCTTCTCCCCTTAATACAGCATTACAAAAGCACTTGTAAACTCTTCCTTGCTCTGCCTACGCCCAGCAGAGACATTTGCTTGATTTAATACAGGGAGAAGAGTGAAGGGTGGGCGATGGGACTGCAAAATGAGAAAAGTCTTAGATGTGTGTGGAGAGGGTGAAAGCAAGGATTTCAAATACATTCTCTTCTTTTTATTTAAATCAGAGTTCCTACTGAAGCAAAAAGGAGAACTGCAAAGGAAGGGGAGGGAACTAAGATCTCCACCCCACCCCACCCCCCAAAAAATGTTGCAAAATTAAAATTCTTGGGATTCCTCATCATTGACCATGTAGTTGTGGCTACTGGGAGACGCAGTTCAGCAGCATTCAGATCAGTGTTTATGTCTCAGCAACTTTAATACTTCTGAAATTCAATTCCCAGAATTCTCCAACCAGCGTGGGGCTGAGGAATTCTGGGATATGAAGGCCACACATCTTAAACTTGCTGGGATTGATAGAAGTGGAAGGGAAGGGAAGGGAAGGGAAGGGGAGAGAAGGGAAGGAAGGAAGGAAGGAAGGAAGGAAGGAAGGAAGGAGCAGCCACTTGGGCTTAAACCAAAACGCAGCGCGCGGCACTCCCAGGTACCTCAAAATCTTTTTTCTTTCCTGTTGTTAAGGGGATGGGGGAAAAGCAGGAGCGACTCGGATGCTGTTGTTGGAGACGGCGCTGGTGCATGGCGGGGGTGGGGGAGAAATTAATTCATCCCCGAAAAGACGTCCTACCGTTTTTTCGGGGCTCAGAAAAAAAATAAGACCCGGCCTTATTTTGTGAGAAACACAGTAGGAAGTCCAAGATTAAATGTTTTGAAGCATCTTTTCAGAAAACTTCAGATATTAGCTGTTTTCCTTGATAGACAGATTGTGATAGGACATTTGATGGCAATTGAGCCAACAGCATCGATGAGGACTCGAAGCCCGGTCTGGAAGGTACCAGGCAGGGATGGGCTTCAAAAATTTTAGCAATGGGTTCTCTGCCCGCTTGCTGGGTGGGCGTGGCCCTGGTGGGTGTGGCCTAGTCGGCCTCCTGCACCACAGTGGGGGGTGTTTCTGCCCACCCCAGGCTCCGGAGGCTTTCCTCAAGCCTCCGGGAGAGAGAAAATGGCCTCCCCGGACTCAGGAGGGTCTCTGGAAGCAGGAAACAAGCCCGTTTAGTACTCCCCGAACCTCAGCACACGCCCTGCATCCGAAACGGCCACATGGGGACTCCTGGGAGGGGCAGGGCAGGGTGGGCGGGGCCAGCCAGGAATGGAATTTGAGGGTCCTCCAAATTGTGCAGAATCTTAGGGTTAGAGGATCTCCCAAACCGCTGTGAACCCCCAGCAGCCCCACCCCTGGTATCAGACTGGGGAAAGTTTTTCTCTTGAATAAAACAGTACCGACACATCTGAAGGAGATTCAGTAATACTAAATCAAATGTGGATATTCCCTCAGGCTGATTGTTCTTCTGGTGAAAGGTTGCAAGCCCAGAGTTCATTCAGCCTCACAATTTACCTTGATTTATTTATTTTTCCTACGCTGCTGTTCCTTTCCACCACTTTTCCTCCTCTTTACTTTCCTCTTCTTAACTCAGAAAAAGGCACACCGGGAAGGACAGATCCCACTGTAGGGAGGGGGGAGGGGACCCCCCCCCCCCCCCCCCCCCCTGTTTTCTCCCTCCCGTTTAGCAGGCAAGCTCTATTTTTTGAAAGAAACATTTGGCAGGCACATATTTCAAGACTACAACCGGCTTATGATTCCCCTCCGCTGATTATTCCTGCCATCCTCAGAAACTGTTCTGGCTGGAAATTATTTTTACTACCTCGGTTTCCAATTAATCCTTTCTCTGGCTCTGCTTGGAAGAGTGCTTGGTTTTCTTCCGAATAGCTCCACCTTTTATTTCCCAACGCTGTTTTTATCTCTGTTGTAAATCAGATAGCTGCAAGGATAAACAGTTGGAGTTTATGCTAATACATTTCTGATGATAATCAACCATTCTCTGGCGGCAACAGAAACGGAAGGGCAGGAACCTCTGCTGCTCTCGCCGTGCCCTTGGGAAGCCACTTCTAGGTCTTTAGAAGACCTTCATGATGCCTCCAAGTAGATTCCATAACCAGGCCTCTTGGGACCTCTTGCTCTTCTGCTAATTACTATTTGATGGTAACATTCCAGCTAAAAATGAAATAGTACCACCCAAACAACTCCCAAAATGAAAGAAAACACTAATAAAATATCCTCGCAGCAAACCAGGGAGAATCATTTCCATGGTACCCATGGAATTGATGATGCACAGAGAGGTATGTGTCCTCTCAGAGCAAAGCACCACTTCATAAAGCCGCAACTTCCCTGTTGCTTCTTCTAGTGAAGCAGCCATCTTGTTCTTCGGAAGTGCCTCCTCCAGTTTAATCCAATGTACAGCACATGCCTAATCCCAGCACAGAAGTGTCTCGTGGACAAGGACGTTGCCAGAGGAGACATTAAGGAGGTGTTTCCATTTCGGAAGGAGCAACAGCTGACTTAAAAGGGGCAGTTTCAGGAAGGAAACTTGGATTGTTGTGATCTGAGAAAGGGATACATCCAAGGGTGGGATTCTAGCGGTTTGGACCAGTTTGGGCAAACCAAATGTTAAATTTACATCTGGTTTGCCCGAACTGGTATTTGAACCAACTGGCAGGTTAGCCTTTCGATGCAGGTTAAGTGCAGGGTCCTTGCAGAGGCTCTGGGAGGGGGAGGAAATGGGCCTTCCGGAAATACCAGAAGTTTGGAAATGGGCCTGTTTCCAGCTTCCAGAGGGCCTCCAGAGCCCGGGGGGAGGCCATTTTTGCCCTCCCAGAGGCCCGAGGGAAGTCTCCGGACTCCTGGGAAGGCAAAAAAATGGCCGTCCTGGAAGTACGGAAACAGGCTTGTTTCCGGCTTCAGGAGGGCCTCCAGAGCCCGGGGGAGGCTGTTTTCGCCCCGCTAGAGGCCCGAAGGAAGACTCTGGGCCCATGGGAAGGCGAAAAATGGCCTTCCCAGAAGTTCCGGTAGACCATGCCCACCATGGCCACACACACCCAGCAACTGGGCAGCAAACCGGTTGCTGGGATTTTGGAATCCCGCCCCTGGAGAACAACTTGTCTTCTATAGGCCTTAGGACAGAGGTGTCCAACTTTGGCAACTTTTAAGACCTGTGGCCTTCAAATCCAAGAATTCCCCAGCTAGCCATGAGTTGAAGTCCATAAGTCTTAAAATTGCCACGGTTGGGCACCCCCGCCTTAGAATGTCAGCCTATTATAAATTCGTTAATTAGAGTTTCCAGCACAAGCATTTACAGAAAAGTGGTTTTATTTATGAATCACTAAACACCAAAAGATGAAGAAGGTGCCTAATCATTTTATATAATTTGCGCAATTTAATGGAACTTTCAGATGCATTCATTTTTTAAAAAAAAAAATAGACATCAGTAGGCTTTTGCCCAGACTTGCTATGAGCCCCTCTCAGATTTCCCCCTCCCCAACTGAAATAAGATGTGGTAGTGTTTATCCATCTTAATTTACATTTCCACAAATGCCTTTCTATGGCATCTTTTTTATCTCTGGAATTTCTGCCTGGTTAAATATTAATTTTATTATATTATGCGAAATATTTTTGAAGGCTTCTGGTTTATTTTTAGTCGGCATGATGAGTCTTGCAAAGATCCAATTAGCTCCTTGTGACATGAAGCCATCCCTTTCCTTCTTCTCCTATCTCTACCATTTCTCTGCGTTGGTTCGCAAACTAGATATTTCCGCTAGTCCTTGACTTGAGATTGGAGTTACAACCAAACCCCCAAAATTGGGGACTTTATGACCTGGATTTGAAGTTCTGACAGTCAGGACCCCTCTGCAATCCCATGACTGAACATATATTTAGGGCTGTTTACTGTGTCTTATACTCAGAAGTGGTGCAATGGGCTAGAGGTGGAGCTCTCACCTTACGATCAGGAGGCTGTGAGTTCGATCCTAGGTACAGGGAGATATTTCTCTCTATGGGCACACTGAGAATATACTGTATGTGTTGAACAAAACTCTGCATTGGTGACAGGAAAGGCATCCGGCCATTAAAACACTTTGCTAGCCCCATTCAGTTGCCGAGACTCCACCCTGCAAGGGATTATGGGGTCATTAAAAGACGATGAAGAACTGTGTCTCATAGTCACATGATCGCATTTACCAAAAACTGGCACTTACTTCTAGCTTTCAGCAAAACCACACCTATTGGGAGCCATTGCCTTACTTAACAACCATAATGTTCACTTAATGACCACCATGGCTGCTTTACAAGTGTGGCATTCATTTAACAACCATGACCAATTCCTTTTACGTACTTTGCAATATATGACCATAATAGGCAGGCTTCATTACGTCATATACTAAGAAGCAGCAGCATTGCGCCTGACCCTCAGAAGCCCTTTTAGGATCACAGAAGCCATTTTGTACCAAATCTGATCCCTCGTCCATCTAGTTTAGATTTAGGTAACTAAAGATCCAAGCTGCAAATCATCCTTTCTCCAAGCCATGGATGCCACTTCGAAGACCCCCTCCCTCTGCCCTGATTATAAAATGTAATAATGACAATAGTAGAACGTGATATTAAATATAAAGGGCGAAGGAGAGCCATATTATATATACAGGTCATCCTCAACTTACGACCACAGTTGAGCCCAGAATCTATGTTGCTAAGTGAGAAATATGTTAAGTGAGTTTTGCTCCATTTTATGACTTTTCTTGCCACATTTGTTAAGTAAATCACACTGCAGTTGTTAAATTAGTAGCAAGTTTGTTAAGTGAGTCAGCCTATTGCCCCACAACAATCTGGGTCCTTGTTTTACCGACCTCAGAAAGATGGAAGGCTGAGACAACCTTGAGACAGTCAGGATCGAACTCCTGGCAGCGATCAGAGTTAGCATGCAGTACTGCATTCCAACCACTGCGCCACCATGGCTCTATAATTCCAACCATGATTACCACTAGCTGAGATACTGGGAATTTAAGACACTGCAACGTGGCTCTGGGGACTCCCAATTCCCCATGGTTAAAAACACTGTCACTTTCTTCCCCCTTTTATTTTTCTTTTGTTCATTTATAACCATGTTTAAATACAATAAACCCAAACCTCCAAAAGTATACAAATTAAGCAGTGGGAACAATGAAAAGTGGCAAAGACTGAACCGTAAATGGGGGTGTGTGTGGATGTTTTCATGTGTTTCCTGACTCCAGCCAAGAGGGACCTATGAAAGGAGATGTTTCAATTTCATGGCCACATAAAACTGGAAAAAAAATGGGACACATGCGCTGCACATGGCTCTGCTATTGTCCACCAGGATTCCAGCAGATGCTCCTTCAGTTCATTGAGTGGGACATATGCTGACGACATCCTATCCTGTGACACTGCCTTCAAGACTGATAGTTGGTGTTGGATCAGGTCCAGTTTTAATTAAAGGCATTTTCATTTAAGCTTTCTTGAGAGAAGTACACTAGCTGCTAGAACACACCAGTCACCAATGCCTTTTTCTGAAATCCAAGGGGGTGATATTCCATCCAGAAGAGAAGTGATATTCGGCAGGTTCTGAGCAGTTCTGGAGAACCGGCAGCAGAAATTTTGAATAGTTCAGAGAACTGGCAAATATCACCTCTGACTGGCCCTGCCCCCATCTCTTCTCTGCCTCCCAAGTCCCAGCTGATTGGCTGGGTCTTCTGCTGTTGCCCTGCAGAGGAGAATGGAGCTGGAAAGCAGGTTATTGGGGTGGGGAGGGAATGGGGATTTTGCAGTATCCTTCCCTTGCAATGCCCACCAAGCCACGCCATGCCCACCAAGCCATATCATGCCACACTCACAGAACCAGTAGTAAAAACGTTTGAATCCCACTACTGATCCAGAAGCAGAGAGACCCAAAGGGCCATCCTTAAGAACTGCCATGTGGGTTGGCCTTGCAACTGACTTACCAGACACAGGATATAATAATATAAATGGCCGTTAGGGGGCAGGAAAGAGATGCAGAAACTTGGTGCCTAGAGGTCCTTTGAAGTACTGCAGCACCAATAGTGCAGACCTTCCAGTAACCCACTTCATGTAGCCAACTAACCAAAGGTGTGAACACGTGAGATTGGTGCCTTTCACAACTCATGTGGCCTGCTTCCTCTCCGTAATAGCGATGTGCATTATTTCATTTCCATCAAAATGCTTTAATCCAGTTTTGTTTTGTTTACTTTGTGCAACTGCAATATATTTACCTTTCCACTCTGCCTTTCCAACCCAACCAGGAGGCTCAAGAGGGCAGGTACCATTTTAAAAATCCAAAGGTGAGATAAAAGGGAACTGATTACAGGATCTCAGTATGTGTGAAAAGCTAAAAGCGTCAGAAAGCAGTTCAGGAGGACAAGTGGCCACATTGCCCTCACAGTCAAGGTCACCTGATTTACAGGTAGAGACAGCATCTTTTGAACTATTTGCTGCAGCTTTTTCACAGTTAGTTGAACTAGTGAGACATTATGCTGGCCTTTTGTCCAAATAAGCAGTTTGCTTTCCCCTTCACCTAAATACTGTGTTTCCCCCAAAATAAGACTCTGTCTTTATATATATCTATATAGCCACCAAAAAAGGCACCAGGTCTTATTTTGGGGAGAAGTTGTCCATTGACACACTCACTTGCGCGTACCACCCCCAGCCTCCTTTTCGCTGACAGATGCCCTCAGGAACTTCTTCTTCTGCAGCCAGCAAGGCTGGCAAGGCTTTCCTGAAGGCGTCTGCAGCCAATAACAGAGCTCCAGATCAATCCAGAGCTCTGTCATTGGCTGCAGAGTCCTTCATGAAAGCCTTGCCAGCCTTGCCAGCTGCAGAAGAAATAATGGGCCAGAAAGGCAGGTGTTGGGGGGTGCGAGGTCTGGCTACAACTGTCCAAAGGTAAGTAGTAGAACAGCTCCATCCCCGCCCCGCATCCCCCTCCTTCAAGCTTAATTTTTACCTGTGCACCCTGGAGTGGGCAGGGTCTTAATTAGGGCTTATTTGGGGAGTAGGGTTTATATTTGGCACACATGTAAAAATCAAGCTAGGACTTACTTTTGGGGTAGATCGTATTTTTCGGGGAAAGACAGGTATTCCTGGTATTTATTTGCATTTACAGGTAGTCCTCGACTTTCAAATGTTTGTTTAGTGCCCATTTGGAGTTACAATACCACTGAAAAAAAGTGATTTATAACCAGTCCTTGCACTTAAAAACTGTCGCAGCATCCTCATGATCAAAATGACCAAAATCCCATGATCAAAAATCAATGCTTGGCTACCTACCACAATTGCAATGCCCTGGGGTCATGTGATTGCCACTTGTGACCATTTCCAGCTGGCTTCTGACAAGCAAAGCCAGATTCACTTAATGACCATGTGAGTCTCTTACAACTACAGTTTTTCCACTTAAAACCAGAGCAAAAATGATCATAAAATCAGGTGCGGCTCACTAACAACCATCTTGCTTAGCCATGGAAATTCGGATCCCAATTGTGGTTATATGTCAAGACTAGGTGATTATGAGCCACAGTAGCGCAGTGGTTAGAATGCAGTAACTTCAGGCTACTTCTACTGACTGCCGGCTGACTGCAATTTGGCAGATTGAATCTCATCAGGCTGAAGGTTGACTCAGCCTTCCATCCTTCCAAGGTGGGTAAAATGAGGACCCAGATTGTTGGGGGTAATAGGCTGACTCTGTAAACTGCTTAGAGAGGACTGTAAAGCACTGTGAAGTGTTATTGCTGATGCTATTATAGCAAATTTCCAAAGCACAGAACCAAAAGTACAGGAGAATGACAGGAAAGTTCAATTACATTATTAGCTGAAAATTAATAGGGTCACTTGCTAACAGTAAAGCTGAAGAACAGTAATACAAGAATCAAGGAATGAGAACAACCCCTGCCAACTGTTTATTGCATGAATAAATTCTGTTTCATTCTTACTAGACTTTTTTTTAATTTCTTGCAGGTGAAAAACAAAACCCAACCAGTTCAGTTTAATCCAGTATTGAATAAAGCTGTTCCATATGATTGTTATGATCCCTGGATATGCTCAGCCGGTTTCCTAGCCTACCTGGGCTGCAGATACCCACACCTCACCAACACATAGGAAAAGGTTTTTGCGGGGCAGTAGGGCAGAGCGAAGGTGGATAAAAATCCCCCACTTGGGATTGCTGGGTCTTGCAATTTAGCAACATCTGGGTGGCCACAACATCCTATGTATTATTGTTGCATAGTGTGTCTCTGCACACACTTAAGAGTCAATATTGATTCCTGGTAATTAGCAATAGCAATAGCACTTAAGACTTATATACCGCTTTACAGCCCTCTCTAAGCGGTTTACAGTCAGCCTCTTGCCGCCCCCCACCAACAGTCTGGGTCCTCATTTTACCCACCTTGGAAGGACGGAAGGGCTGAGTCAACCTTGAGCCTGGTGGGATTTGAACTGCCAAATTGCAGGCAGCCAGCAGGCAACAGAAGTAGCCTGCAGTACTGCGTTCTAACCACTGCACTGCTGCAGCTCAATTGCTGCCTGAACATGCCCCTGCAGTTTTTTGGGCAAGATTTTGAAAGTGCTTTGCCACTTTCTCTTTCCTAGGGCCAAGAGAGAGTGACTGGCTCAAGGACACTCAGCTGGCTTTGTGCCTAAGGCAAGACTAGAACTCAGGATCTCCTGATTTGGTGCTTTACCAGTGGTGGGATTCAAATTTTTTTTACTACCGGTTTGGTGGGCGTGACTTGGTGGACGTGGGTTGGTAGTTGTGGCAGGGGAAGGATACTGCAAAATCCCCTCCCCTCCCCACCCCACCCCACTAACCTGCTTTCCAGCTCTGTTCTCCTGTGCAGGGCAACCAAAAAAGACCCAGCCAATCAGCTGGGACTTGGGAGGCAGAGAAGAGATGGGGGCAGGGCCAGTCAGAGGTGGTATTGGCCAGTTCTCTGAACTACTCAGAATTTCCACTATCAGTTCTGTTCTGGCCCAAAGCTTGTTCCAAACACCAAGCAGAGGTAAAAGCAAAGCCTTTTAATGCTTCTTTGAGAATTCCGTTCATTCAGTTAAAAGGCTATGAGAACTAATTGTCTCTGATAAGAACGAGCCTTGCCAAGGTTGTGCAAGGCTGCCAAGAACACTAGATTAAGTTGCCAAGAAATATTCAAAACAAAAAGTCCCCAAACACAAACCAGGATAGTCCGAACATCCACAAGGCTTGAAGTGCAAGAACTTCTTTGCTTCCTGCAAAGAATACCGGTCTCTCAGGCTGGCTTTTATCCCTTAAGGGAGGGGCCATTACCTTGCAGCCTTACTCCCAAGTTGCCGGTGTTGTTGTAGCTGCTCTTTCCTGTGAGCAATCCTGAGTACACGCACACTGGGCACAGGCTCCTCGGGGTCCTCTTCATCACTGCTGCCAGCCTCCACAGCCTCCGAAGGCAGCATTCCACTCCCTGATGGTCCTGGCCCCATCCCTGCATCACCCACAGGCCCCTCATCCGAGTCCTCGCTCTCCGAGACCTCAACCATCCACACCTGCTGTCAGCAGACCACAACAGGTTCTCCAGAACTGGTCAGAACCTGCTGAATACCACCTCTGGCTTTAACCATAAAGACCAAACTGGCTTTTGCCAAATTTGTGTTTATGGTTAAAACCTCTGGCTCTTTTTTTAAGAGGAAGGCAGGCCAATGGGAAGCAGGAAGACTGACTCCTGGGAGTTAGGCACACATCAGAGCCACAAAAAACCCACTCAACTAATTGAAATTTTCGACCATTTAAAACCCACCGTTTAATGACCGTTCAAAGTTACAACGGCACTGAAAAGATGGGACAGAAGGGATCATTTTTTCCATGCGTAATAATCATTGGAGCATCTCTGAGGTCACATGGTCAAATTCAGGTGCCTAGCAATTGATAGATGTCAATGGGGAAGGCAGATTAACTTAACAAGCGTGCTACTAATTTAACAATTGCAGCGATTCTCTTAATAAATGTGGCAAAAAAGGGTCCCAAAACAGAGCAAAGTTCGCTTAACAACAGAAATGCTGGACTCAGTTGCGGTCGTAAGTGGAGGACTACCTTGTATTAAGAAGCTATTCCAAAGAACTGTATTTGCCAACAAGAAGATCAAACTCCTGATTTTCAGCAATTTTCTTGCCATCCTAATTTTGAACCTCAGGGGGTATCCAAAGACAGGTCTCTTAGGCAACCATTCCCCCTGGCTGATTGATTCAGTTTGCAATGAGATGCTGTCACGCTACAGGAATTATTTTCCTGCCCCGCTAATCTCTCGGGCAGCTTTAGCCTTCAGGCAAAGAGCCTTGGGGGCACCTGAAACGGCTAACAAACTTCCTTAAACTTGGTGCAGGTTAAAATCACCAGCTTCCCCGTATGTAGAATAAAATGCAAAATATTTCAGGGTAAATACTGCACTTAAGCCAGGCTGCTTCTGCCCAGCCCTTTGTAATGTTGATAAAAAGACTACGGATGGGTTTATGCCTTTTAAGACCTGCCTTGAAAACAAGTGAACTGATTCACCGCAACTTCTTCATTTGATTCCCTGCCTGAATCTCATTAGGCTTGAAGCCTAAAATGAAAGGAAATGAAAAGAATAAAGAATTCTAAGGAAGAATAAAGTCTACTGGCTGCTTTCGCACATTTTAACTAGCTCGGGTGGTAGGTTCTCAAGGTTGCATTGTCCAGTGTGGAAAGTTGGATGAAGGCGAGACTAGCTTGTTTTGTTCCTTAGTGTAGTAGTACATTGTGCAAATCCAATTAGGTGGCCCTTGATATACGGTGCAGTCCTACAAAATGAGCTGATTTTGTAAACATGTTGTGAAAGTTCACACCAGGGTAGGAATCAGCTACCCTAATTTTCTAGAGAAAAGAAGGACTAGGGGTGACATGATAGCAGCATTCCAGTATTTGAGGGGCTGCCATAAAGAAGAGTGGGTCAACTTATTTTCCAAAGCCCCAGAGGGCAGGACAAGAAACAATGGATGGAAACTAATGAAGGAGAGAAGCAACTTAGAACTAAGGAGAAACTTCCTAATAGTGAGGACAATTTACCAGTGGAACAGCTTTGCCTTCAGAAATTGTGGGCGCTCCATCACTGGAGGTTTTTAAAAAGAGACTAGACAGTCACTTATCTGAAATGGTATAACGGTAGGTTCTCCTGCTTGGGCAGCGGGTTGGACTAGATGACCTACAAGGTCCCTTCCCACTCTGATTAGCTGTTATATCTTTTAAGTTTGATATATAAATAAATTAATGCTGTCCCTTGCATACTATTTACTATTGTCCTTCTACAACGTGGGAATTTTCTGGAAACAGAAGAATTGCCAACTGCAGTTCTTTCCTTCCATTTCCCACCATGCAGTCAGAGCTGAAGAAGCTTCTTTTGGATGAGAAGCGAAATCTCTTCCCCCCCCCCGCCACCCCCCTCCCAAAAAAACCAGAAAGTCCAGTTGCCTCTTGAAAAAAGCACCTTTGGGACAACAACCCAAGATCTGGATGAGTGAAAATCTCCACAGACATCTGCAAAGTTAAGTAAGCAGAGGAGATGGAGGAGCGGGGCAGGAGGATGCAAAGGGCTCTTTCGGTGCTCAGCTACGAGACAAATGGAGAACTTGCCTTTAGGGGGGGCGGCGGGTGAGAGGCAGATATCTCCCCACTACCCACCCCGGCCACGTTTTCTCCTGCTCCGTTGAGCGAAATCGACCGCCGTTGCCAACGTGCAGCAGCCCTCTATCGCCCTCTAGAGGCCAGAGCTTGGGAAAGCTCCCCGTGATGTGTAGGAAATGGCTAAGGGTGGGTTGGGGTCTCTGGGTGGGCGCAGATGTGCTGGCCGGGGTGTGGGGCGGGAGGAGGGCTATCACAAGGGGTGGGGGGGAAAAGCAGCGCTTCGCGAACCGGCAGGATAGAGGCATTCCGCGCAAACGCTTGCGTAACGGAGCGGGATGAAAAGGAGTCTTCGTGCAAAATGGGAGCGCCGCTTGCGAACTTTTGCAGAAGATCCTGCGCAGTGTAAGTCGCGCGTTAAATCTCCAAGATCGAGCTCTCTACCATTTAACATTTACGGTGGGGAGGGGGGCGCCGTAATAAGTCGCTGTTGGTTATTCTAAGGGAGATGAGCCCTTCAGAAATGCGAAAAGTAAAAATAAAATAGAGGCAAGGATAAAAATCAAACTGGAAAAAAAAACCCAATGGTGAAAAAAATAAGGTTCTACATTTAGGGAAGAAAAAACAAAATGCACAGGTACACCACATAACGTTCAATAGTAGTAACTGTGAGAAGGATCTTGGGAATCCTGGTGGACAACTATTTAAATATGAGCCAGCAGCGTGCATTAGCTGCCAAAAAAGCCAACACAGTTCTAGGCTGCATAAACAGAGGGATAGAATCAAGATCATAGGAAGTCTTAATACCACTTTATAATGGCTTGGTAAGGCCACACTTGGAATACTGCATCCAGTTTTAGTCACCACAATGTAAAAAAGGATGTTGAGACTCTAGAAAGATTGCAGAGAAGAGCAACAAAGATGATTAGAGGGATAGAGCCTAAAACATATGAAGAACAGTTGCTGGAACTGGGTATGTCTATAGTTTAATGAAAAGAAGGACTAGGGGAGACATGATAGCAGTGATCTGATATCTCAGGGGCTGCCAGAAAGAAGAGGGAATCAAGCTATTCTCCAAAGCACCTGAGGGCAGGACAAGAAGCAACAGGTGGAAACTAATCAAGAAGAGAAGCAACTTAGAACTAAGGAGAAATTTCCTGACTGAGAGAACAATTAACCAGTGGAACAACTTGCCTCCAGAAGTTGTGAATGCTCCAACACTGGAAGAGATTTTAAGAAGAGATTGGATAACCATTTGTCTGAAATGATATAGGGTTTTCTGCCTGAGCAGGGGGTTGGACTAGAAGATCTCTAAGGTCCCTTCCAACTCATTTAGCCCTCCATTATTGACTTGTTCAGGACTTCAGCCGAACTGGGCTACCATATAGGTTGTCCTCGACTTAGAACAGTTCATTGAGTGACAGTTCAAAGTTACAACTGCACGTTAACCTGTTTTCTAGGTTCTTACAGTATGCCCAAGTCAACCTAACATGCAGCACAGACCCAGCAAATCTAAGCTTCCCCACAACCCATGTGCCTCTGCTCACAGATCACACTATTGCTGTAGTGTGTTAAGAGCCTCAACAGCTTTCTGCTTTATCAGCAGTTGCATCTTTGACAAGGACCAAAGTCATCTTAATGTTCTTAGACAAGAGGCACCAAGCCCAGATTTATTAAGTTATGTGCCATCAAGTTATTTCCAACTCCTAGTGACCACATAGTTTTTTCCTCTGTGATGATCTATTCCTAACCTGGACCTTCAGTCTTCCAACGATGTGAAGGCCCCCTCATCAGTTTAACCAGGTCTGTCCAGTTTGCTGCTAGTCATCCTCTTCTTCCTCCTCTTCTTTTTTCCTTCCATCTTTCCCAGCATTAAAGCATTTTCCAGAGAGTTGAGTCTTCGCGTAATTGCTGGAGCAGTGACAGATTGTGCTAAGTTATGACACATCGCACCCATGGAGGCACATTTGACAAGCCACTAGGAGACAAGAGGCCTTGAAGAACAGAATCAGCAAGCTGGGAGGAATACAAATTTTGTCCTTCATCAACCGTGTTAAAATTGTCCCAACGATGATGGCATTCATTCAGCGTATTTAAGAGAAATACGGACGTGGAATTTTCATTCTAACCTTCAGGGTTCATCAAGTTGTCAAAACATTGTGCTTGTATGTAGTGAAGTTTTACCAGGAGTCATTTGGTTCTCAAATGGATTAGAACCTAGGATTGGATTAGATTAGGATTGGTTCTCAAACAAATTAGAAGTAGGGGTTCTAGGTAATAAATTCTTTGTGCTTCTAGCTTTTATAGCTGGCTCTCCCCACCTGGCCTCCTGTCAGACTTCAGGATTTCAGCTCCTGGAATTCTCAACAATGGCTGGGTTAGTCCAAAGGGATTCTGGGAGTTGGAAGCTTCCCCCGGTTGGCGAATACAATTCTACAAGAGGTGAATTTTGCAGGTCTTTTCGGGTATTGAATGTAGAAATCAGTGAATATAAGAAATAATTAACTGGAATTTTGATTTTTCCCTATAACGGAGGGAAATTTTACTTTCCTCTTCCTCCCAAAACTTTACCCCATACTGTCTGAGATGAAGCAACAGTGATAGGTTCCTGAGATGCTTTCAAGACATCATTTTGGAAATTAGCATAACATGGATTTTGTAAAACGCTTTCAAGGCCCAATTGAGTTGTCACAGGTGTAAGCAAGTAACAAAACTTTCAAAACAAACTTATTTGCAAAATGTTTGTATTTAACAGCCTCTCCTTACTTGCTGATTTCCTGATCCAAATTGCTTTGAGAATCCCAAAGGTGCTTTTTTCAAAAGGCAACTGGACTTTAAAAAACAAACACCAGTCACCTTTGGGATAATGATGACCTGGGTGACTGAGAACCTCCATAGACATTTACTGTAAGAGAGGCTAACTTGATTTCTGTGGATAGGCTGAGCATTAAATCTTTGAACTGCAACTCAACGTATGGTCTTCATCCTTTGCACTTGTCATTAATCTACCCAACTACAGTTCTGTGGGAAGTCACCCCACTCTCAGAAGAATGAAATATTCTGAGGAATATTTTAAAAGGTAGAATAAAATATCTCCCCTAAAAGAGAAATAAAAAATCTTAAGGGAGACAGAAACTCAGAGCTTCAACAGAGATTTTGTGCCCATTGAGAAAGGTTGGGCCTATCTACAAAACAAAAGACCTTCAGCTCCAGGGTGATGGGATTCAGACATGACCCCTCAGGACATAATAGGATTAACCCACCACCATCTACCAGCAGAACTCATCACATTGCACAATCTCCTGAGGACATTGTATCACTCTTCAAGCTTCAACCAAACTTAGCTCAGACAAACACTTAGGATTTGTACTTTGGCTATAGAGCCAGCTCTGACCCCTACATGGCCCCATGGGAATCTGACAACAGCCAGTAGAATGCATTTTCTTGCACAGAAACAGGAAGCTCAAATACAGAGCCCAGAGAGGGTATAAAAACCACCCACTCTCAACTCCATGTGGTCAGCTGCCCAGAACCATGTGCTTGGTGATTCTGTTCTTCATTAAACCCTCTTTCCAATCAGCCTCCAGCCTCCTTTTTGTCTCCAGTGCCTTTCTCCCGGCTTGGAACTGAACCAGATGGATATTTCTTCCCAACAGTTTAACGGTGCCAACCGCATTGGTGCCAGATAAGGGTCAACAAAATCCAAGAGGGGTTAGGCTCGGATCTTTGTGGGAATGCAATGACTCCAAGTTTTCTCTGCCTCCCCTTCAGCTCAGCTCGCTGTTCTCCTACAATCACTCACTTACTTGTCCTGTTAGTTGCAGTTCAACCATAGAATCCCTGTTTTTTATGAAAAAGATTCCTACTTCAACCCCTTAGCATTTCAAGGTTGAGAAACGCCTCTGCCTGAAACTTTAGGAGCTAAAGCTGCCAAATAACTTGTGTTTGGATATTGACAGGGATCCAGTCACTTCCCTTTGTTCTAAAGGGCTTTGAAAAGTTTAGTGTGGAGCAGGAGTGAGGCACACAAATAGTTAAGCACTTTGATCTGACCTGATTCGGATGTAACTTAAGCCAAAAAGTTACTTATATACATTTGCATGCAGCACTTAATTAGTTCTCAGTACCCATGGGATTGTATTCATGTTTGCCCCTCTGGCTTTATCTTTATCTTCAGTTTCTTTCAAATTAAAATGGCATTATCAGCGAAAATAGAACCGTTTTGTGGTTAATTATTAATCAGTGATTAATCACAATCAGTGGAATCACTTTCCTCCACCAGAAGTTGTGGATGCTCCAACATTGTTTTTAAGAAGAGATTGGACAACCATTTGTTTGAAATGGTACAGGGTGGTGCTTCTCAATCACCATGGACTCCCATTAAATATCTTTCGTGGCCACAGACCATGGCCACAAACCACCAAGACTTAACTCAAGTTTTAAATCATAACATTTCTTCAAGCCTTTGTGAATCCCCTGTAACCACATCACACACACACCCTGGGGTCCATGGGCCAGAGGTTGAGAACCACTTGGTATAAGGTTTCCTGTTTGAGCAAGGGATTGGTCTAGAAGACCTCTAATGGCCCTTCCAACTCTGTTGTTCTGTTGTGGTCCCTGACTACAGAACCACAGGTATCACAGCACCCTGATATTTTGAAGAGACCCCTGTACTGATTGGAGCAACTAGTGTATGAATTCCCATGTCCCAGAATGGACAGAGCCACAAATGACAGGTGAGGATTCAATTTATTTTTCATTGGGTATCTGGTTTGCACAATTCCAGGACCTGCTCTACATGGCACAAAATCATTTGAAAATACGAGAAAATTAAACATTAAAGTAACAAAAGAGGACATTCCTCATCATGCAATAGCTGTACACATTTCATTACCAGTTCTGCTCCTTCTAAGCAGGCAGTATTTGAGCAAACTCCGACAGCCCAAACACCCTAGCAGGATTCACTTGTTTGCTGAAAATCCTTGGTGATTTAATAGCAAAACTATAAGGGGGAAATTATCTGCCATTTTGAATGATTTTACATCCCTATCACATCTACTAGGGCTGCTTCTCAGACTTAGCTCCCTCCTTACAAAAAATGTCCATCTTATCCCAATTTAATTGTTTCTGCCCTCCAGAAACATGGTTCCAGAATTGACATGCTAACTAGGGCAATTCTACAAGCCCACATAGCAACCGAATGCCCAAGATGGAGAAATAGACGAACCCAGTCACAACCATCAAAGCCATTGAAGGAAGATTCATAACTGCCTTATATCCAGTGACTGACATCCTTTTCTAAAATACCGTGTTTCTCATATAAGGCCAGGTCTTTTTTTTTTTTTTTTTTTTTGAGCCCTGAAAAAATGGCTAGGCCGTCTTTTCGGGGGTGACTTAATTCCACCCCCCCTTGCATCTTCGGGCGGGCGGCGACGGCTTGGATGTTGACCTCGGCGTTGGCGGGGCACTTCGTATCGGGGTCAATGCAGGCAGCACCATATCCAGGTGTGCAACAAAAGTACTTCCTAATGGCAAGCCCCCCCCACCATTCCCCCCATTTCACATGTTTTAATATAGGCCTTAATTTGGGCGAGGGGCTTAATTTCAATTCATGCCTATAAAACATGCTGGGACTTCCTATTGGGGAGGCCGTATTGTTGGAGAAACAGGGTAGGTATAGCAAGAACGATCGCCTATTCAAAACTAGCTTCTCCGTGTACTTGGATGACCCTGAATCTATCATGGTTCATTTGTTATTATTTGCTGTTGTCTTTACAGTGACAAGAAGCAGGAAGGGGATGAGATGTGTCATCCCTTGGGGCTAAGAAGCATACTTTACATGCAGATTCAACCTGTAACAATCACCTCCTATAAAGGATTTCCAAGAAGCTTTGGAAGAATTTGGAGTGACAGTGCCAACACAAAAGAATCAAAGCTTTGATTTAGCCTCTGAGAAAATCACAGGAAACAAACAAAAACAAGTAGCTGAGAGCATAGAGTTAAAAAATGGGAAGAGAAAGTACAGTAGAACCTCTGGTCAACACTTCTGACCATGACCAAATCGGGTTCTGACCAAAAAAATTCACATTTCCCCTTCTGCGCCATTTTTTTGTAAGCGCCTAATTTCCAAAATTAAGTTCGGATCATGACCAAATTGGGTTACCACCAAAGTTATGGAATGAATTATTGTCGTGACCAGAGATTCTAGTGTACCTGGGCTGATGCTCTGTCTTTTAAAGGTCTCTTTCTTGACATAAGGTGACCTCTCTTGCCCCCCAAATACATCCCAAACTTAGCAAAATAAATAAAATAGGGCTTTGGGGAATCACTGTTGAACAAAACAGTGGATGGAAATGCCAAGGGGATCAACCAATTTAGCCAATTAAAGGTTGTACCTCTATGAACCTTATAATACAGGGGTGTCAAAGTGGTGGTCTGTTGGCCAGATGCCATTGTGTGCAGGCTATACTCGCTTCAGCTCTGTGAAGGTAAAAAACATTACGATATGTCACTGACATAAATGTGATGCAGCAAATTTGACACCCGTGTTCTAATAGATGCTACCTGTAGTTTTTGACTCCCAATTACAGAGTCAGAACTGCATACATCCCATCCTTTTTCCTCCCTTGCAGTTATAGTCGCTGATTTTACATGTTACTTTCAATTTGCCTTAACAAACTACACTTTGTGATTTAAATAAGCTGTTGATCACCGAGCCAGGCCTTCCCAATCCATGTGCTCATGACACCAGAAACTTTCTCTGCTTTGGAGATATCACTACACATTGTCCATGCATGCACTGCCAAACCCATCTCTGCAGCCTTAAGAATGGAAAAAATTTACATTTTCCCCAAATAAAAGCAGGGAACAATCCATAATCTCTTGGGTCTTCTATGCTCAGTGTTAATGTCTGCCTTTGCATAATATAACTGCAGAACACACACACAGCCCTTTCGGTGAGGGCACCAATATATCACTTGAATGAGTACGAAGATAGGAATCCATTGGAGTAATTCATTCAAACCGACTGTGTTTTTTTAAAAAGAGATTATCTGATGGGGGTGGGAGTTGAAACTTCAGCATTTCAACCTTTGCAGGCTGTTTTTCTTTCCCTGTTTTTATTTCACCAGTGGACAGTTCAAAGGTTCTCTTATCTCTTCAGCTGCAACAGATACTTCTTCGTGGCGCTGGCATATGGGTGCAAAGAGCATCAACAGAACTGTAAAAACAAAATGTTTTCTCTTTAATAATGCAGGAAATTACAATCCAGAAGTTTTGCCACTCTGCACCAGCATAAAAAACATATAAAAATACATAGGAGATACTAATCATCTGCTCAAGAGCCGCGGTGGTGCGGTGGTGAGAGTGCAGTACTTCAGGCTACTTCTGCTGACTGTCTGCAATTCGGCAGTTCGAGTCTCACCAGCTCAAGGTTGTCTCAGCCTTCCATCCTTCCAAAGTGGGTCAAATGAGGACCCAGATTGTTGGGGGCAATAGGCTGACTCTGTAAATCATTTAGAAAGGGCTGTAAAGAACTGTGAAGCAGTATGTAAGTCTATCCAGTTAGCATTGATATCTGAAGTGATGATTTCAACAAATGGTTGTATTTCATTGGATCTTTCGACATATGTGTTCCAAGTTGGGGCCAAGATCTATTTTGTAATTCATTTCTCCAACCTGTAGGAGGTTGTCTAAGTGGGTTTGACAAGATAATTACAGACACACACACACCCATTGTGTAATTAATGGTCTCTACAGAAAGTGTCATAAAATCAAAGCCAGTCACACAATGACTCGACTTAGAACCGCAACAACTTATGACCAGGCCAATTACACGTATAAGAATGAGGACCACCTGTAATGTGTGAAAATATGATAATGGTGGGGATGATGACCATGATAAGAAAGAAAGAGAGAGAGAAAGAAAGAAAGAGAGAAAGAGAGAAAGAAAGAAAGAAAGAAAGAAAGAAAGAAAGAAAGAAAGAAAGA
>NW_020769327.1:4612756-4628592 GCF_900518735.1 Pseudonaja textilis | reverse complement strand
AGAAAGAAAGAAAGAAAGAAAGAAAGAAAGAAAGAAAGAAAGAAAGAAAGAAAGAAAGAAAGAAAGAGAAGGAGGGAATAGCTATTGCTATTGCTATTAAAGCAAGGGTCCACGATCTCTCTGTGTGCGGCGTTCCAGAAACCGGGCCATACAAACAAGCAAAGCCCCACCTGTGGGATGCAGACAGCACGTGAAACCACGCCCCCTCCGGTTAGTGGAAAAACCTCTCTCCAAGTAACTGGTCCCTGGTGCCCAAAAAGTTGGAAGCTGCTGGCTTTAAGCATTTACTAGCAACAATACAAACCTTCCAGCGATTGCCACACTCATTACAGAGCACGAAAGTTGTCATGGGCTCATCGGCGCTCCGGGTTTGCACCTGATTATAGGTGCAGTTCTTTTTCTTGCACTTTCCGCACTGGAAGAGATCGGTGGCGGTCCCTCCTGTCTTTGCCATCTGATGCTCTCGGATTGCTTCTTGGGTCATGGCATTTCTTAGCTCCTTCAGTTCATCACTAGCCATTTCCTGAAATGCACAACAGCATTGGTGGTATTCAACTTGCAGCGGTGCCCGTTTAGTTAGGCAGGTTTCATCCAGGTTAAGTCTTGCTGGCCCTGTTCGGTTCCAAAGCTCATGGGAGCATTGGCACACGATGATCAGTTTGGTTGAAACCTTGGCTAGGTGGGGAAGGGATGACTGTCTGATAGGCGAACTTGGTTGGTGAATGGGTTATGCCCGTGATGGCATGTGTGCTGGAAGTAGCATGCAGAGCCACTTCTGCCGGCACGCAAGAAGTCACCCAGAAGAGCTCCACTGTGCATGTGCACAACCCCCGCCAGTCAGCTGATTGTCGGATATCTGCCACGCATGCGCAAGGGAAGACATGCGTGTGGGAGACTTGTACACATATGTTGAATACTACCATGTTAACTTTGTGCAATCGATTAGTATAATTAATAGGTGGACATTACTACGTTAAATATTGCAGAATTTAAATGTAATGAAGGATGTTGTAATTTTGATTACTGTTTAACAAAGATGTTTGTACTGTTCAACTGAAGGTAGAATGTATTAAAAATATTAAAAAAAAATATTTTAAAAAAGTTTTATTTGTATCATACAGCCCTGAGAAAAACAACATACCACCCCCCTTCCTACTGACCTCTGCTGTCATCTTTGCAATTAGGGCTGGCGGGATGCTTCCACACAGCACATTGCGACGCAAACCCGGATTCTTGGGGTCCTTCAGATTGCTAATTCTGCTCCTCACCCGGTTCCGGTATTTCATATCTGTGCTCTTCAGTTCTTGGTAGATATGTGACAGCATTAAGGAATAACGTTTGTTTTAGTCTGGACTAGTTTGGTCTAGTGATTAAAATGCCAGGCAAGAAACCAGGAGGCTGTGAGTTCTAGTTTTGCATGTATATATTGGCATGTATATTCCTCTTGGCTTCTAGGGGCTCACTAAGAAAGGATTTTTTGAAATGACCATCAGAGTATTAGTATTTTGTATATTATTATTAACACGCTCTGATGCTAAGGAGTTCTACTCCCCCTCCCCACCTGAAAAGAAATCTGCTCCAAATGCAAAACACAAGCAGAGGAGAGGAGTTTCAGTTTTACTTTCACAGCATCAAGCAGCTTTAGTACAGAACAGTTGAGCTAAGCCACGCCCAGGCTCCTTGCTGTCTCCTTCTTGCTCACACAGCAAATACTGTTTCAGCTTCCATGTTTCAGTTTCCAAACAGTCTTCAACTCTCTCACACTGACAGAATGCTAGCCAGATGAATATCAAGGGATGCTGGTAGGCAGAGGCACAATTTTTGCCCTCTTATTTTTCTCCCCCCAAACTAAGCCCTATCACATAGTTTCGTAGCGAAGCATGGGTATCCAGCTAGTTTAAAATACAGATAAAATATGATAAAGTTATATTTCAGCGTCACTCCTACAATCTACCCCTCAATCAGTCCCACATATGCATATCTCAACTGAATCATTTTGCTTTAGTACTGGGCTGTGTTAAATGTTATTTTCAGATTCTGGTCGCACATAAGGTAATTTGTTTTGATATGGGGATCCCAATGGGTTATTCATACAGGTAACAATTAAATAGGATGTGAGCCAGATCTTCTCCCTCTGCTGCTTTGCAAAGGCAGAGACATCCATTGTAGGGTATCGAATGGAATCTCCCATATCTGACCATTGGGTCAAGCTGTTCGAATCTCGCTCACGTAAATATCTCCCTAAGATGTTTTGGCAGTTGTAACTTCATTTTCCCACTTGTACTAATAACCAGCAGACCCGAATATCAAAAAGATATGATCTTCAATCTCGGCTGCCATCTTATCACAGTTGACCTCAAATTCTTTGTAATCGTCTTGGATGGTGATGAAGAGAAAGGAATGAAGATGGGGAGAGAAGGGGGAAAAAAATCATTCAGCACAACCAAATGATATTCAGCTTTGTGCCCAACCCAAAAACCTGAACTTTTATAACTTAGATCAGGGCTAGCAACTTTAAGGCATGTAGACGTCAACTCCCAATAATCCCCAGCCATCAATGGAGTTGGAAGTCCATATTTCTTAAAGGTGCTAAGGTTGAACACCCCCAACTTAGTTTAAAAAATAAATGCATAAAATAATTAACTAATAAATTCCCTTATAAAGCAACGAACAGTAGTAGCAGCAGAAAATAATTGTTTACTTCTGAATGTGGCTTTTTTAAACTGTGGGTTGTTGTTTCCATTATATTTATTTGAACCAGGAGCATTTACAGGTTCTGATGCTTTCATTAAAGTGAAAAGCAACATGCCATAAGTTCTGTCCCTTCCATACCCACATTTGATGTTGTGACACCCGGCCCAAATGGGTAGAGTTTGCATCATGATGCTCTTTTCACCATTTGCCTCCTTGGCTCTCCCTGCAAATGCCTTCAATTTGGGATAACTTTTTATCTTACGGTTGCTCTTCATTTTATCCTATTTTGCAGACTGCTTTTATGCATTGTCTTTCATTGTCCTTCCTTTGGAATCTCCTATTTTCTGCTGCTGCTTGAAAGGGAACCATAAGTAAAATTGATTCTATTGGTATTATCAATCATCTCTATAACAATATCAATTCTGTGCCATGGTGGCACAGTGATATTGCAGACTGACTCTGCTTACTGCCAGGAGTTCGATCCCGACAGGCTCAAGACTGACTCAGTCTTCCATCCTTCTGAGGTCGGTGACCCAGTTTGTTGGGGGCAATATGCCAACTCTATAAACTTCTTAGAGAGAGCTGTAAAGCACTGTAATGCGGTATATAAGTCTAAGTGCTATTGCTATCTTTATATCAATAACTCTGGCAATGCCTTTGTGGTTATATAATCTAATCAACACTTGTGCACTTCAGAAATCACTGTTTGAACACTTCTGAATTTTCTCAATTTTCTCAATCTTTTGCCTCATACAGGTAACTCTCAGCACAGTGAAAGCCAGAGATAAAAACATCGGAACCAGAGTTCCAGGTCAGACTGTAAACTCTTTAGAGCCCCTTGACTTTCATCCTAAGTTAATTTCTTAATTCCCCAAGGACGTTTTCTTTCTTACCATCCATTTTCAGGGCTGCAGAAACCATCTCAATACACTTGTCCCTAATGGAGTCTCCAGTCAAATAGCAGGAGGGCAAGAAGCAGACAGAAGTTCCGAATGTTGGCGTGACAGGGCTGGCTGGCATCCTAGACACCTCACTTCGAGATCTGTCATTTGATCTGAGCAGGACATCAAGTGAGATTTTTGTTTGAAATGAAAAATGCTAATTTATGACCACTTCAATATAGCCTCTAAACCAAGACAGAAGGCCATTGGGATCACAAAAGTCAAGAGCAATCAAATTATTTTGCTATCCAAGCCAAACCATGCTACTCACCCCTTCCTTCCCTAACTGCAAAAATCCAATAGAAGGGGATTAGAAAACTAATTGTTTGCTTTCTTTTCTTGAAACTCAGGTTGAGCGAGCTGGGGACCCTGCTTAACAGCAGGGCCTGTCCCAAGATCTAATCTGGACTGTGCTATTTACACTTTAAGCCAAGGCTGATGTAATTAATCAACATGTTCATAACAACATGCTTAACCAGTTGGGAAAAGATTTAAAAGATGTATTTGTACAACATTGTGAGCCTGGTTAACATGCAACCTTTGGTGCTTAGCTTACAAATCTAACCTGACTTGGTTGCCCTGGTAAATCTAGCAAATGGGTTAAACAACTCTCCAGGTTACAAGCTTTGTATGAATGCAGCCAACTTAATTCAAAGCCAATAAAGGTATGACATAAAAGCAATTTCTTTTATCTCTCTTATACAATATTAGAACATCCTGTGGAAAACTTCTGCAGAATTCATAAGAAGCAAAAATGAAGGCTACACAAGAAGCCAACAGCCACAAGGTATATCCTTTTACAGGACAGTCCTTTATTTGAACATGTGCTCTGTTTAAAAAGCTGTCAGTTCATATTTTGGCCTGGGAAAACACCTAAAGCCAAGAGTCTTTAAGGAGTTTATCCAACATAAAAAAGAAACTGGCCATCAAACTGAATAGGTACTCAGATGATTTATTCAAATAATGAGATATTTCATGTTCCTATTAAAAAAAATTTTTTTTTCAAACATAAATCTTTACTGGAATTTGGCACCTCATATCCCGCAAATATCTTAGCCTGAAATCTTCATGGAATAATGGAAGTTGTAGTCAAATTGCCTATCCCTTATACAAACTACGTATGTAGCCTTTTTTTCTGCCATCCTAAGAAGTTGCAGTGAAGTTGATAACTTAGATGGCTTTGAAGAAGTTTCAGATAAAAACATAGGGAAGATGTCTATGAACAACTAATTGTTTTAGGCTAATATAGGAAACATCCACTTCTAAAGCACTGTAACAGTGAACAACAGCTCTTGCAGAAGCAACTGAGGAGAAAACCTTCCACCACAACAATACCTTTCATCTTTGCTATCCTCTTTGTTTTTATGAGGTCCAGGAGGTGAGGCTGCCGGGTTGGAGCTGGTAGAGGTTCGCCTAGAGTGGATACAGAGAGGCGCATCATAATTTCAGTTCAGGTCATGATCGTTCAAAGCACAATTTTAGGTCCTTTTGAAAACAAAGAAGTGGCATAAATTCTCTCCATGCCAACGTTGTGATCTATACTGTCAAATTATTTACTAAGACTGTACTATTCTTCTTCTCAACCTTCCTATTACCTATCTCCTCCTCCCACTTATGACTATAACCGTGTTGCTTGTATCTTTACAATTTATATTGTTTTATTTATTCCCTAGTATGATTTGATGCTTATAGTAACCTATTACTAAGTGTTATATCTTATGACTCTTGATTAATGTATTTTATTTTTTCTTAGGTACACTGAGAGCATATGCACCAAAGACAAATTCCTTGTGTGTCCAATCACACTTGGCCAATATCTGTTCTGTTCTGTTCTGTTCTCTCCTCTAAGGTACAAGTATAATAAGAGCTATTTCCTCAATCAGTGCAACGACTTGCCTCAAGAAGTTATGGATGCTCCAACACTGGAAGTTTTTAAGAGACTGGACAGCCAATTATCTGAAAGGGTATAGGGGAGTGGTGGCTAACCTTTTTGAGCTGTGCCAAAAATTGTGCACATGCTTGAACACTTGTGCTCGTGTGCCAGCACCCAGAAGGCAATGCGTACCATCACCCCTACACATGCACGCGCAATCCCACCCCCTACTGCCCGCCGCCCCCTTACCTGCACTGCGCCTCACAGCTGATTTTCGGCCGGTTTGAGGCCTTTTTCAGCCTCCCGAAGGCTTGAGAAAGGCTTCTTCAGGCTTCTACAAGCTTTGTAGGCCTAAATCTAGCCCCATTTCCTCACTTCCAGTTTTTCTGAAAAAACTGGAAGTGATGAAACGGGGCTAGATTTCGGTCTACACAGCTTGTAGAAGCCTGCAGAAGCCTTCTTCAAGCCTTTGGGAGGCTGGAAAAGGCCTCAAACAGGCCGAAAACCAACTGTGAGGCACGCACATGCGCAGTGAGGTAAGTTTGCTGCAGCTTGCATGCCAGCACAAATGGCTCTGCGTGCCACCTATGGCGTGCGTGCCATAGGTTCGCCATCACGGGTATAGGGTTTCATGCCTGAACAGGAGGACTAGAAGGCCTCCAAGATCTCAGGTCCCTTTTCCTATGCTGTTATTCTGTATCTTGCTAGATCAGTAGAACCAAAGTACAATGATCAGTAGTAGACTCAACACAAGGGCTGGATTAGCTTACCTGTCCACCAACAGTCTCTTGGGAGAGGAAGTAGAGGAACTAGAAGTAGAGCTAGAAGATCTTGAATCTTTGGAATCCCTCCTTTATAAGGGGGAAAAAAGAAGAAGAATATGGGCAAGGATGCATACGTTGTTAGACCTCCTCACTGTAAAATCGATTCTGACTCAGCTTAGGACTGCAATGGCTTACAACAGAAATCCTGGTCCCAATTGTGGTCATAATTCATGGACTACCTGCATCCTGTCGGTCAAAAAGTGTTTTGGATGCGACGCTCCTATTTAACGCTCTGAAAGCTCAGGATGCTGTGGGTTACACTGCATTAAAACCCACTAATTCTGGCTACAATGGATGGGTGGGGGGCGGACGGCCAAGTATATAGACTTGCAACGTCACTGCTGCATAAAGGGCCAACTCCTGTTTGTAGAAAGCTGTACTGTAATTACGAACTCATTTATAATGCAACGTTTGCATACACAAACAAGAAGGTGCTGTTGCAGCGATGGGGGGGGGGGGGGGGGAGCCCCTGTGGCCACCTTAATAATGGTCCTCCTTTTCCCTTTCTAATTCTTTACATCTTTGCACAGGGCTGGGCTTCAAAAATTTTAGCAAAGGGTTCTCTGCCCAGTTGCTGGGTGGATGTGGCCATGGTGGGCATGGCCTAGTCAGCCTCCTGCACCACAGCAGGGGTGTGTGTGTGTGTGTGTGTGTGTCCTTTCCTTGAGTCTCCAGGAGAGTAGAAAACAGCCTCCCTGGGCTCCGGAGGCCAGAAATGGGTCCATTTCCAACCTTCCTGAACTTCCGGGAGGCCCGTTTTCCGTCCTCCCAGAGCCTCTGCTGCGCCCTGCACTTACCTGCATCCAAAATGGGTCGTGTGGGGACTCCTGGGAGGGGAGGGGACCAGCCAGGAGTGGGATTTGGGGGTCCTCCGAACTGCAACGAATCTTAGCTAGGGGCTTTCCCGAACTCCTGCGAACCCACAGCAGCCCCCCCCCCCCCGTCTTTGCCTCTTTCCAGAACCTTCCTAGGTGATGAGCAGGCGTTCTCTCCAGAGCCTTGAAAACATACCTCTCTTTTTTGAGCTCCAAGTGCGACTTTTGGGAAGTAGAAGCGTCTTTGGGGTCTCTGCATGGCGAGAACAAACGTTAAGACTGTGTTACATCTTGGCTGGACAATACTCAGAGGTGACTTTTTCTGATGACATAATAAATGACTGCTGTCTCAGCTCTGCAAGTCACGATTGCAAGTCATTCCTCAAGTCAGTTTTCTCTAGATAAAACAGGATAATCAGAATATCCGTCTTCCAATGACCAAACCCCCCACCCCACCCCACAAACTCACTGAAGCATAAGAAAAGGACACTCAAACTCAAACGGTACTCTGCAACTTGTAGCCGGTCACCTAGTAACCAATCGAAGTTATAACAGACCTCCCTGAGCGTATTTATAACCGGGTTACGAAGTTCCGATACCCCCTTGTAGTCATGTGAGCTCATCTCGGCAGCCAGCTTGCATTTATGCCCATTGGCAGCTGTTGTGGCCCACCAGCCGCCAGCAGAGCTGGCGGCAGACTCGGACAGTGAGGAGATTGGGGAGGAACATGGGCCAATCCTGGAGTCTGGGGGAGGCTCTGATGAGTGTCTGTGTCGGAGGCAGAGATGAGGCCAGGGCCAACTGACAGTTAACAGCTGCCTTCAGAGTCGGAGATCAGTGAGGCAGAAGAATAGCTGGAGCCTGTTCTTGATGTGCACATGCACAGAGCTGCCAGGTGAAGGGAACAGTTAAGGAACAAGGATCGACTCAGGAGTAAGGGTACAGGTGGACGGTGAATGGCCCCTCCCATAGGGAATAAAGAGGAGTGAAAGGGGAGTGGTGTTCGCAGGAGACAATTAGTTCAATTTATTAGATCTGTTCCTGACTTCTTGCCAAGTAATTTCTGCTACAGCGTGGCGTTTGGAATATATCAGCCTGGCAACTCTCCAAGCCTGATAAAGGTCAGTAGTTGTGAAATCTCATGAAAGACTGTTTGGCGGGACTTTGCTGGAGAAGAATTCACTTTAACCTAAATAAAAGGGGTTTTATCGGGATGAGGAGTCTGCTTCATGATCTTGGGAAGCCTAGGTCAGAACAGCCGCCTCCTTGCAGTCACATGACCAGATTGTCAAGACTGACTCATAACACACCTCAACTCGCAGCTTGGCAACAGAGACAACAGGAGGGGGAAAGCTTGGGATATATTGGGAGGGAGATGAGGAATTTATGTGAGCCATCTGCAGCCTGAAAAAATCCCAAGACTTAAAGGCTGTGCAATGGGGACCCTCCGAAGGTGCAGACTGTTTTCCCCAAAACAAATTGGACATGCTGGATTGGTGGACAAGGAACAGAGAGTGGCCCAAAGTGGGGAAAGGGGAAATTAAATTATGCTGGTTTTCGCACGCAAACCTCAGAGTGAGCTTTGCTGCTTCTGTGCCTGTATGTTTCTATCAGCAAAGTAAAAATAATGTCCCCAGATTTTTTTTCTTTTGCTGTGTATGTCAACGGGACGGTTGACACAGGTTTTGCAATTGGTTTTGCCCAAAACCAGCATTTGCTTCCAGTTTTTAGCAAAACTGGCCATAGTGAACAATTGGTTAATGGCCCCGGTGTTCGCTTAATGACTGCTGCAAAACAAAAAAAGATCACGAAATCCGGTACAGGTCAGGTACGTTGGTGAGCCATTTTACAACCATTATGGTCATAAGTCAAGGACATATTTCTTGCTAAGCTTTCTCCAACCTGGTTCCCAGAGTGAAGCAGATTTGAGAGGTTATGTTCACGGTCAATTTCAGGCTTCTTGTTTTAAGGAAAAGGCCTGTCTCCCCACCAGATTACAACAAGGCTGTTAGAACAGAAACCACAACATCTCCACCCATACATACAACACGAGGATTAATTGGTTCTAAGTGGGAAAATGTTCCGTGCCTGAAATTGCTTCCCTGTCATCTCAGTCAGTCTTGCTTGGAAGACTTTCTGTCAGGCTGAGGCAGCTGCCAAAGAATCTGAAAATAAACAGGATTACAGCTGGGATACCCTGGAGGTTTTCTCAACCAAACTTCTTGTGGAAGTTTGTGTTCGGTTTACAAAGAATCTGCCATGTCCTGTCCTTCCATCCTGGAAAAAGGAAGCTGAAGATTTCCTACCTCCCTTCCCCATCCAAGCAGAGGCAATGGCAGATAGTCCTCGACTTAAGACCCTAATTAAGCCCAAAAGGTCTGTTGGTTAAGAGAGGTTTGTCCTAATTTAACACCTCCCTTGCCAGAGTTGTTAAGTGAATCCCCGTGTCAGGATTCTGGCTGTTACCCCAATTAAATCATGAGTCTCGAGCCAAACTTCCAAAACTTCAAAAGGATTTATTGGAAGTTAACATGTCCGGCATTGCCTGGGTGTAGCAGACTTCGAGATACATCATTCGTTGGCACCCTTGACCCTGGTTTTTCCCCACCCCCTGGGTGTATCGTAATCCATATTCTCCAATGGGACACATCCATAGCCAAGAGTCATCAATCATGCTCTCCAGTTAGAATTTTGCATGGCAGAAACTTCAGTCACCTCGTTACTATCTTTGAAAACATTTATGGAATGCATTTTCGATTTCCAAGCTGCCACACTGCTCTTTCAAACCCCTTTCCCCCCTCCCTTTCTGTTGGCAACTCTAAAAAGACCACAGAAATATTTTAGGAGTTGATGCCCTGCAGTTAGGAACACAGTTGTTAAAGTGAATCTGGCTTCCCCATTGCCTTTGCCTTGTCAGAAGGATGCAAAAGGGGATTACGTGACCCCCAGGACATTGCAACCATCATAAATGTGAGTAAATCGTGCCACATGTCTGAATTCTGATCCCATGACTGTGGGCATGCTGCAATGGTTGTAAGTGTGAAAAGTGGTCATTCGTCACTTTTTTCCTGTGCCGTTGTAACTTTGGTCATTAAATGAACTGTTGTAAGTTGAGGACTACCTCTATTTCTTTGTGATTGTGCTTCCTTTGCTTTAGAATAGCCTCTCTCTCAACAGCACCTATTTTTCCCTCCTTTAGAAAACCCATTTAAACTCTGATGTTAGCAACTTTAAGACTTGTGGACTTCAACTCCCAGAATTCCTCAGCTTCTGGGAGTTGAAGTCCACAGGTCTTAAAGTTGCTACGGTTGGAGACCTTGGTAATAGACCACCTGGGATGCAAAAGTTATTCTGGAGACTTAGAGTAGACAGCAAACCCTTATTATGAATTCTGATTTCTTTTTTTTAACAGAGTTTTTGATCTGCTGTGTTTCACAGTTTCGGCCTTCTTGTGAACTCTCCCTGGAGTCTCTCTGGAATGCAACCGTTTATACAAATTGCAAATAAACAAAAGATGTGCCTGCCTTTGCTTGGCAATCAGCTGGAGACCTCCTGAGAGGTTAGATGGATATTTACTAAGGTTTTAGCCTGTCCTGCAGTAGCAACCCCTTTGATTCAGCACTACAACACAAGCCCTAATGAAGCAGGCTGAGACACGGGATGCGTTTAAGGAAGGAATTGGGCAAACATCTCCAGCCGTCAGCATCAGGCGTGGGAGGACAGGCAAGTAAATTGTCCTGATGACATCACAATGGAAGCCCTGCAACTTCAGTACAAGGGCGGAGTTCGCATGATGACATCACAGCCTGTGTGCTGTCGTTTTTCCAACACCCCCCCCCCCGGTTTTAAGAGGCGATGCATCAAAATCTACACAAAATGCGATTTACTAAAGCAATTAAATACATTGCATTTTGGGCTACAGTATCGTGGCCTGTCGGCCGCCGGACCCTCCAGCAGCTGAATCAAGAGGAGGAGGCAGCATGGGAGTAAGGGTCAGCATCAAGGCAACCTGAGAGCTCCAAGAGGGAAGAGGAAATGGAGCTGGTAGAGAGAGACAGAGGCGGACCCTGGGCCATCCGTGAGCCCTCAGATGGAGAGTCAACAGACTCCAAGTCTGGACCTGGCTGATGAGGAAGAGGAGAAACAGCTGGGTCCAGTGCCTGAAGCATGGATGAGCAGAAAGCAGAGGAGAGGAGAACAGCGGAAATCTATGGGACGGTCCTTGGGACGGAAGAGCCACTGCTGCTAGCAAATCCCGCCCCCCCTAGCTCTGGGGATAAAAGGCAGGGGGAAGAGATGAATGTTGCAGACAACTATTCATCTCCCTGCTGGACAGACTTCTTCACCTGTGGTAAAAGAGAAACTTTTTGCTGGGGCTCCTAATAAAGGAATCATTGCTTCAACTATAGAGGGTTTGTTGTGTTTGGGGAGCTAGGTCAGAACGTAGATTGTCAGGTGCAAAGAACCCAAACCATTCATAAAGTTGCAGTACGGAAGATTTATTCAAGCTTATGCACAAGAATCTCCTCAATTAGCGGCCATCACTAAATTGGCGCTAGATAAAGGTCAGCAGAATTCAAGTAGGGTTCAACTTGGCTGACTATGAAGGGATTCCAAACTGATGATGCATTTAACTCTGCCTTCCAGCTCTACTTGCTCTTCCCCTACACACATCCTACCTAGAGTCAAGAATTGGATCTAATGTCATCTGATATTCCTCAACACCCTCCCCCGCTCATTTTTATAATTTGGTGAATCAAGGAAACCTGCTTGACAGTTACAGCTTTTCCGTCTTTCTGATGGCAACTTGACACCGAAAGATGTATGTGTCCCCTTTATAAAGAGGAGACATCAGAACAAATACCCAGAGTTTCTGTAGTTTGTTTTTCAGTTTGTTTGTAATCTATGCAGAGTCTCTTTTCTAAGCCTTCTTTCTGAACGTGGAAAGACATGATGAAAACTGCATTCGAATAAGGCAAAATAAGTAAGCCTGCTGGTAAAGTACCTAGAAGGTAAGGGGGAGAGAGAGAGAGAGACTCTCCCTCAGAACTAAATGTGGAGTTTAAACTTTTATGAGGTTACGAGTCAAGTGAAATTGCTTTAAAAAGGAGGCAATAAAACATACAAATAAACCAGAGAGCTGCAGCATTTTTTAATCTTTTAAGCTCATATTTTACAGAAGAGCCTACATTTTGCTTAGAAAGGGCAATCTGTATTATTTATGAGTTTGGGTAGTAACACAGCTGAGAGATGGACACCCCATAAGCAAGAAATGTACTGAGTCGCTCTTAATTTTGAAGGCAGCTGTAGGCTAGCCATTTCTTTTTAATACAACTGCTACATTCATTGAAGACCTATGTATGCCTTGTCTCTCTGCGTCAATAAAGTGCCACACTTCAGTAGACTGTTTCCACTAAAAGAAAGAGGAGATCAAAAAGTGATCCAGTCCTAGCACAATGTAGGCGCAAAAAGCTGGAGTATGCTGCTTTTGTTAAAGACAGGTAGCTACATGCATGGCCAACAGATGGCAGCAGCTCTCAACCCTGCCTGGTACGAAAAAAGCTAAGCAGGGACAAATATGGTTAGGATTGGATGAGTTACCTACCCTAGGGCTAAAAGATAGACCAGCAATTTTCAAACTATATTCTTGATGGCATTCCGAGGAAGGGAGGGAGGGAGGGAAGAAGGATGGATGGATGGAAGAAGGGGAGGGGAAAGAGGGAGGGAAGAAGGATGGATGGATGGATAGATGGATGAAAGGAAAGAAGGGGAGGGGAGGGGAGAGGAAAGAGGGAGGGAGGGAGGAAATCATTTGAACACTGTCAATATTCTATTATTAAAGCTTTGCCTCTTGATCATGGGCCCTGGGAATTCTTTATCTAACAGTTGCTACATATAGCTTAATATACTTCTTAATTAAAGGATAAATTTACTGATTTATGTAAACAGCCATCAATGAATTAAAAAGGCACAAACCTGGAGGAGAAAAATGAAACATTGAGGGAGAAAGAACAAGAGAAGAGCACCTTGTAGTACCACAGATCTATTACAGAATTGAGGAATGTTCAGTAAATTGGCCTCTTTTTGCTCAACGATATATCCATCTAAGCAGCAGATGTGCTGCAGACTTTAATAAACTTTGGAGGAACTTGCCAAAGCCATCAGTTCAGTGCACCTCTGTCATCTTTCAAACAGCGAGTTAGCTTAGTCCAGGGACAGAATCTGACTCACCAGCATTGAAGTGGAAAGCGAAATTAAAGAGGCTCTCTGGCAAAATAAAACTGGCATTTCACCAAGGACAAACAAGATCAAGGGAGAGACATATTTCATCTTTAAAAACCCTAGAAACGGACTTCTTTCCTGAGATAAGAATGGCGCTAAAGGCCTGATAATAGTCTTTAATTCAAAAAGCTGGTAATTACTTTTTAAGCTGTAAACCAGAAGGAGATAATCTTTTACAGAAAGGAAGCTGCATTTATAAAGAATATTATTTGCAGCTCTAAAGATGCATATCTTTAACACGAACAGAAATATTTTGGCCTTTTGGGGAAGATTTGAGGAAAATTAACTATGTCCATTGTGCTGATAAATGTTAGTAACCTCAAATCAATTAGGGGAATGGTGGTATTAAGGAAAACAGTCTTTGGCCTGCAAATCTTGCCACTTCTACCAAACGTAAGGAAAGTTGGTAGAAAGGGAAATTCTTACTTTCTCCCCCACAGAAGCTTGCAAGTAAGGAAGAAAAGGTCTTTGAACGTCCAGTGAGGAATCAAAATACAGGTTCCAAAACAAATAATCAAGGCTACCTATACTATTCATTGTTACTGCATCCAGTTTTGGTCATCACACTATAAAAAAGCTGTTGAGGCTCTAGAAAGAGTGCAGAGAAGAGCAACCAAGATGATTAGGGGACTGGAGACTAAGACATAGAACGGTTACAGGAGAATGGGCATGGCTAGTCTAGTGAGGAGAAGGATCAGGGGAGACATGATGGCAGTCTTCCAATATTTGAGGGGCTGCCACAGAGAGGAGGGGGTCAAGCTATTTTTCTAAAGCACCTGAAGGCTAGATTGAAGATCAAGGAGAGAACTTGGAAATAAGGAGAAATTTTCTGACAGTGAGAACAATCCACCTATGGAACAGCTTGCCTTCGGAAGTTGTGGGAGCTTCATTACTGGAAGCTTTCAAAAAGAGATTGGACTGCCATTTGTCAGAAACGGTGTAGGGTCTCCTGCTTAGGCAGGGGGTTAGACTAGATAGCAATAGCACTTAGACTTATATACCACTTCACAGTGCTTTACAGCCCGCTCTAAGTGGTTTACATAGTCAGCCTATTGCCCCCAACAATCTGGGTCCTCATTTTACCGACCTCGGAAGATGGAAGGCTGAGTCAACCTTGAGCCTGGTGAGATTTGAACTGCCAAATTGCAAGCAGCCGGCAGTCAGCAGAAGTAGCCTGCAGTACTGCTCTCCAACCAGTGTGCTAACGTGGCTCAGATGACCTACAAGGTCCCTTCCAACTCTGTTAATCTGTATAATCTGTTAAGAGTACGCACCAAAAGAACAGTGGGAGACGTACCCCTGCAAACGAAGAGAGGCATTCATATTTATGTATTTCAGAAAGGGAAATGATGCATGCACACATATTTGTATGTAATAATGTAACAGACCCCAGGTTCCTTCCTGCCCTCCTGTTATATGCAGAGAATAATGGTCTTAGTTAGAAAAAAATATGTGCATCTTGAGCTTCAGGGGTTGCTTTGGGAATATTCTGATAAAATTTAACATAGGTCACTATGAGTTGCAATGACACATTCCTCGTGTCTTCATTTGTCTATTAAACAGTCCCATTCATCTGAAATCTTGATTTCCCCCCACCAAACCAGGTATACCTCATTCCTTTCACATCTTTTAAAATGATTATATTTCCAATTACAGAGGATACCTGTCTGATTTGGAGATCAAGGAAGAACTACTCTTCAGCATGACTTCATGTGAGCTGGACTGATTCAATTTCCTAGAAAAGGAAACAAGAGACCACGATCGAGGAACGATTGCAAACTTGTGGAGGAGGTCGGAGTTTGGGGATCGAACCATTTTGCTCTTGAACTTGAAAAATTCACACTTCTCTTCTTGGTACCTCTGTGAAGCCACAGACTTTCAAGGTTTTCTCCCAAGGTTATAACAATGACTTATTGATCAAAACCATAAGCCCGCTTTCCATCTGAATTCAGATAAATCAAGATTTGCGAAGGTGCTATGTAATTTTGTACACTTGAAACTATAAATCAACAAGCAAAAAAAGAATCACCCATCGGCTCCATCACCAACCCTGGAAAAATGACCTTCTCCCATTTTTCCAATTTATTTATTTTTTAATTTTGATTATGCAATGCTCGGCTTTCTGCAATCCTTAATCAACTCCTTATCACCCATCACTCCTTATCACCCATTCCCTCCCACTTGTGACTGCATGACTGTAACTTCGTTGATCGTATCCTTACGATTTATATTGACTGTTTCCTAGTATGATTTCATTACTTATTGTGACGAATGTATCTTTTCTTTTATGTACACTGAGAGTATTTGCATTAAAGACAAATTCCTTGTGTGTCCAATCACACTTGGCCAATGAAGAATTATTCTCTTCTCTTCTCTTCTCTTCTCTTCTCTTCTCTTCTCTTCTCTT
>NW_020769327.1:4547485-4612746 GCF_900518735.1 Pseudonaja textilis | reverse complement strand
CTCTTCTCTTCTCTTCTCTTCTCTTCTCTTCTCTTCTCTTCTCTTCTACTCTACTCTACTCTACTCTACTCTACTCTACTCTATCAACCATAATTTTCATTTAATAATAATGTCACCACTTACCAACAAAAAATTATCCATTTCTGCTTTGAAGCAAGACAAAGACAAATATCAAGCTAATTCTTTTTACTAAAACTGTAAGATCGAGCAATCAGATCCAAGGGATAAATCACATTTAGCAAACCCTACAGTCCCCTTGTTCAATTCCCCCTGTTTTAGGGTCCATTTCAGCCACACTCCAAACCTAGAAATTTGATTTCTGCACCAGAACTGAGCTGTACAATTTAAGTGTTTCTCAAAACACTTGATTTCTCGTGTTTTTTCTTTCTTTTATTGGTTTCAACAGTCTGACGTAGGTGGAAAAATATGTTGTGGTCAGAACAATCAAACAATTAGAGATTTATGATTCATTACAAATTACTTGGAAATCTACTTGTAAACGCTAGGGCTCTTCTGATTTCAAAAGGCTGTCTTTGCTCAGAAGGGGGTGACTGCCCCCTCCCCAATTGCAGACAACGCAGGAAAAGAGTGGACTGCCCCATTTGTACTCCCACGCACTCCGAATCAAATGCAAAGCAATGCTCCCCCCATTCAATGCCTTCTCTTCACCCCTTTCTGCTCTAAGCCTTGATTCGGTGATTCTCTCCACCACAAAAGATGTCTTTTCTACAGGCTGCGCAGTCCAGATATACTACAGCAACAGTGTATACCAGTAGTGGCTAACCTTTTTGGGCTCCTGTGCCAAAAATTGTGTGTGCGCCATCGTGCACACACTCACGTGCCAGCACCCAGAATGCAATGCGCATCTCCCTCCCCACGACCCCTGTGCATGCGCACGCAATCCCCCACCCTCACCCCCTTACCTGCACTGCACCTCAAGTTGATTTTTCAGCTGGTTTGAGGCCTTTTTCGGCCTCCCAGAAGCTTGGAAAAAGCCTCTGCAAGGCTTTTCAGGCCGAATTATAGGCCTGTTTTGTCACTTCCTATAAGTTGGCTGAGATCAAGAGTCTTTAAACTTGGCAAGTTTAAGACTGGTGGACTTCAACTCCCAGAATTCCTGAACTAACATGACTGGAGGAGGAATTCTGGGAGTTGAAGTCCACTAGTCTTAAAGCTGCCAAGTTTGAAGACCCCTGGCCTAGATGACTGAGTCTTCATATACCTATCACAATACATTTTGGGGAGAAACCCCTGGAGTTGGCATGGGCCAGAGTTAGTACATTCCAATGACTCTCTGACCCTGCCTAACTAAATTTTTATTTTGACCGAAGAAGTTACTTGGATGTGAAACCAAATCTTTCAGTTTAATAAACTTTGGTCCAGTTGCCATGATTTAACCTTGTTAGGTACTCAAGGGCTATCTGCAGCCAATTCTGCTCAAGTTTACCCAGCATGGTATTTGCAAAACACCGTTACCCTAGCTGTTTGTTGGACTACTGACAGATTTGTGCAAACAGCTTGAAAATGCCAATACCTGTCTTTCTGTTTTCTATCAGGATTTTTGCAGACATCCACAGAGTTGGAAAGGGCCCCTTCAGCTTTCCAGCCAGAGACAGCTATGTCTTTCTCTTTCTTCGCTTTCTGTGTCCCAGATGACTCTGGAAGAAAAAGTTCAGGTAGCCAACTGAACAATGTAAGGACACCACTCGGTGACCGTGAAAAGTGCCATTGTCACTCAGCCCTTGGTATTCTCGCTTCGGTTGGATTGAAGAGGATCAAAAGCGTTAAAAGTAAATTTCTTCTCAAGAAAAGGGGATTGAAAAACATCTGAATCCCTTATGCTATCTTTCTCCCAAGTTGTGTCATTACAAATCATTTTATTTGTCAAGGGGGAAAAATGGAATTAAGGGCAAATGCCGCTTATATCTAAATCCCTTCTTTTATAACAAAGATTACATTTATTCCCAATTTGTACTATTTTTGTCCTACACATTCACGGTTAAAAATAATAACCCCAGAGCAGGGCAATTAGTTGCAATAAACAAGGTTAAGTTTTAAAAATAAGTTACACTATTTTTTTTCAAAAGTACTGCAGACAGATCATCTTTCAAAATAGGGGATAGCTAGTTAAAAAGTTCCACGATGCAGCACCACAGAGGCAAACAAGAGAAAAAGGGGTAGATTAAAGCATCTACTCAGGACAACTAAACTGGAAAGCCATTTTGTATCCAGGATGCCAGTCCATCGTTCTGAGTGGTGCGGTGGCCTAGAGGTGGAGCTCTCACCTCACAATCAGGAGGCTTTGAGTTGGATCCTAGGTAGAGGCAGGTATTTCTGTCTCTGGGCACAATGAGAATATATCTACCGAACAAAACTTCACACTGGGGACAGGAAGGGCATCTGGCCAGTAAACACTCAGCTCCATTCAGTTGCCTAGATTCCACCCCAAAAAGGGATTACGGGATTGTTAAAAGAAGATGAAAGATGATTCCATCCCATCATTTCCTTCACATCTAAGAATTCCCCAAATCTGATGATTGCCATTTCTGATTATCCATCATAAAGAACCGCTGGATTCTTACCTAATAGCCTCTTCCAGTTTTTGATAAGGAGTTTAGCCAGCGCCACCACTTCCTTGTCCGAGCAATGCTTACGCACTGTGTTGACAGCCACACCAATTTTGGTGGTCTGAAAGAAAGCAAAGAAGGATTTACATTATTGGAATCCATACTTTGTGGGGAGGAGAATCTCAGTATCCCCATTTTCCAATCATCATCATGACATCAAGGGATGTCAAGATAGGGAAGACCTTCCTTTGCTCAAGATGCTTCATTTCCTTAGTTCTTCCTCACCACCAATGAAAACAATTACTAGATCCATTTACAGCACCCCTCAATTGCCAAACAGTAAGTGGCAGTGCATTAAAAAGATCCACATGTGCTGGGGGTTAGCGGCTTGTGAAAATCCACACAATTGGGTGCAACTATAGTGAAAAGAGATGGGCCTCCATTTTGATATCTTGCAGATTCTGGTGTTCCCTGGCAAGTAGTCCTGATTGAAACCAAGCAAAAAGAAAATGATAAACCACTTAACAAAACCAGCATTAAACCACATTGGGTAATAAAGGAGGACACCATAAATACAAAGGTGATCAGACAAATTCTTAAAACTTCAGGAGCAATTTGGTGTCACACTTGGGAGATACTATCTTCAAGGGTAAAATAGACTTAAAATGTATTAAAATTATCTTCAGCTTTCCCAACCATGCATCAGACTAGAAGTGGAAGATATCTAAGTGTCCTCAAATGCTGGCTTACTGGATGGCTTTGATTCTCTTCTTCTCTCTCAGCCTCCCTTCTCAGGGCTGCTGAGAAGACAAAGTGGATGCTAGGAATAAAGAAATTCATCTGCAATTCCTGGAGGAAAACTGAAATTAACCTAATACAGGCTGATGACAGTTCTTTGCAAGAGAGGTCTGTTTTCCATGCTGGTTCTGCTGCCAGTAATTTTCACTATCCTTACCATGACCGTATTAAGCATGTGGCATTGTGCTTAATGATCACAATGATGGCAACCGGAAGTGCCAGAATTGCTGTCGATAACCATTACAATAACACGACATCTTGCCAGTGGTGGGATTTAGCCGGTTCATACCGGTTCAAGCGAAGGGGTTGTTAAATTAACCACCCACCCTGCTATCAAAGTGGATCCTGGCCACTGCACTGCAATGGGAAAACCAGTAATGGAGTGGTTGGTGCAAGGGGAGGAGAAGGCCGCTTTCCCTCTTTCTTCACCCTGCTCCTCCTCCTTCCCTCACGCTGACCACTCCATGGCCCATTTCTCCATTGGAGCGCAGCGCCCAGGATCCGCTTTGATAGTGGGGAGAGGGGTAATTTAACAACCAGTTCGCCCAGGGTCAGGTTGGCCATTGTGGGAGGCTCGTTCCACATATGGGGCGGAGCTGGAGGATGGTGATAGGCCACGCCTCCCGTGACAGCCAACCTGACCCTGGGTGAACCGGTTGTTAAATTATTTGAATCCCACCACTGCATCTTGCTTTAAAACTGTATTACTTAGCAACGGAGATGCTGTTCCCCATAACCATCGTTCGATGAAGACTGCCTGTTTCATAGCTGAAACACAGGAATGCTTGGAGTTAAAAGGCCTGTTAAATGGGTTCAAATCTACATTTCTCAAGAGAACAAAGCAACGCAGCCTTACCTGCAGCAGCTCAACACTCATGGTACAGCTATTCAGTTTCTTCAAAAGGTCCATAGCTCCTTCCTAAGAGGGGGAGAAAGAGCCCAGAAGGCATCATTCATACTTCAGTTTCTGTTTTTCTTTCTTTTTCATCCTTTAAATGTTCCAAGAGAGCAAAAAGTGCCTCTTCTAAAGCACCCAGAGGTTGCAGACGCTCTCGTAAAAACGCCTCCCATCTTGAATGCAGCAAAAAACATTCACAACATTCCCAAAACATTCACTTTTATTTATTTCATTTTCAGCCCACCTTTATTACTTTATAAGTAACTCAAAGTGGTGCACAGGCATAATACTCCTTCCTCTTCCTATTCTCCCCCAAAACAACCCTGTGACGTGGGTTAGGCTGAGAGAGAGTGATTGGCCCAAAGTCACCCAGCCTACTTCCATCCCTAAAATGGAACTAGAACTCACAATCTCCTGTATATATTTTGATCTTTTAGCCCCTTACCTCCTTCACAACTCTTTCATTTTTTTAAAGTATTTCCTAAGAGTTTCTGTTTGGCTTCTCTAAGACCTCGCTATAAATAAAATATGAGGCAGGAGGCTTGGAAATTAAATTGGAACATGCCAGTTTTTCAATCATAATTTTCCCTTCATTAAAACAATTAAAACATCGCTATCGCTATTTGGGGCATTGGCCAAGATAAATTGCAAACGAGATGTCTGAAGACATTGATCGGGTGATCTTCGGGCAATAGATATTCCCAACTGGATTTGTTAGTTACAGACACGGGGAATTAAAAACAAAAATTCTTTCTCTAATTTTTGACATTAATAAGAACATATCCATGAAATAGATCAGTGTTTCTCAACTTTGGCAGCTTAAAGATATGTGGCCTTCAACTCCCAGCTTTCCCCAGCTAGCTTTCTGGAACTTTAAGTCTGTACATCTTCCAGCTGCCATGGTAGAGAAAAATGAAACAAAACAATCTGGAAGGGAATTTTCTTGCAGAAGTTTCATTACCCAAACTGGTGCATTGATGATGTTACCTAGTTTAGATAATGAAAAGTCTGCAAGAAAACAACCAAGCACAGAGAGCACCAAAGCCCCCTCATTTTAACCGCAGGCCATAAATAATCTCCTTTATTCGTACTTCATCCCATATCAAAACACCGTAAGTAAAAGAGGTGGTTAAAAGCTTCCATAAAGGACTGTATATATCCTGATATCTTTTCAGAGCCTGCTAATAACCGGTTTCAGCAATATCATCCCCCACCTGAATATCTTTGAAGGCCAAAGATAAATCCAATATATAACTTTGCCATCTGTCTCTTGCATAGATTCAGTTCCCTGCAATTGCCAATCTTCTACTTGTTTTGAAAGCTAGGGAAGAGCAGAAAGATGGGCGGTAGAGGAGGAGAGAGAAAAAGAGAAAGAGCAATAAAACTTATGCTTTGTTTTGTCGTTGTCTTCACGCTGTGGTGTATGAATATCAGAAACGGATAGGGACATGGCACTGGGCCATTTTGATCACGTTAGCCAATTCTAGAGATAAGCAAAGTTTCCTCACCTAAAGGCCACACATTATTTATTCCTACATACCTCTGTATGCCACCTACTCCAATTTCTAGATAGCTCACAATAAAACCATCAAAGCATCAAGAAACAAAATATTTAATACATTGTGTGCTTGCTAACGCTATCTCCTTGGTGGGAGAGTCAGTCAATGCTAGACACCAGGAAATTCCATGGCTGAAGACTGGCTTGGGAAGTCAAAAAAAAATGGCCTGAAAGAAGGCAGTGGCACATTATTTGCATATTATTGCCAACAAAACAATATGCATGTGTTCATGACATGATCAAGAGCCAAACTTAACTTGACGAGAGTTTACTTTTCTAAATTATTAAAAAGCAAAAGCAAAATAGAATGAGAAACATTGACAACACTGCAATTGGGACAAGTTTCAAAAATGAGAGTCGTGTTTACTTCACTGTCATCCTTATCCCCTTTGGCTTATCTTATTTATTCCAGAAACATATTGAAGCTCAACGCTGCAACCCTGCAGCCCTTTTCAAGGTCCACTGACTGTTTCTTCATTCTAAAGAAAATTAGTGGCCTGTCCACCCAGGCTGGCCTCCCCACAAATCAGAATTTCTAATCATGTTCCAGCACAGGGTTTCCACCGTGGGAAGAACACTACCAGCTGTCCACCTTTATAGTTGAAGGGAGAACCTGGAAAATAAGATTAAAGAAATTATTTGTAGTCCACCCAGGCTAGAACAAAGTTTGCAAGGGAAGTCAAACATTAACTTCAAGATGTAATCATCTTGCTGTAGAGTGCTCAGTGCGTTTCATGCTTACATTTCTGGGATTTAAAAGCCTCCGATTCTAACCAGATGCATTGCTTCTGCTGGCATGAAAGGACAAAATATATCTTTCCGATTAAATAGGTTTCTGGAATAATTATGATAAACCAAAGGGAATAAGAATGACAGTGAAGCAAACACGATTCTCGTTTTTGAAACATGTGCCAATTACAATGCCTTGGTAAGGCCACACTTGGAATACTGCATTCGGTTTTGGTCACCACAATGTAAACAAGATGTTGAGACTCTAGAAAGAGTGCAGGGAAGAGCAACAAAGATGATTAGGGGCCTGGAGGCTAAAACGTATGAAGAACGGTTGCAGGAATTGAGTATGTCTAGTTTAATGAAAAGAAGGACTAGGGGAGACATGATAGCAGTGTTCCACTATCTCAGGGGCTACCACAAAGAAGAGGGAGTCAAGCTATTCTCCAAAGCACCTGAGGGTAGGACAAGAAGCAATGGATGGAAACTAATCTGTATTAAACCTGACACTGTGGTTTTTCCCCAAACCCCAAAAACTTTAACCTTAGACTGTCTACTATTGACCTTACCCCTTTCCTAAGAGGTCTGTAAGGAGCGTGCATAAGTGCACCAATGTGCCTACTGTCCCTGCCCTATTGTTTCTTTTTTATCATGTACTCATAACTATGTCTATACTTATACCTGTAATCTTATAATCACTTGACAAAATAAATAAATAAAATAAGTAAATAATCAGGGAGAAACAACCTAGAACTAAGGAGAAATTTCCTGACAGAACAATTAATCAGTGGAACAACTTGCCACCAGAAGTTGTGAATGCTCCAACACTGGAAGATTTAAAAAAGATGTTGGGTAATCATTTGTCTGAAGTGATGTAAGTTTCCTGCCTAAGCAGGGGGTTGGACTAGAAGACCTCCAAGGTCCCTTCCAACTCTGTTATTCTAAGACTATTCTAAGTGTCTAGCCTTTTCACCCTTTTTTTAAACAGAGGCCCTTATAAAAAAAATGATAGCTGATAGAAGCAGCCCCCATATAAGGTTTATAAAATATTACAGGCGGACTACTTCTGTTCTTTACTTGCCAAAGTGTCAATTAGTTTCTTTTTCTGCTTTCAGATTCAAGACATGTCTTTTTAATTGAACTTTTGAAAAGGCCCAGTGTGAGCATTTAAAGTTAGATACGCCTCCCCAGTTTAATCTAGTAGATGAATTATATGTTCTTCTGAATTTCCGTACATCATCCTGTTTGTTTTGTTAAGTCTGGATAGGTTCCAGAAACGAAGGAACACCCTTTGCGGAGGGGGCACAAATGAGACAGACCACATCATATTTATAGGTGAGAGTTGACTTCTGGAGAAAAGCTGGGATTTGTTGTTGTTTTTTAAGTGTCATTTGTCTATTTGGGGATTTATTCTTTTTCATATGAAAAAAAAAAAATGGAATAAATTGTCTTGCATTCTCAACAGCCGTGCCTAGAGGGACTTCTGAGAGACCAAAAAGGAAATATGAGGGTCAGGAATAATTCTTAACCTCCAGTTGGCTTATCCCTAAGTTAGGCAACAACAATATTACTATCAGCAGTGAAGTAACCTCATTCACTATGAATAGAGTCTGGATAGTGATAGAAGAGCGAGTCAGTTTAGTCTAAAGCAGGAGTCTCCAACCTTGGCAACTTTAAGCCTGCCGGACTTCAACTCCCAGAATTCCCCAGCCAGGGCAGGAGTGTCAAACTCAAGGCCTACGGGCCGAATCCAGCCCACAGGGTGCTTAGATCTGGCCCATGAGGCTGACCCGGAAACAATGAAAAACCAGCCTGCAGTGACTCTGCCAGCAAAAAATGGAGCTCAGGAAGTCCACATGCGACCCTCATTAGCTCCATTTTTGCTGGCTGAGGGTTGCAGGAGACCACCACAGCCGAAAACGGAGCTCGGGAGCTTGTTTTTGCTGGCTGAGCACTCAGGCCGCCACAGGCGCCCCCGACAAGTGATGTCAAGGTGGCCAAACCACCCCAGCCCTCTGAAGTCAAACACAACCCTGGTGCATCCCTCAATGAAATCGAGTTTTGACACCCCTGGTCTAGAGGTTAAGGAACCAGGCTAGAAAGCAGGAGACCAAAGCAAAGTCCCACCATGAAAACCGGCTGGATGACTTTGGACCAGTCACTCTCTCTCAGCTCAACTCACCTCACAGGGTTGTTGTTGTGGGGGAAATAGGAAGAGGAAGAAGCCGTGCTGGATATCTTCACTGCCTTGAGTTATTTGTAAAAATAATAAAGGCAAGATATAAAACCATTTTAAAAATATCAATTATCAGCAACAAAGTAACCAGACCCACTATGAATAAAGGTTGTAAGAAGAGCAGGCCCTGGAATGGATTTGTTGAACCAAGTTGAATCCAACGCCAGCGGAAAAGTCTACATACAGCCAAGGTTGGGCAAATAAACATTTGATGGAGCTGAAACATGTACTATGAGAAGAAAAGCAGGACTGCCTCCTCCTGCCTGCTGGCTCAAATCAAAACAGATTTTGTAGCTTAATTATACACTTCTAACATCTTGTTCCCTTGTCAATGTCCAAGGGCCTTTAGCTGAGACCTTGAATGTGACCAACAAATACTCTAGGTTAGTATCATAATTGCTAGTAAATATCTACTGGCCACCCAGAAGTTGTGGGTGCTCCAACACTGGAGGTTTTTAAGGAGAGGCCGGAAAAGCCGTTAGTCTGAAATTGTATAGGGGGTTCATGTTTGAACAGTTGGTTGGACCAGAAGGTATCCAAAGTATCCGTCCAAGGCTTTTATACTCATTGGAGAAGGCCGCCTCCTCCTGCTTCACCCAAGGGTTCCATCGGCCTGGTGTCTTCCAAAATTTTAGGCTGGGTGGTGTCATGTTCGATTTAAAAAATAGGGATGTGGGCCACTCCACCTTACCAAAAGCAGATAGCACACAGGGCCCCCTTCCCTCCTCCTCCTCCTCCTCCTCCTCCTGTTATTTCTACTCCTCCCATACCATCCCTGCGTTAGGAGCCATGCCCCAAGATCAAATTTAAGAGCTCCAGCCTTTGCCAAGCACCTGTTTCCCAAAACCTTCCCTTCCGCCATCAGGAGGCTCTCGGTCTGAAAGTTAACTTGCAACTCGGATGTGAGTTCAGCTTGAATACACGCACCTGGGAATGGGGGGGTGGGCTGAAAAAAAGCTGGAACTTTCAAGTAAGTAGAGGAGATTGCAGAGTGAATGGCTACTACTGACTCAGCCAAGGTTACATGAATGTAAAACCACTTCCCCTTCCCCTCCCCCCCCCCGCGCGTTTTCCAAAGACTCTACTACGCCTCTTCGCCTGCTGAACGATTTGCAAACCCTCCGAAGGGCAACCTAAAGCGACTTGAAAAACAACCCACGGCGCGGATTGCACAAACCTCCCCCAAAGCCTGCAAAACGCGATTGTTGGTAGCAAAAGAGCGAAGGAGCGAGCGAGCCAGCCAAAAAGCGCAACGTAAGAAACACGTAGTACGAAGTTTTATTTTGTTTCTGTTTTTTTCCCCCTTACCGTGTTCTTCCTCGACACCATCTTATCCAACTTTTTGGCCGTCCGGATCAGCTCCTCCGCTTGCCCCATGGCTTCAAGCCGTCCAAACGGGCGTCCGTCCACACGCTCGAGGTCCAAAGAGAGAGACACGTGTCTTGTTTATATACGTATGGATCAAAACACAGCTCGGGGGAATGATGATCCGCCCCCCGAGGTTGGGGCTCTTGTTTTCAAAACACTTCTAAGCGTTGAGGAGATGATCGGTTTGTTTATGTAGGGAAAGAAGAAAGAGGGAAAGTGCTTGTGGCGTTAAAAAAGGGGGAGTTTGGGAAAGAAAAGGGAAAGTTTGTTTTGCGCTAACTCAACTACAAGTTGGACCAAGGGAAGAGAGGAAAAGGGGGAGTGGCGAGCCAGGGACTTATAAACGACTTGCCATGCTGTCGAAATAGCACCCTGGGGACGAGCTAAATATAGGAGCCAAGGATCAAGTGGTGGAAAGCAAAAAGGAGAGACAGGGGAAAAAAAGTACAGGCAGGGCGAGATGGGCGGTGTTTGAGACCACGTGCGAAGGGGATGTGCTGAGAACTCCACCGGGTGGGGGTTAAAAGCAAGGAGATCGTTCGGGAGTGGCCTCCCAGGATCCGCTTCAGGGTTTGAAGGAGGCGAGGGCTGCCCACACAGCTGCCTTTTACGATGCTGTTTACAACCCTAAAGCAGGGGTCTCCACCCTTGGCAACTTTAAGATTTGTGGACTTCAACTCCCAGAATTCCTCAGCCAGCTGGCTGAGGAACTCTGGGAGTTGAAGTCCAAAAGTCTTAAAGTTTGCCAAGGTCGGAGACCCCTGCCCTAAAGCTGGCTGAGGAACTCTGGGAGTTGAAGTCAACAAGTCTTAAAGTTGCCAAGGTTCAGAAATGCTGCCCTGAAGGGGTAGGCCAGGGGTTTTCAAACTTGGCAGCTTTTAAGACTGGTGGACTTCAACTCCCAGAATTCCTGAGCTAACATGACTGGAGGAGGAATTCTGGGAGTTGAAGTCCACCAGCCTTAAAGCTGTCAAGTTTGAAGACCCCTGGGATAGGCCTTCAAAGTGACTCAGGCTCTCTTTCAATGGAATGGGCACACCCTCCCCTCTACACCCCTTCCCCTAAATCAGAAATAATATTCCCTTGCTCCCATTTTTGAAGTTAAAGTTATAGCCTGCCATGATGGGATCAAGAGCTGCGGCTTGCCTAGGGTTTTGGTTTCAGGTCCGTTAGTGAAAAGTTGTGTTACAGAACTTTAGAAGGGAAATTGGCACCTGGTTGGGAGCACGGGGTTGTTGATACACTTTGACTGACAGAATTTGAATTAGATATTTGAAGCATGCGGGGAGAGAGAGAGAGAAAGAGGAAGGCAGTTCTAAACAATATTGTCAAAGTTTGGAGTCTTTCTATTTATAACCTAATTTGACACACCCGTTCTCTTAATTATTAAAATTGAAGATACATGCTTTGCAGAGGTGGTATTCAGCAGGTTCTGACCAGTTCTGGAGAACCGGTAGCGGAAATGTATATCAGACACTAATACAATTGAGTGAGTCCAGAAGTATTTCATGGGAAGAGTACTACATTCCTCTGCTCGCAACAGAATACACATGCATACATATATACATATACATGTACATATACACATACGTACATGTACATATACACATACATACATTGGCCCATTAGTAAAAGTGGAGAGGGGGTGAGTTTCTGCCTCTTTGAGTTTCTACTTTTCTTTTTTAGAGGAAATATCCTGCCTTTTTAGTATATCCTAAAATATTTCATTTTCCTAGGAGAGGGGTGGGTGTTAACTTCCAACAATTTCATCAGTTCAAGAGCCAATCAATCCATGGTACTTTCAGTAACCAGATCTGCATTCCCTTGAGGGTATCTCTACATCGCTTCATTTTCCTTGGTACTCGGCTTTACAACACCACTGAAAAGGCTCTTGCTGAAATTGTAATCTTTTTTTTTTCTGCGTTGAAGTGCCCTTATTCTTCATGATCTTGACTCAGCCTGTGTTTCCTTTCCACCCTAGAATTAATCTCCTTCTAACTTCCCCAGCACAGTGACTTTTATCTGCTGGTCTCCTATCTTCACCAAAACATTAAAAAGAAAAGCTGTTTTTTAAATGTTTTAAAACCTTAGAAATAAGAGGACGCTTCCCCACCTCATTTCACAAAGTTTTGGCCTCATTCTTCCGGTGATACCATCACTTCTCAGGAAATGGCCCTGCTATGATCAGAGGCTTTGTTTTAGGGGGAAAATTGGGGCAGAGGTGGTATTTAGCAAGTTCTGACCAGTTCTGGAGAACCAGTAGCGGAAATTTTGAGTAGTTCGGAGAATCGGCAAATCCTGCCTCTGACTGGCCCCGCCCCCATCTATTCTCTGCCTCCCACTGAGTCCCAGATGATTGGCTGGCTCTTCTTTGGTTGCCCTGCCCAGGAGAACAGAACTGGAAAGCAGGTTAGTGGGGTGGGGAGGGAATGGGGATTTTGCAATAACCTTCCCCCAGGAGTCCGGAGGGAAGGGGGGTTTTGCAGTATCCTTCCCCTGCCACGCCCGCCACGCCATGCCCATAGATCCAGTAGTCAATTTTTTTTGAATCCCACCAATGAATTGGGGTCCTCTTGTCCAGGGGCCTCCAACCTTGACAACTTTAAGACAAAGCTGGCTGAGGAACTCTGGGAGTTGAAGTCCACAAGTCTTAAAGTTGCCAAAGTTGGAGACCCCTGCTCTTGTCAGGCAGGAAGAATTGGGATCACACAGTAAGTTCCAATTCAGATGGTTTATTGCTCATGCCTATACAAAACAATCTAGTCAATTAAGAGTCAGCACTAAATTGGTGATAGATGAAAGTGAATTGATTGATTGAGGGGTTAGACTTAGACATTTGTAGAAATGTAAGGACTCTAGACTCATTACTTGCTTGACTCCATCCCCAGGCCCTGCCTGCTCTTCTCCTACATCCTTCACATTATAATATCGGAGGTCCACTTTGCCAAAATTTTCCTACTCTGACAATGGCACTATAGAGAAACACATAAACGAATTCTCAATCAATATGGATCCTGACAGGGAATTATGAGAGGTACATTCAAAACTATTCACACAGCCAGGGTACCCCAAAAATATATATTCCCCAAAATATATTCCCCAAAGATTCCAGCTGTGCCCACTCTTGCAAAAGCAAGGAATTTTCTACAATACAAAATTACACTGAATTTTCCAACTCTTTTTAGCCAAGTGAGATCAATATGTCAAGAGTCATGTTGTCTTTTTCTGTTCACATAGCCTTCAGTCTCTTATAAAGTTAAAATGGAAGAGTTAATTCCTTTCTGATTACTTTGAAATGAAGGTAGAGTTCCAAAATCTTTTTTCCATAAAAACCCAGTAATTTTAGGATCCTGGAGAAGTCACTTCCTAGCTGATTCTGTTAATTAATTTCATTAAATAATTGTATCCTGCAATAGAGGCTGCCACCCCTTTATCAGATAAGAAATTGGGCAGACCCTAATCTGCTGTTTCATCTGGAACCATAACGTTCAGTTTCTTCATCCCATTTCATTTAACAGGGATCTTTTATCTTCTCAACACCCTTCCCCAGTTCACCCTTTCACCCTTTAAAAATGACACACCATAAACTTAAATAGAATCTCCCAAAGTGTTACACTTGTTAGTCAAAATTCAGTCTTTTGAGCAGAAAAAGAAATGCAGACGTAATAAATAATACTACACTTTTCAAGAAGTTTAATAGTGTGGGAAACTGCAACAATATGAAGACTTTTATCAATTCATATTAATTGGAGTCACGTTTTGTATGTTTACAACAAAAAACTATGACAGTATGGTGCTGAGTTATTTCATCCAATGCATTTCTAGGTGTGGATGTAACGCTTAAAAGCTGTTGCCAGAATCCTCAGGGCTAGATTATTAGGAACAACAACAACACACACACACACACACACACAATCACACATGCACACAGAGAGAGAAACTTCAGCAAATTGGCAACAGTCTGTTATTTCTGTCTTTCCCAAACAGCCAATTTTGTCTGGAAATCCTGACAAATTCTTCCCTCTCCAGGAGGAGCCAATTTACAAAATGTCATCACAGGAAAGAAGTTTGCATACATCCCAGGAAGAGGTAAAAACCTGCTTTCTTTGGAAAAAGAAAATATATGCAACCTTTGTACCCAAGGCCAAGTGAATGACGCAAGGGATTGCACCTTCCGATTGGTTCCTGCCTCTATGGCTCCTAAGCCTCTGAAAATTCAGAACATTCCCTTTAGTTCTGTAGCCTGAGAGGGAGATTGTCTGATTGGTTCAACCAATCCCACCCCTTACCACAATGTTTCTCAACTATGGCAGTTTGAAGATGTACGGACTTCAACTCCCAGAATGTAGGAGACAGACACGGAGCCTAGGGGTGGAGTCAGGAGAGGAATCAGCCTAGAATCCTTACATTCTACTAAATAATCCAAGTCCATCTTGGATTTGGTTAACTCTTATCTAGTGCCAATTTAGTGAGATTAATGTCAGGCTGGGACCACACATTTATGTTCCAGCTAAGATGATTTACTGCTAATGCCTAAACACAAGAATCTAGTCAACTTCATGTCAACATTAACTTGGTGCAAAATAAGAGTTAACAGATTCCACAGATTCTTGGGTTGGTGTGAACATAACCACTCCAGACTGGTTCCTCTCTTGACTCCTCCAACTTCTGCTTCTTTTTCTCCTTCTCAGAATTTTCCAGCTGGCATGCTGGGAATTGAAGTTCAGCTATCTTCAAGCTGTCAAGGTTTATCAGGTTAAATGTAAACTTTTTAACAGGTGCCCAGGTGATGTGCTGTGCTTCAGATCCAAAGGTAGAAAAATGCCATGGTGAGGTGGGTGGAAAGAGGGAACCTGTCAGGACTTCCTTAATTCAAACATGCCCATTTCCAAGATCTCACACTGTTCGTGTGAACCTATGCAAGATACATCTTCTTTAAGGAGATATTTGTCTCAAAACACCTTTTCGACTTCGCACCCCATGTGCTGAGTCGGTGGAGGGTGACTTAGCACAAAGTGTTTAGTGGTTTATTGAGCAGACTGTGTTAATCCAGACAGGATCTTAATTTAGTAACCAGAGTAAGGAAGTTCTGAGATCCTTCAGCTGGAAGAGTGACAGAACATGACAGGGTCTTTTGAATGCAAAATAAACCACATACACTGGAATTATGGGGGAATCTCTTCCCAAAAGGCAACTTGGATATTTCCCCAGAGATCTTGATGTTCATCCTAGACATCTCTAGCCCATGATGGCCAAATGCTATTAGTTTTTTCCTAAAAGTATAAAACAAACATGTTTCCCACTTAGAATTGAGAAAGTAGTCTTTTGTTCCAAAACAGAGATATTTAAATGCAATTAATTCAAATAGCAAAACAGGTCAAACATCCATGATTAAAATGGAGTTCTGATCATTATCTAGAAAGCTCTCTTTAATCTTGTAGGGTTTTTTTTTCCGTGAAAACTGGGAATGTAGCTGTTACTTGGTTATGTTTCTCTTGAGTTTTATACAGAACCCAATTAAGACACAAGAATTTTGAATAAATCTATGATAATGAACTACATAGCACTGCCACTCTATATATTTTTTAAAACTTTATTAGAAACCAAGGACAAAAAGGCATTTTTGTTATGATACGTTCAGTAATAAAAAAGAAAAAAATATCGTGTTTTTTTTAATGCATTATATGACCACAAAATTGCTGTTCGTTGTAATTTCATTTTACAGCAAGAGATAATTGGGTCCAGCAAACCAGTCAAAGTACCAAAAGATCTTTTTCAAGAAAACTAATATTCTTGCAAGTTTCTAGTCTGAATAAATCTTGCAATATACACGAAGAAAATGAGACACCCTCGTTTTTAAGCATTTGCAACTAGCAAATGTAGAGGTGAGAACCCACTGCCAAATCATATCAGAAAGTAGGCAGCCCTAATTGTATTACTGCAGTATAAAAATCTGCTTTTCAATTTCTAAGTGTTCTTGCCTGTTAAAAAGACTTGTTTCTTATCATAGGAAATATTTTATTCATTCATTTGATTTTTTTTTTATTAATTTTTTTATGCCACCCAACTCCCCTACAAGGTGACTCTATTCACAGGAGCAAAAATATCAGAAGGAATCCAGTATCACCATTGCTGATTAATAAATCTTATTAAAAAACATAGGATTAAATGTGTGGACTTTAGTTCATGAAAGTTGATGCTTTTTTAATAAAATCTGTTAGCCAGAAAAAAATACTACGGTTTTCCTTCCACCTTTCTCTTTCATTTTTGTTTCTCAGTCAGTATTCTTGGGGATTCTATGTAAGTGAGCGAGAGTGCAACTATTGTTGAAACCGTTTCTTATAATAATGGCTTCCTCTTGTTCTGTAGCCTTCCTGGCTACTCATCCTTCTCAAATCTGGGGGAAAAAATCTCCCAGGACTTCTCCCCTAATGTCCTTTCTTGGGACTGAATGGAAGTGTGGCACCAACAGTGGGAATGAGCTGGTGTAGACCAGTGGCTCTCAACCTTTTCTTCACCATGGATCCCCCCTTTTAAAAACCTTTTGTGGCCACAGACCACCATGACTTAACTCAAGATTTAAATCATAAGGTTGCTTCAAGTCTTTGCGGACCCTCTGTGACATCACAGCCCACCCTCCAGGAGTCTGCGGACTACAGGTTGAAAATCACTGATGGAGGAGAGGGCCAGGATGAACCCAAGGGAGGGGTCAAATGCATCATCAGTCATGAGTCCCCTTGCACTCATAAAAGGTCTAAATCCAGCCCACCTTGAATTCCTTCTACTCTTATCTCCCGCTAATTTCCCTTGGCTGTTGATAGTTCAGATTCTTGTAGACAGCTTAAGCTTGCAATAAATCTTTATGCCTTTGAACTCTCTGGCTCTCTTAATTTTCCTGGCGCTTGACAAATAATTCTCCATGACAGAAAGTGTGTGGATGCAAACACACACAGCACCGCTGTCACACTGAACAAATGCCAGAATTGCATACTCTACCAAGGAAGAATTTGAGAAGTCCCTTAATCTTTCCAGAAATTCCTACTAGATTTCAACACCTTTCAGAGGCGACTAGCAAGAAAAATTCTGCTGCAAAAGTGATGTGCAATCTTAAAAGGACAAGCCCAAGAGCTGCTTTGTGGTGCATTATTCTTAAATGCAGTCTGTTAATCTGTAATTTTAGTAATAAAGTGCTTTTTTAAAGGAACGAAGGAAGGAAGGAAGGAAGGAAGGAAGGAAGGAAAGAAAGAGAGAGATAGATCTCTGATTCAAGTTTATCTCCTGATGATGTCATAGACTTGTCTATATTATTTTCTCACAACAAGATGGAAATGGTTTTCCATTACCTTTTTCCAGGACACTCTTCCCCCAAATTCACATCTAGCCAACAACCCTGGAGGTCTCCCGTTCAAGTATTAACCTGGCCTGACTCTGCTTAGCTTCCAAGCCCAGACAAGATGAATCATGTGTCATGATCTGCTAAGAAGAAACGGTTTAGTTAACCACATATTTTAATGAGTTGACACTGGCAAACTATTGGCCTCTAGGTATAAGGGATTAAAACAGCCTAAATCCTCTCAATTCTTAAATCTCTGGCCACTTTTAATCTATGCTAAATTAAAGATGATGGATCTAAATCCCTAAACACTGGGAGATTAAATTATATCTCTGATCTGAACAGATAATTATAGTGGTAATTTTGGACAACCTTATCTAGGAAAAGCAATGAATATAGGAAGGTTCATTTTTTTGATTCATAGAGCCTCACAGTTACCCTTTTGTCTCCAGGAATATGTATCTTGGAGTAAGGACCATCCAGGATCCAAGCACAAGGACATTTCATTAAGCCTCAAGATAACAAAATAACAGAGTTGGAAGGGACCTTGGAGGTCTTCTAGTCCAACCCCCTGCTCAAGCAGGGACCCCTATACCATTTCAGACAAATGATTGTCCAATCTCTTCTTTAAAAACCACCACCCACAACTTCTGGAGGCAAGTTGTTCCACTGGTTAATTGTTCTCACTGTTAGGAAATTACTCCTTAGTTCTAGGTTGCTTCTCTCCTTGATTAGTTTCCATCTATTGTTTCTTGCCTTGCCTTCCAGTTCTTTAGAACATAGATTGACTCCCTCTTCTTTGTGGCAGCCCCTCAAAATATGCAGATGTGGACTGCAGCTTCATCACAGCATTTGGAGCTAAAATGGCACTTCCTGCTTGAGTCTATTTAGTGATGCTTTTTTTCCTTCAAAATCGCTGAAGATAGTCGGAAGTCATTTTAGAGCAAAACTAATGCCGTTTGAAAAATGAGCTCCTACCTCAGACTGTTCTGTGGAACAGAGAAAATCTGATAAAATGGTTAATATGGGGCTTTCATTTTCAGGACAAATGCACGCTTTCAAATGTGCCATGCTCTTGTCAAAGTTTTGTCCCTGGGATTTCATCAGCAAGTTAGCTGGAGACAAGAAAATAACTGAGTGTACGAATTCTATAATAAGCAGGTACGTTGATCTCAAGATACTGAGAACCAATGCTTCTTGTAGACATTGCAGACCCCAAATATGGATGAATGTCTAATGCCATCAAATGCCACAATAAGGCCATTTGACACTGTCACAACTATATTCAACTACACAGTACAGTTAGAAATAGGTAGGCCTCGACTTACGACTATAATGGAGCCCAAAATTTCCATTACTAAGTAAGAAATTGTTAAGTGAATTGATGCATTTGTTAATAATATGGTTGTTAAATTAACCTGGTTTCCCCATTGACTTTTGTCAGCAGGTTGCAGATCACATGACTCCAGGATTCTGCAACCGTCATAAATATGAGTCAGTTGCCAAGCCTCTGAATTTTGACCATAGGGATGTCGCAGTGGTTGTAAGCATGAAAAGGGGTCATCAGTCACATTTTTCAGTGCCATTGTAACTTCAAGCGGTCACTAAATGAAGTGTTTTAAGTAAAGGACTATCTGTACAACTGTCATTTCTTAAGCAAAAATCTTCTGCATCCAGAATTAATCCGTAATATCTTTTTTTTTTCAAAATCACTTACAGAACCCCAAATATATGATTAAGAGGTGAGTTCACTTCTGACACACAGCAATTAGGAAGAAATGAAAAGCCCTCCTCCCCAAAAAAGAAAGCTATTTGTTATTTAAGAACGTTGTACATAACTACCATTTCCTTCTCATATTCTCATTCCTCTTTCCTTAAGAGGATTTATGTTTTAAAAGAAACTAAAACTTTAGGTAAATAAACTGAAAGTCCAAAGCCAGGCTTTATTACATAAACCTTTGTACATAGAGACTGACCTCTCTGTCTTTCGTCATTAAAATATTTCTTCATAGTTCCTTCTACCTGTTCTTAGTATCCACAAGTGCATTTCTGTAGGTTTTCATATTTTTTTTGCCTGAATATGTATCTAAACTGCCAGACTTTTCTATATTGTGATTAATTCTGCATGAACAAGAAAAATGGCTATTCCTCTCATTCATAGGACCTGAAGAAAATGGGGATTAAGTGGCACTGTTCTTAAGACACACTTTTCATCAGTCTAATTTTCTATCCAGCCCATTTAACAATGTCTATATAATGTCAATATATAATGCGTATAAATATAACATTTTAAAATCACGTTTGTTGAGATTGTGTTGTGTGCAGTGAGTTCAGCCTCTTACTGTTTTAAAATAAGCATTTTCTGCCTGTCACAGTCCTTTTCTCTCTGTCTGATTCTCTTTTTATTTTTAATTTTGCAAATTTCCAATAAATCTACAAACTGGTGGATTTTGCAAAAGACCTGACTTTGAAAGTCATTTGTTTGCACAATAAGTGAATGAAAAAAACAACAACAAACTATATGTAGAATGAAAGTCTGAGACTTGAAAACTGGTCAAACCAGATTGGGAAAATCCAAGACACAAAGAGATTTAACCTCTTAAGGAGCAGACCTTCGAAATGTTTCATGACCACGTAGGCACTTTGCATGATGGCATACCTTCCAGGACATTTGGTTAACATCTAAAGCTTTCAGACAGCTGCACGTGTTCAGAAGTAACATTTGAAGGGACATACATACATCTGTTTCCATTACAGGGAGTCCTCACTTTATAACAGTTCGTTTAGTGACCGTTCAAGGCAGTGGTGGGATTCAAATTTTTTTTACTACCAGTTCTGTGGGTGTGGCTAGGCAGCATAGCCATGTGATTAGGTGGGTGTGGCTTTTTTGCTTGTTTTTTTTGCAGCAAACTGCCCCCCCCCAAATTTGGGGGTCTTCTGTGCCTCAAGGAAGCCTCCTGGGGAGGCGTTTTTGCTCCCAAAAGGCTTCCCTAGAGCCCTAAGGCAGGAAACTAAGCCTGGGGGAGGCACAGGACCACCCCACTTTGTTTTGGGGCCTTCTGGGCCTCAGGGAAACCTCCTGGGTGGGCGTCTTTGCTCCCAGAAGGCTTCCCTAGGGCTCAGGAAGGCAGAAAACTGAGCCGGGGGGGGGGGGGTGCGGCCCCCCCCCCCCACGGCTTCATTTCGGGGCCCGCCCGGGGCCCCGGGAGGGCCCCGGGGGGGGGGGTGTTTTTGCTCCCAGAAGGCTTCCTTAAGGCTCAGGAAGGCAGAAAACTAAGCCGGGGGGGTGCAGCACCGCCCTATGCTTCATTTTGGGGCCTTCCTGGAGCCCTGGAAAGCAAAAGAAGGACGGGGTGTGTGGAGGTTTTGGGTTGTTGTTTTTTTTGCTTTCCTGGGCCTCAGGGAAGCCTTCTGGGCGAAGCAGTAAGTCAGTGAGGGGAATCCTGGCACAGCTGATCGTAGGAACAGCTGATTGTCAGGAGGAGGGGACAAAAGAAATACCTTAAGGAGTGACTGGGCGGGCTAGTGTCAAGTGGGCAGGGCAAGCGAGGAACCAGCGACTGGGTCGGGGGCGTGGCCAGCCAGAAGTTACTACCTGTTCGGCGACCCACACCAAATCCTTGCTACCGGTTCGCTTGAACCGGTGCGAACCGGCTGAATACCACCCCTGGTTCAAAGTTACAACAGCCCTGAAAAAAAGTGACATGATCATTTTTCACACAACCATGGCACTATCCCCAGGTCACATGATCGAAATTCAGATCTCAGCAACTGACTCGCACTTACGACAGTTGCAGTGTCCGGGTTCATGTGATCACCTTTTGTGACTTTCCGACAAGCAAAGTTAATGGGGGAAGCCACTTAACAACCGTGCTACTAACTTAACAACTGCAATGATTCACTTAACAACTGTGGAAAGCAAGGTCATGAAATGGAGCAAAACTCACTTAACTGTCTCATTTAGCAACAGAAATTGTGGGATCCGTTGTAGTTGTAAGTTGAGAAAACTACCTGTATTACCATTGTTATTTTAAATTTAACAAGCCTTTTTTTTTTAAAGGTAAATTGAAGTCTTACTTTAGTGATGGAGAGGTAAATTTGGACTATCTTAGCTGGATTTCCTCTGTTCCATTTTTTTTTACTTAGCCAAAACTCTCGGGCCCTCTCCTTCAGCTCAACGAGAGGTAGAGAAAACTTCAAGTTATATTTGGCATTTTAGGAAAAAGGCTGAATTCAAATGAAGTGAGTTGCATTTCACTCCCAGTGGATTCAGAGAGAATTTGTCAGGACCCCCAACCCACAAACTTTATGGATATCTACATTCAGTTTCTTTAATCTAGATGTGGCCGTTATTTTTCTAACAACAAAAATGAAGCTTGGGATAGCAGTACTTTTTTTTTCTAAATCAGCAAGCCTCTTGAAATGTCTCCAAATTTCAAGCTATTGAAAACTGAGATTTTTATCCGCTATTCATGTCAGAAGCCCTTTCAAATTATAGACATATAATGTTCAACACTGAGCAGATTAAATAATAGCGGAGGACCACAAACAAGCTTGACGTGCTGTCTCATTTATTTTTTTTGCAGGTTTTGTAAATGGCCCCTTGTCCCTTCCAGGCACTCTGTTCTTGCCTGCAGTACTTTTAAAATAACTTTGCACAGCAGGGGTTTTTACCCAACAAGGTGAGGTGGATTTTTTTTTAATGAAGTTGTTTATAGAGAAAAGTTGTTTAGTAGAGCTGCCCTAGAAGGGAGACAGATTCTGAGGAAAACAGGTAGCATTACTTTGCTGAGTGGAGATCCATTCGACTCCAGTTAACAACAACGTCAACCAGACTGAGACAAAATCCAGAATCTTCTATCGCAGAGAGTCATATATTCTGCAACAGATGAATTGTTCCCCCATGAACAAAACACAAAGGTGACTCATACAATTGGAGCAAGGATTACAGCAGCCCTGCCCAACCCCCAAGGCTTCCCAAACAATTTTCAGCATTGATTCCTTGCAATCCCCACCTCCCGAAAACTACTTTCTAAATACTTCTGCTCCCTCATGGCTGTTGACATGGAAACTGGTATTAAGTCAAGTGGTGCACTGAAGAACTTGGATCCATTCTTCCATTGCTCAAAATGGGCATAGAACAATCTGAATGAGACCCAGTGGCAAAAGAAGATGATTTGGTTGTAGAGCTTCTACATTACATGATAAATGTCACTTGCTACCCCCCCCCCCACGATTGAAGGGATGAAAAGTGGTCCATCAAGTCATATTGACATATATGTCCTTTATCCATGGCCCCTCCCCTTTCTGTCTACAAAAAAAAGAGTCTCAAAAGCCAGATTCCACCATCTTTTTCTAGCAACGTTATCAGGGAACTGAATAAAGAAATGACATCCCATGAAGACCAGGCTCTATGGAGATCCAGCAAGCCTCCACACCTTGTCCATCTCCAGAACCGATCAGGCTGCCTCCTCTTTTCAGAGAAGACCAATCTGGGTCCACTCAGTCTTGCAATGGCTGGACAAAGTTGGAAGGAAAGACACCTGTCCTTGTGCCATCACCTTCAATGAATCCAACCTGGAAGGAAAACATCTCATGAGAACAAGAAACCACAGATAAAAAGTAGATGCACGTTAGTCTTTGATCCCAGTTTCTTCCCATGGGAAGAATGACAAGAACTGGATGTGAAGCAATCCTGCTTTATTAGATCTGCAGCTATGCAAGAGGTTCTGCCGAATTCCCTTTTTTGAGCAGAGGAAAAAGGCTTGGGAAAAGCAGGGAATAGAATAGAAAATAGAATAGAACAGAACAAAATAGGAATAGGAATAGGAACAGAACAGAATAGAATAGTTGGGAGGGACCTTGGAGGTCTTCTAGTCCAACCCCCTGCTTAGGCAGGAAGCCCTAGACCAGGGGTCTTCAAAATTGACAGCTTTAAGACTTGTGGACTTCAACTCCCAGAATTTCTCCTCCAGTCATGTTAGCTCAGGAATTCTGGGAGTTGAAGTCCACAAGTCTTGAACTTGCCAAGGTTGAAGACCCTTGCCCTACATCATTTCCGACAAATGGTTATACAATCTCTTCTTTAAAACTTCCCGTTTTGGAGCATTTATAACTTCTGGAGGCAAGTTGTTCCATTGATTAATTGTTTTATCTACCAGGAAATTTCTCCTTAGTTCTAAGTTGCTTCTCTTCTTGATTAGATTCTATTCATTGCTTCTTGTCCTGCCCTCAGGTGCTTTGGAGAATAGCTTGACTCCCTCTTCTTTGGGGCAGCCCCTGAGATATTGGAACACTGCTATCGTGTCTCCCCTAGTCCTCCTTTTCATCAGACTAGACATACCAAGTTTCAGCAACTGTTCTTTATATGTTTTAGCCTCCAACCCTTTAACCATCTTTTTGCTCTTCTCTGCGCTCTTTCTAGAGTCTCAACATCTTTTTTACATCGTGGTGACCAAAACTGGATGCATTATTCCAGGTGTGACCTGGTATCAAGGATATCACTATTTTCAAAGAGGATTGTACATCTCACTTCTCTCAGTTGCTCGGGGAGGTTTTGTTTTGTCCATTTATTATTGAGTTTACCTTTTCCAAGCTGGCACCTTCTAGTTACATTGGGAGTTCTAGTCCCAACACATCTGGAAGGCACCAAATTAGGACTGGTGTTTCAAAACCTGATGTCAAGGCTGATGATTGCAAAAGCTGGCAGGTTGTTTTCATTTTCCTGGTAAAATAATGGCTCTAACCCAGACCCCTAAATGAGAATTTCACCATCGGGAAAGTTGGAGCATTGTTGTCAGTGGCTCTGGGTAAGCCAAACAAGGAAATTATGGGAAAGATAAAACTATTTTTAACAGGATCTTGCAACTCTGATTGTGCTCAACCACCTCAATTTTCTTATAATTTATTGAATGAGGGATGTGCCTCTCTGAGCCACTTCTATCTGTTCTCTGGCTCCTCTGGACTCAATAATCGTTTCATCCCCTTTTGACTAGCCAAAAGCTTATGCACATTTCCATCAAGGTCATTTTCTTGATTCTTTCTGCATGTTGAAAATTTAGCTCTCGTTTCTCCCCAGAGTGGCTCTTGAAAGTTAGTGATCTAAAGATAAAATGAACTTCAGAGATATTAAGTCAAGGGCTGCGGGTAAGCAGAAGATAAATTTTGGAAGGGAAGACGAGCAAAAATCATAATCTAGATGAAAATGTGAAGAATGCTTCACATTTGCAAGACTGCTTCCCAAGAGGTTTCTCTAAAGGACAACCTTCTCTTCTGAATCTAAGAGAAAAATTGTATTTCTACACTAATCCGGTGAAGAAAAACAGCAATACTGACCCAGTTTTGTTCGTCCTCTTCCCGTGTTACTACGATGACTTCGCCCTTAGAGAAAGTCAGCTCGCGGGCCTTGTCCCCTTTACAGTCAGCCAGAGCCTTGACTCGCTTTAACCGTCCTTTGGCCTGTGATGGGCAGAAGAGTCGCTATCAGTTTTATGATACGATCCCTTGCTTCCCCAGGCGGCTTTTATGGCTGAAGAGGCAGGGAGGTGACAGCGGGCGCTGGGTGCAAACAAATTTGCAGGATAGTAGCATGGGGTGTTCTCTGAACTTTCAACAAATTTCTCTTAAGTTGCCTTGATCATAGGGCACCGCCTAAGCAATGTATGGACTTTAATTCCCAGAATGTCATGCCCTGTTGGAGACTGACTCCGAGGGAGAGGAGGAACAGATGACAGGGAGTGGAAGTGTGGCTCCAGAGGTTGTGGAGGAGGCTGGGGAAGGGCAGAGGCCGGCTGGGCAGTCAGAGGAAGACCCAGGCCCATCCCCTCTCCATCCTAGTGTATGCAGGGAGGAGAGGATAAGGGAGAGTCTAAGGGGGAAGAAAGGGCCTTGATCTTCTTCATGGGCTGCAGCTGTGAGAACTGGTTAAAAGAATGGACATGCATATGGGCCAGTGCTGGAAACAAAGCATGGAAATATCTCTAGTTCCCCAGCTGGTATAAGCCATCGCTGAAAATTCTGGGAGAAGTCCATACATTTGGGCCCAGGTTGAAAGAAAAGTCAAGACTCAATTCCTAAAGATTTAATGGGTGTGACATTCACATCATTCTGGCAGTGGTGGTCTTCAGGATGCACTACAGGTAGTCCTCGACTTACAACAGTTCATTTAGTGACCATTCAAAGTTACAACCGCACCGAAAAAAGTGACTTATGACCATTTTTCACACTTAACAACCTTTGTGGCATCCTCATGATCCTCTGATCAAAATTGAGATGCTTGGCCACTGACTCATACTTATGACCGTTGTTGTATCCGAAGATCACATGATCACCTTTTGCGAACTTCTGACAAGCTAAATCAATAGGGAAGCCAGATTTGCTCAACAACCATGTTGCTAACTTATCAATTGGAGTGATTCACTTAACAGCTGTGGCAAGAAAAGTCGTAAAATGGGGAAAAACTCACTGAACAAAAATGTCTTACTTAACAACAAGCTGTAAAAGTTGGGGACTGCTACACTAAGGAATTTGGTAAGGAAATATCTCTGAACTGATGACTCAACAGTTCAAGGTCACAAGTTGTCTCCTTGTTACTGTAAGTCTGATTTTTTAAAAAAACTGGCTCTCATTTTTTTTTTTTTTGTCTTTGTCTCCTCTTTGATAATCTTGGCTCTAGGGACACTCATATATTTTATATGCACAGACATAAATGAACAGCAACAATTTTAGCTGGAGGAGTCATTGCTTTAAAAATGGAAAATTGACACATCGGCATATGTGTCATAATTGACAGGGCAGCCTTTCAGATCCTGGGACCGTAACACACAAATGGGCATTCAAAGCCAATTGCTGTCACTTGGCCAACCCAGTATTACTTCTATGCCTGCTACAGTCTACGAAACACATGGCAGATCCATCACTGCCTCTTGGCATGGGTTCTTATTTTGAAACTTGGAGGAAAAGGCCAACCGCGTCCCTGTCTCCCCCGGCTTTCTGAGACTGCTGCCATCAGCTCTAAGGCTGAAATGGATACCCATCTATAACCGAGCCCAGACGGCTGCCCAGGGATACCAGGCTAATGCTGGGTTGAAAGGAGAACCCCCCCAACTCCAGACTGCTCAAACTATTAAAAAATAAAAAAACAAAAAAAGCACGATCTCTTGCTGTCTCTCCACAACTCACTGGTGCAAATCTTCTTGGCGTTGGCACAGGCAGAGGTGTTGGCCCTGGCATCGCAGTTTTGCATAGAGGCCCTTCTTCCAGGCAACAGGGGCTCTGCGGGGAAAGAGGGCTGCTGGAAAATTTACCCATCGAGCTGCTACTAATCCGTCGATAGGACCTGGTGCTCTCTGAGCTGTAGGTGAAAAGAAGCTGTCTCAGAAATCACACCTGGTGGTGGGAAGCAGAGGTGGCATTCAGCAGGTTCTGACCACTTCTAGAGAACCGGTAGCGGAAATGTTGAATAGTTTGGAGAACCAGCAAATCCCACCTCTGACTGGCCCCGCCCCCATCTATTCTCTGCCTCCCCAGTCCCAGCTGATTGGCTGCGTCTTCTTTGGTTGCCCTGCACAGGAAAATGGTTAGTGAGGTAGGGAGGGAATGCAGATTTTGCTGTATATCCTTCCCCTGCCACACCCTCCAAGCCATGCCTACAGAAATGGTAGTAAAATAATTTGAACACCACCATAGGTAGGGAGTGTCTTCTTGCGGGACTGTCGAAAGAGATACCTCTTTAGCATGGGAGATAGACTTCCTGAGCTAATAGTCCATCTCGCCTTCATGGTAAGAGTGGTTTAATAATGAAAGAGGCTTCCTCAGAAGAATGACTGCATTCCAACCCTTCCATTCTCCAATATTCACCTGGCCCTGAACCCACAATGAGACTGGGTTCTTCTTTTGAGTTGAGCTGTGGTGTTTAACCTTGTTTCAATGAACAGGACCCACGGTTTATATCCAGACAGAATTCTGTGCTATAGGCCCTGACTTCCAAGCCGTGTTGTCTGAACACCAGGCAAAGCCAAAAGCAAAAAAGCCCCATTGTGGCTTAGCATAAGGTATGAATCCTGCGTAGCATGTTGACCTCTGAAGAAGACATGCAACTGATGGAACCAGGGACTAGTAAGATCAGGGAAGATGTGAGACACCAAGCCAGGAGGATGATAGAATGTGAACTATTTCAGTGGAACAAATCAGAAAATACACAGCAAAGTACAACAAACAGCCTTGGCTGTTTAAGCTTGCGAGTGTGACTGTTAACTAGATAGGCAGGAAAGCTTCTTCATCACACAGAGTGTGACTTCTCTGTCAAGAAGAAAAACATCTGCTTGGAGGAGGATGCTGTCCTCCATTTCTTCCTTTGCAACCCATTCCCATCATAAATCATCATTACAGAAGTCTACAAACATTAAGAGCTGGTATCTAGTTAGTTAATTAGCTAGTTTATTCTCGTCTTCCTTTTCTTTGTTCATTCACTCTTCCTTTTATGCTTGGAATAGAAGAATAGAATAGAATTCTTTATTGGCCAAGTGTGATTGGACATGCAAGGAATTTGTCCTTGGTGCAAATGCTCTCAGTGTACGTAAAAAGAAAAGATACATTCATCAAGAATCATCAGGTCCAACACAATGATAGTCATAGGATAAGCAATCAAATCATACTAGGAAACAGTCAATATAAATCATAAGGATACAAGCGACAAAGTTACAGTCATCCAGTCACAAGTGGGAGGGGATGGGTGATAAGGAGTGATGAGAAGATTAATCGTAATAGTAGTGCAGACTTTTTAAATAGTGTTGAAGGAATTATTTGTTGAGCATAGTGATGGCTTTCAGAAAAAAACTGTCCTGTGTCTAGTTGTTCTGGTGTGCAGTGCTCTATAGCACCATTTTGAGGGAAGGAATTGAAGCAATTTGTATTCGGGATGTGAGGGGTCTGTAAATTGGTCAATGATTTGGTCAAAAGCATGTTTTGTTTCTTCTTGTTGATTTATCAATAACACGTAGAAAATAGAACCCACGTTGATGCAGATGTTAGAACAATGTACAGGTAGTCCTTGACTTACAACAGTTCATTTAGTGACTGTTTGAAGTTACAAGGGCAATGAAAAAAGTCACTTATGACCATTTTTCAGACTTACAACCTTTGCAGCATCCCCTTGGCCATGTAATCAAAATTCAGATGCTTGGCAACTGACTTGTATTTATGACAGTTGCAGTGTCCCAGAGTCATGGGATCACCTTTTGCGACCTTCTGACAAGCAAAGTCAATGAGGAAGCCCGATTTACTTAACAACCGTGGCAAGAAAGGTGGGGCAAAACTCACTTAACAAAATGTCTCACTTAACAACAGAAACTTTAGGCTGAGTTATGGTCATAAGTCAAGGACTCCCTGTATGTGTGTAAGCAGGAAGAATGGGGAGAATATCTTCTCAAGTTACAATTTAGAAATTAGTATCTAGGCTAAAAAGAAGTCCTACTTTTTGAAGGGAGAGAATATGCTTTTATAGATATTATGCTTTTATATGCTTGTACTTGGAGATGCAAATCTAAATATAATGAAAGATACTATTAATAAGGAAGCCATATTTTAGAAATGACACCAGTATGGCCTAATTTTGGATCTATTTTTATATAGCTTTTACAGTGGTATTTCTCTCCAGCAGCCTGCCAAATTATTGTAGTCTCCTATTCCTTTGCAAACACTGTAACAATATTACAGTATGTTTATTTATTTGAGCAACTGTCATATATACTGGTTGTCTTGATAAGGAAAACTATTATTGTGTCAATGGCAATGGAAAATGGATTCAAATATCTGAGCAACATGTGAAGTTCCACACCTGGCCTGGATTCTCTACCATCTACATAAATTTTATAATTTTATAAATTTTATAGTAAATTTATGAATGTTATAGTATATTAAATTATCCATTGCAGTGTCCTACCTGTCAATGAATAGTTCAGTTTCAACCTCAACAATACGAGCACACAATAGATACAAACTCAGGGTAAACCACACAAAACTTGATTGCAGGAAATACGACTTCAGCAACAGAGTGGTCAATGCCTGGAATACTTTACCTGACTTTGTGGTTTCTTCCACTAACACCAAAAACTTTAACCTCAGACTGTTGACCTCACCCCATTCCTAAGAGGTCTGTAAGGGGCGTACGTAAGCAAACCAACATGCCTACCACCCCTGTCTTAATGTTCCCTTTTATTCGTATCTATTTCATGTATTAATAATCATGTTTATACTTAGTATATTATCAAATGCATGCTTAACAAAATAAGTAAAATAAATAAAATCTGGATTCACGTGACATGTGATATGTAAGCAAATCAACCATGCTACGGAAGGTTTAATGCGACAGACTCCTTCATATGCTACGCTGGGAAAATGGCTGGGTCCCAAACACAGAGAACTAAAAATTATAGTTTGCTTACTCATAGTATATTCAATAAACTCCAGTTGCCTGGCTCCTTACTTGCTAAGCCATTAATGATGGTTTACAAACTGCAGTGGCCGGGTTCTTATGAGGCTAAACCATTACATAGTTGGCTTGCTTTGGCTTAATCAGAGACAACAGAAGGAACCCAAGTCCTCCTATAGATTTTAGCTGAAAACTGTACAAGCAATGGAAACTGCTGATAATAATAGCAATAGCAGGCAGACTTATCTACCACTCCATAACGCTTCACAGCCCTCACTGAGCTGTTTACAATGTCAGCATATTGCCCCCAATAATCTGGGTCCTCATTTTACTGACCTCGGAAGGATGGAAGGCTGAGTCAACCTTGAATTAGTCAGGATCGAACTCCTGGCTGTGGGCAGATTTAGCCTGCAATCCTGCATTCTAACCCCTGCACCACCAGGGATCAACTTATGAAGCTTCTCAGCTTACAACTTTGATTGGTTTTTATTTTATTAACAGGATGTCCATGGCCGCCCTTCTCGTGGACAGCACGCAACCATTTGGTCGGATAACTTCTGTTCTCACCTGAACCTGACTGGGGGTGTTTGTCCTGGTTCAGGAGAGGTTCCAGGGGAAGGCTGCAGAGTTGTCATCTGAGGGGGCTCTGATCTTCGCCGTTGGGAGGCACCCCCGGCATCAGAGCAGGTTTCCCAGTAGGCTGTGCCTTTGACTTCCATAGAGTTACGGAAGTTGGGTGATTGCCAGAATGGGGCCCCCTCCAACGCACCGGGGATGCTGGGAACGGAGGAGTTCCAAACGTCAGGGCTGTCTGGTGAATGGGGTAGGGATTCGGTGGCATCTGGAAAGCAAGGGAAACAATCACTCATGGGAGCAGAACAGTGGTGGGATTCAAATATTGTTGCCACCGGTTCGGTGGGCGTGGCTTGGTGGACGCACTTGGCATGCACGCACACACTTTGCGTGCACGCAGGTGCCAAACACACACTTTGTGCTGGTGCAGAGGCGTTTGCGCAGTTCTCCCTCGCTCCCTGCAAGCCTGCACCATCCCGGTTGCTTCAGCAGCTGCCGTGCGGCGCTATTCTGTGCCGCGCAAAGCAGCTGCGCTTCAAATTCAGCGGATAAAGGTGAGTATTGGGCGGGTGGGCCCAACAGCAGAGGCATTACAGCAGTGGAGAGAACTGGTTCAGTCTCCTAGAACTGGGCAGAACCGGTCAAGTACCACCACTGCAGCAGCAGCTCTAAATCAGGAGTATCCAACCTTGGCAACTTTAAGACCTCTGAACTTCAACTTCCAGAATTCCTTAGCTAGCCATGCTGGTTGGCTGGGAGTTGAAGTCCTCAGGTCTTAGAGACCAATCAGAACAGAGCTGGAAGGGACCTTGGAGGTCTTCTAGTCCAGCTCCTTGCTCAAGCAGGAGACCCTATACCATTTGAGACCAGTGACTATCCAGTCTCTTCTTTAAAAAAAAAAAAACCCCAGTGATGAAGCATCCACAACATCTGAAGGCAAGTTGCTCCACATATCTTCACTGTTAGGAAGTTTCTACTTCATTCCAGGTTGCTTCTCTCCTCAGTTAGTCTCAGTGTCAGACATCCCTGCTCTAAATAGTTGCATGATCCTGGTGATGATGAACCCTTTGAAGAGCAGTAGGGAATTTCTTGCCCATCAAGATCTCAAGTCTTGTCACTTTGCACCACTGGTCATTTGGGCCTCAGTTCTTGAGTACTCTAGTTCAACCACGTCTTCAGGGTCATACCTTTCTCAGTCCTGAACTGGAAGATACCAGTCCAAATTCTTCATACCTATTGTAAGAAATCATTGAGTATGCAATCCGAAAGGGCGCTACAAGCATCCTGTTTGAATGGATGGGACGCCAGTGGACAGCTTCTCCTCCTACCGTCCCTGTCTTAATGTCCTCTTTTATTCGTCTCTATTTCATATATTAGTAATCATGTTTATACTTAGGTATATTATCAAATGCATGTTTGGCAAAATAAATAAATAAAATAAATAAAACCAAAGGAAAGGCAAGCTTTGACATTTCCCCTGGCTGGCTTGCCAACGTTTTGGCTTCACCTGGTTTTGGTTTGCCGCTCCCTTTGGGAGGTTTTTTGAGAGGCAGAGGCGGTGGGGTCTTCTCACTGGTTGAGCTTCGCTGACCAGGCTGCGAAGGGATCACGATGGTCTCGTAGGTCTTGTTGCTGATATCCATGCCAGAGCAGCCCCACCGATTTGGAGAGGAGAGAATGGGCTGGCCGGTGGTGGGAGATGGCAAAGACCCAAAAGATCGCTGCAGTGGGCTAACCTATCAAACAAAGCAGCAGATGTCATCAGCACCTGGAACCAGTGTTGGGATTCAAGAAAAAATTACTACTGGTTCTGTGGGCGTGGCTTGACCAGCGTGGGAAGGATACTGCAAAATCCCATTCCCTCTCCACCCCACTAACCTGCTTTCCAGCTCCATTCTCCTGTGCAGGGCAACCAAGGAAGACCCAGCCAATCAGCTGGGACTTGGGAAGCAGAGAATAGGTGGGGGCGGGGCCAGTCAGAGGTGGGATTTGCCTGTTCTCCAAACTACTCAAAATTTCCACTACCAGTTCTCCAGAACTAGTCAGAACCTACTGAATACCACCTCTGCCTGGAACCCTCCATCACCTGCCCTATAGATCTGCTTTTCCTTCCTCCATCCCCAGCTTTTATACCGTTCAACTCTGTCCTAAAGAACTGAACCCAAGAACACTATGTCACTTGATACCCGCCTCCATGCTTCTAAGACTGAAAATAAGGAAACAAATAAGATAGTAGGAACAGGGCAAACATGAAGTGTAGTGAGATATAAGCAAGCAGACATGAGAAAAACAAAGCTAAGAAGAATGTTGGGATTGGGCCAAAGATCCATCTTATTCTAATCCAACATCTTATTTTTCATTGTAACCAACCAACTGGCCTAGGGTGAACCCAGGCAAACTATGAAGCCAAATACCCCATTGTTGCTTAACAGAGCAATACATGTGTGTTCTCTTAAACTGGAGCTTGCAGAAGGTTGGGTAGAAGTAAGGAGACAAAAGAAACACAAGATAGATGAGGAGAACATGGGGGCCTTATTACTGAAGCAACACTCAGTCTGGCTATGTTCTCACAACATGCTAAAGCAGGTCAGATAAGCTTTAGCAAATGCATTTGCACAATATACTGAGCTTGTTTGGGGAGAATCATGGTGGCTTAGCGTGTGATGAAAAACCACACCTATTTGGTTAATTTGTGGTTCAGTAGAAAATGGATTAATTCAATCACCAGCTTAGGAACATTGGGGGAATGCAGCCAATGTCTTGAAGACCCCTGTAAAAAGAATCCTTCCTTGTATAGCTTAAGGTCAACCGATCTTTTGGCGTTCCATTTCATAGCCAGCTAGAGCAAGGGTCTTCAAACTTGGCAAGTTTATAAGACTTGTGGACTTCAACTCCCATAATTCCTGAGCTAACATGGCTGAAGGAGGAATTCTGGGAGTTGGAAGTCCACAAGTCTTAAAGCTGAAGGCCCCTGTGCTAGAGGAAGCTGAAGGAAGCTATAGACAAAGCTTTAACATCACTGCCATGTTCCTTGATAGAAAGGAAAACTGACACGGGACTGTCCCACCTGGGACATTACATAACAGGACACAAAAACAAATGGCGTTGTTATCCCAGTACCTTTTCATCCAGCTCATCTTCACTGTCATATGAGAACTCCTGAGAAGTTTCCCAGTCGTAGTCCACGTGCATAGCCAACTTCCCAGCCTGGGCCTGGTCCAGCTATCACAAAAGGATAAAAAGAACATTCTTGGTCAGTTCACCATCTAAGAGGTTCTCCTATTCCTTCAAAGGTTATGATGTCGCTCTCCAAGCTGACACTGTGCCTGTCAGGTAGAGGAAATCCTCTGTCTTCAACAGCAGTCTGAGAAACGCCCATCTCCCTTTTGAGTTCTCATCCGGGGTCTGATTCCCCCAGTATCTTGTTCTAACAAGGTAAGGACCTTCAGAATGGTTGCTCTCTCCAACATCTCAGTCTACGTACTCCTCAAACTGAGACCTTCCTGCTATAGAAAAGTTGTCAATGCAGCCTGGCCACTGGTCAAGAAGGATGGCCATTGTGAAGTAACCAGAGGTGGTATTCAGAGATGGTATTTTGACAGGTTCTGGAGAACCAGTAGTGGAAATTTTGAGTAGTTCGGAGAACCGGCAAATCCCACCTCTGACTCTGACAAATGCCCCCATCTATTCCCTGCCTCCCAATTCTCTGCCTCCTCTCTGCTGATCGGCTGGATCTTCTTTGGTTGCCCTGCACAGGAGAACGGAGCTGGAAAGCAGGTTAGCAGGGTGGGGAGGGAATGGAGATTTTGCAGTATCCTTCTCCTGCCACGCCCACCAAGCCACACCACGCCCATCAAGGTGCACCAGGCCCACCAAGCCACGCCCACAGAACTGGTAGTAAAAAAAAATGTGAATCCCACCACTGGAAGTAACATTATCTGGACAGCACAATTCTCCCACCTAAGGTCCAAGGCCCCCTTACCTCCACCTACCAAGTCTTTGCACTCAGCATTCTTGAATCTTCTTGCCATGTCTAGAGGCGTTTCACCAGCTGCATTTACTGGAGGAAAACCAAAAGAACATACCAATCTGAATCTGGAGATTTTCAAACAATGTGCTACACAAACAGCGAGGGACAGGTGCACCATCATTTTGTATGGTGTGTAGATACTTGCACCTCGTAGGGATAATCACACAAAGTTCATTATATATTTTAATGGAAATAGGATGGTATCATATTCATCAAAGTCCAGTCACCCAACCTTCCTGCATTTGTCCACCATATTATTCAATTGACCAAAGAAAGCATCTCTTTAAAAAAAAAAAATCCCCAAACTTTTCCATGGAAAAGGGCTTTTCTGAATGCAAGATGTTGCAAAGGATAATATTCTCAGCCAGCCTGGAAAATTCCATTGACAGGAACTGACCAAACAGCTATATTTTATTTTTATTCCAGTACTGGCAATGAGTTCCAGTATTCTATCATGCTGAGAAAGTAGGCAGGTTTGGGGCCATAAAACAAGCTTGGCACACACAACTTTATCCTCCAAGAAAGCAAGAATAAACAAGAAGCTCAAGAGGAAAATGTATGAGGATTGTTTCTAGCCATCTGCCACCCAAGCTGGTTGCTTCACTCTGCCTTATGGTAGGATCGGCCACGAATTCCTTTGCAATAAGACTCTGAAGTTACCGATCCTTCTCCTTCAATTTCCAGCCAGGTGGGCATCCTACCTGCCTTTGTAGAAGCTTTTCCTTTCAGCAACAACTTGATGCAATTGGGCTGATTATACTGGACTCCGTAATGTAAGGCTGTGTTCCCATCTGCGGTGGGCCGGTCCAGATTTCCCCTACATACAGACAAGATAGCAAAGTGGCAAATTTCAGGTCTGTTTGTTTTAATCAGCAAACTGTGGAAAACCTCCGTTCTTAAAAAGGACATAAGACACGTTCTTTCGATTTGCACAACCGCACAAGGGACACGTTTGTACTTCCAAAGTGACCTGCAATCAGAAACCCAGCTTTGTTTGAACAGCCAACCGCTCTTCTCCCTGGTTCTGCCAGTGCAATCTCCCAATAAATTTATACCTCTGAAGATTGCAAATAAATTTGCAGGTCGGTTGGGGAGGTGAGGAGGAATTAAAATGGGCAGCATCTATTGCAAACTGCATCAGGAGTCTAAATAAGTAGAGAGGCTTGCTGTTTTGAAAGCGTGTGGGAGAGGCTAGTGAGTTTAATTCTTACTCAGTTCTCAACACAAACCTAACCATACTAGGAGCAGAAGAAGACTTCTTAAAAGAGGCCCCAGAATCCAGTAACAAGGGTCCTTCAAACTAAGACTTACCCATTCTGAATAATGAAATCCACCAACGGAAGGGAAGTTTTGTTGGCGTAGCGGACTGCCCAATGCAAGGCTGGTTCGCCTTGTTCCTGTTAGAAAAAGGAGAAGCAACATTTTGCAAGACTTTTTATGATAGAAGTCAAATAAAAATAAAAAATGAACCACAAAGAAATATCAATAGACTTATATACCGCTCCATAGTGTTTTACAACACTCTCTGGGCAGTTGACAATATCAGCCTACTGCTCCCAACAATTTGGATCCTCATTTTACAATCCTGGAAGGATGGAATCTTAGTCAACCTTGAGCCCATCAAAATCGAACTTCAGGCTGTGGGCAGAGTTAGACTGCAATACTGCACTTTAACCACTGAGCCACCAGGGCTCCTTAATATCCTAAGTTGGTATTAAAGGATGCCTCATAGGTGGGCTTCTGTTATAAGAGATTAAACCAATAAGCGTCAATTCTTTTGTTAAGGCAGAAGTCTCCAAACCTGGCAACTTTAAGACTTGTGGACTTCAACTTCCAGAATTCTCCAGCCAGCATAGCTGGCTGGAGAATTCTGGGAGTTGAAATCCACAAATCTTAAAGTTGCCAAGTTTGGGGACCCGTGTTAAGGATACCTATGCCACGGTGGCCACTAGCAAGCTAAAACCACAAAAAAAATGAAATGTCTAACAATAATTAGTATTCAAGAACCAAACCCTTAAAAAAAAAATTTTTATCACCATGGACCCAAGAACAATAAAATTTGCCTGGTCTCAAAATGAACACTTTTATGTAAAAAAAGAAAAATCTAAATAAAAATCAGGAAAGTGAAGGTCATTTCTCAAAGCAGCCATGTTTTTGCTGACTTCTGTTTCTTGGGCCTCACTTTGTCCTACTTACCTGACCCTCGGGACTCACGAGAGGTTTGGACAGATCATGGCCTTCCGCAAAAGCCTGGAGCAGTGCCAAGAGATCCCTGCTTCGAATAGCTTCCCAGACTCGGTAAGGGTCTTCTTTGGTAGCTTTCCGGACGTACTTGCGTTCCATATACTTTGCCATGATGAATTCCTTCCTGGTATTCCTGCATTTAGGAAGAGGAAAAGTTCTCCAAAAGTGTTTTTTTCTTTTTTTTAAAGACCTTAGAGCAGGGGTAGGGAACAATAGCCCCTTTATGACTTGTGTATTTCAACTCCCAGAATTCCTGAGCCAGCCATGCCGGTTCAGGAATTCTGGGAGTTGAAGTCCACAAGTCATAAAGGGGCCATCATTCCCCACCTCTGCCTTAGTGGTTTGTAAGAAAGGTTCAACTCAGTCAGTCCTGTCTTCTATTACAGCGGTACAGTACCACAGTACTCATCGTTAATTGGTTCCAGGAGGTGTGAGGAGTACCAAAAATGATGAATACTAAAACAAAAATTTTCCCATAAGGCATAATGTTATGAGTCACAAGGCAGCTGACCCCAACAAGTTCTAGCTTGTGCATTGTGTACCAAACAAACAATGAGTACCGGGAGAAAGTTTTTGCATCAAAATGCGTTGAATACCAAATTCGATGAGTTTCAAAGCAGTTGCGCACCAAGGTACCACGGTACTTTAAATGGGCAGGTGCTTCTCTGTGTTCTCCATCCCCATTGTTTAATCCTCAACTAATTGGTATTTAGAAGCAGGGACTGCCAGGATCTGAAGGATTGAAAATGGCTGTTGGTATGATGCAGAGATGGCATTTAGAAGCCCAAAGACTGCTGCTAAGCATGACCCAAGATGGTACACATGTGAAGGAATGGATACTATGAACAGAGCATCTGCTATTAATTTGGAGACCACAGGTTCTTAGATCTATGATTAACAAGGTGATTTTGGTAGACAATAGCTGGTAAACATCCAGCTGGGGAAAGCAAAGGAACTATCTTGCCCCGTTGCTGGTCCAGGTAAGAATGACCAAACCAGAGGTCAATTCAGTGACCAATCAGGATTACAGATGTGACCACATGACCTGAACTACATCTCCCATGAGGCATTAACTACGTTTCCCATGAGGCATTCCCTTAAAAGGACAGTTCTCATTCCCAAACTAACTATATACTGCCTAACCAGCACAGGAGCAGATTTCTAAATATCAGAGTTAAATTGCAGTCACAATTATTTGCTTATTTATTAAATGTATATTATTTATTGAAATTATGCACAGCTTGGGTAGCAACGTTCTAGTTTTCCTGTTGGTGACAGAAGATTCTGGAGGGGAAAAATAAACGTAGAGAAAATAGCAAGGCTAAGAAGCAGGGGAATGCTTTTGCAGTTGCCAACAGCCAGTTCAAATTTCCATACTCTTTTTTTTTTTTTGAAACAAGGCTGTTCCTATCCTATGCAAAACCACAGAGCCAGGACCTGCCTGACCTTGTTTGTTTATTTATTTAGATCATTTAAATGGCTGCCCATTCATTCTCAATGACTCTGAGTGATCTTACCCTTGTTTCATTATTTTTATTTGATTTATTTATTTGATTTGTCAATCGCTTACAAGATAAGAGGTATAAGAATAAACAGGAGTATGAATACAGGAAATAGGGATGAATAAATGGGAACAATAAGACAGGGATGGTGGCAGGAGTGGTATTCAGCAGGTTCTGAGCTGTTCTAGAGAACCAGTAGCAGAAATTCTGAGCAGTTCGGAGAACCGGCAAATCCCACCTCTGACTGGCCCCGCCCCCATCTATTCTCCGCCTCCCAAGTCCCAGATGATTGGCTGGGTCTTCTTTTGTTGCCCCGCACAGAGGAACAGAGCTGGAAAGCAGGTTAGTGGGGTGGGGAGGGAATGGGGATTTTGCAGTATCCTTCCCCTGCCACGCCCACCAAGCCACGCCCACAGAACCAGTAGTAAAAAAAAAATTTGAATCCCTCCATTGGAGGGTAGGCATGACTGTGCACTTATGCACACCTCTTCTTGAATTCCAAACACAGAGATGGGGCCCAACCCTCTGGCCCAAGTCTGTCCTTATCAGCTGTCTCCAAAGCCTTCCCGCATCCCATCCTTGCCTCCCCAAAGCAACAGCCATATCACTCACATATCGCTGCTCGAAGAAGGTTTGGGGCTGTTCTGGATTGGCAAGGTGGCTTCCATGACTTCATTAAACTTGGCGTTTCCAATGCTGACTGCCAGCTGGGATTGAGAGAAGAGCCTTTGCATTACTGGCAGGATGGGGAAACATGACGTCATATCTACAGCATCCCCATCTATTCCACTGAACTCCACTAGTTTTAAAACCTGTTCTCAACTTTATAAATACCTGGTCCCTCACCTCTGCAAGAAGACGTTTGTGTCCACTCATAAAATATTTCTATGGGCTTTTAGAGTTGTCAACAGAAAGGGAGAGGGGAGCAGTACAGCAGCTTGCAAACCGAAACTGCATTCCATAAATGTTTTCAAAGATAGTAACTAGGTGACCGAAGTTTCTGCCACGCAAAATTCTAACTGGAGAGCATGATTGATGACTCTTGGCTATGGATGTGTCCCATTGGAGAATATGAATTACAATACACCCAGCAGGTGGGGGGAAACCTGGGTCAAGGGTGACAATGAATGATGTGTCTCAGAGTCGGCTACACCCAGGCAATGTCGCACCTTTTAACTCCCAATAAATCCTTTTGGAGTTTTGGAAATTTAGCTCGAGACTCATGATTTAAATGGGGTTAAGTGCCAGAATCCTGACAGCTTCCAATGAAATGTCTGCAAGAAAATAACCAAGCTTAGAGAACACCAAGGACCCCTCCTATCTGGTCTTTGCTAGATGTGGCTTTCTCACCGGTAAGTTTAAGATGCCCCAAAATCTGATGGTGAAGAAGCCACTCTGGCCGTAATGTGAAAAAGAAGACGCCAGAGTCAAAGGATAGCAGAAAGGACATGGTCTCTCCAACCAGAGAGTTAGCACTTACCAACAATTCCGACGTGCTGAGCACATCTAGTGTCAACGATTGGATGCGGGAATAGTGCACCCCTAACTCACGGTGAATCCCTGAGCACTCAATACATGTCAAGATGCCAAGGTTGGTGGAGAGCCAGGTGGGATCTGCAAGATAGCAACCCAGGAAGAAGCTGTGGCATACACATAATGTCATGTCCTTCCCCTACTCATTCTGCAAACAGACCTTTCTTTCCCAGCTCAATGAAAGACAAAACATGCCCCAGTTCTCTACTGCACAGGGGATGTTCTTCATGGCCTAGAGAGATGTTCTGAAATTTGTACTGTACACCAGGGGTTGCCAATCTTTTGGACCTCAGGGACCGCCAAACTCATAATTTTAAATCCCAGGGACCACTAACCAGTTCTGTGGGTGTGGCCTAATTTGTGGCTGTGGCTTGGTGGTCATGTGACTGGCTGGGCATGGCTTGTATATAAATATTATATTTATATAAATATTGATTTTTTGATTAAAAAAGAGCAACTTTTATCCAAAATCAGCCATAGCAGGCAGGCAGATTGAGTTGCCCACAGAATCACAGATTCATTCAGAAAGCTATCTATCTGCCATCGGCTAGTTCAGTCTGTCACATAAAATTTGTTTGCAAGCAAACTCACAAAATTAACTCACAACACACTATGTATGTAAATATTGTTGTTGTTTTTTAATAAAAAAGAGCAACTTTTACCCAAAATCAGGCAAAGCAGGCAGGCAGATTGAGTTGCTCACAGAATCATTCAGTGATCTATCTATCTGCCATCGGCAAGCTCAGTCTCTCAAATCTGCTTGCTGTAAGTCTGCACTGAATAATAAAACCTTCAGTCCTAAGGGAGGTTCAACTGTGCTTAAAAGCAGAGCCGAAGATCTGAAGACTAACTAGAAAGCAAGAAATCCAACGATTTCCTGCTTTCTAGCTAACATAAATGTCCCGGCACAGCAGAGCAGATGATGGTCGGAAAAAGGAAAAATAGCAACTTAGCAGGCAAGTTTACCGGGTAAGGAGTGAGTGGGCGAGAGAGCTCCCGCAGGCCATGTGGGCTGTGTAGCTTTGTGTTTCTGTGCAGCCTGGATTAATTGCTTGGGGGGGGGGGTGCTCTGGGGATGAGATTTCTCTGCGGCCCACCAAAATTTTCTCACGGCCTACCAGTGGGCCGCTGCCCACCGGTCGGCGGCCGCTGCTCAAAACCATTACATCTGCTGCAACAGTTGCAGTCTAGCATGCTCTTGATCTGGATTCTACAGTTGTTAAAACTACAGTATTTGAATCCCAGCACTAGGCTCAATTGAGGTTGTAAGTCGAGGACTAACTCTAAGTGCTTAGGCACATGGGAGCCCTTGCATGAAAAAGGATGCATGAAAAAGCTGCTGCAACCCACCTGGGGCTCCACAATCACAGCACCATCGATTTCCGGGCATGTTTTTCACTTCGTCAATGATGAGCTTGGTGAGTTCTTGCAATCCACTGTCGGCCACACTGCCACCTGAGGACACGGAGCCTCCCGGGTCCCCCTTGAAAGCATTGCTAAGGGCTTCGTCTTTACTGTTCTGGAGCACCGACACCCACCTGGGGAATGGGAGAAAACATCAAGCAGGATGCAGCTGATTGAACGAAGGTGTCACACTTCCAAGCCAAGCCAGCAAAAGAAAGGCCACACTGTGAGCAGAACCGTCTCTTTACTGGAGTCTCAGCTTGGCACGTGGTGAATTATACAAGTACAACGGTTTCTATCCAGCATTACTGGCTTCTACTAGCCAGCTGGCTATACGGACAGAAAATTTCTCCTTATTTCCAGGTTGAATCTCTCCTTGTTCAGTTTCCATCCATTATTCCTTGTCTGGCCTTCAGGTGCTTTGGAAAATAGCTTGTCCCCTTCCTTTCTGTGGCAGCCCCTCAAATATTGGAAGACTGCTCTCCTGTCTCCCCTGGTCCTTCTTCTCTTCACTAGACTAGCCAAGCCCAGTTCCTGTAACTGTTCATCATATGTTTTAGCCTCCAGTCCCCTAATTATCCTTGGTTGCTCTTCTCTTCACTCTTTCTAGAGTCTCAACATATTTTTTATAGTGTGGTGGCCGAAACTGGATGCAGTACTCTAGGTGTGATCTTACTAAGGCTTTATAGAGCGGTATTAGTACTTCCCTTGATCTTGATTGTATCCCTCTGTTAATGCAATTTAGGATTGCATTGGCTTTTTTGGCTACCGCCACACACTGCTGGCTCATATTTAACTGGTTGTCCACTAAGCCTCCAAAATCCCTCTCACAGTTCCTGCTATTGAGTCTGTTGGATAAACACCTCTAGTTGTTAATGTCTGTGCTAGATTACTCGTACCCCACCTTTACAAGAGCCTCTGTTATTGATAACCCTTTCCTGCAGCGACTTTTATCAAGCTATTTCAGCTCTCCATCTGCCTTCGCTACCCTTTAGTTTGCTCAATGAGTCTGCAAGTTTGGCAGAAAGAAACCGTTGATTCTCTTTTAGTGTCCAGGTTTGAATTTATTACACAAATATTATACAGGTAGTCCTCGCGTTACGACCAAAATTGACTGCGAAATTCATGTTGCGAAGTGGAACATTTGCCAAGCAAATTTTGCCCTGTTTTGCGACTTTTTTGCCACAATTTGTTAAGTGAATCTGTATTTCCCCGTTGACTTTGCTTGTTAGAAGGTCGCAAAAGGGGGTCGCATGGCCTGGGGACACTGCAACCATCGTAAGTGTGAGTCAGTTGCCAAGCACCTGAATTTTGACCATGCGACCATGGAAATGCGGCAACTGGTTGTAAGTGTGAAAAGCAGTCATGTCACTTTTTGCAGTGCCGTTGTAACTTTGAACAGTCACTAAATGAACTGTTGTAAGTTGAGGACGACCTATAGGCATAAATAAAATAGAAGACCCAAGGCATCCTACCCTTAATCCAACCTTCACTCCTCCAGTAATATTTCTAATTCACAGTTTTTCCATTCGGAATGCAAAAGGAGACAGAGAGCTCTCAGAACTTACACAATGCAGTCTTGTTCTTCTTCCGCTTGGAAGTGGTATGTTCTATTGTCTGCAAAAAAAAGAAATAATAAGAAAATCCCTTGAAGATAAGAAATGAATAAATAACAGTGGTGGCAGTTAAAAAAAACCCACCCTAATCTTTATTGTTAGTGGGGAGAATCTGGAGAGAGTGTAGACATAACATAATGAAATCAAATATTAGCTATGCAAAGGTTTGTACTGGTTTTTTTTTCCAGCTTTTTCTAACCAGACACAGAGGCGAACGCGGGGGGGGGATGGGGGGGAGGGGGGGGGGAGGGGGGGAGGGGGAGAGGGGGAGAGAGAGAGGGGGAGGTGCATGGGTGATATCCATGTCCCCTTCCCCAACAGCAACTGCAGAAAACCCAAAAATACGTTGTAAAAATTCTCAACAGAAAAAATTCTTATATTTGGCAATGTTTTTATTTTGTATATGCCTTAAATAAGAATGGTTATAGGACTGGGAGAGATCTCCAGAAACCAAAACCCTTGCTTATTTAATCCTACAATATTTTTGAATCATTCAACAGGGTTTTGGAAATGTTGTCTCTGAATTTTAGTAATGCAATTTGAGGCTTGTCTAGGCACAGTCCTTGTCCGGGGATTCATACCTGGTAGAAAAATTAACAATATCCAGACAGGTGCTTATTAATACAATGGGCTTCCTTACGACACTCTGGACTTTGAGGAAGCAGAACATAAAGGCTATGGCCATTTTTTATATTTGATGTTGAAGAAGGTTCTTGAGAAAACATGGATGGCCCCCCCCCCAAAAAAAACCCACATAGACCACAGAACAATCCAGAGTTCTAACCGAAAGCATAAACAACCAGGCTTCGATATGCTAATTATAGAAATGTTTTTCATATTTTGGACACGTTATTTGAAGACCTCACTCTCTGCAGCAGTCCATAAAGCTGAGAAAAGTGGAAGGAAAAAGGAGGAAGGGACAATTAGCAGCAGGTAGATGGATTCAATTAAATCAATGATGAGGACAACTCTGGGAGAGCTGAAGAATCAGGCTGAGGCTAGATGACCCCGAAAAAAAAAAATCTACATGATTGCTAAGAGTTAACACCAACATAATGGTGTGTAATTATTAATATAATAATATCAAACTGGAGCTTTTGAACTGAAGAATCAAAAGCTACTGTTTTAACTCTACTGTTTTCCAATGACTTAACTGAAGGCTGGAGCACATTCTTATCAAATGTTCACACATAGGAATAATTATCATGTCCCGTAAGACAGAATGTTATCAAAGCAAAGTTCTGCATTTCAAGAAAGCATATAATGGATCTTGTGTTACGCACAGTGGGGTTTGAAAAAGAAGCAGGATGATGGAGGGTAGGATGTTATGTTCCTTTTGTGCATGGATCAATACATGTACCAAAGTGTAGGGCTTAACTCTGTCTCATCCATAAACTTGCTTCTTTTTTTGACCTATTGGAAATGTTGATGGTTAGGTAAGTCGTAACCAGAGGTGGTATTGAGCCAGTTCAGACAGGTTCTGGCGTACCACTAGCGAAAATTTTGACTAGTTCAGGCAACCAGCAAATACCACCTCTGATTGGCCCCGCCAACCCACCCCACCTTTATTCTCCTATATTCCCTTGTTTTTTAGCTCAGCTGATTCGCACGGCAGAGCGGATTACCGTGCCTCAGCTGAGCTAAAAAACGGCTCAGCTTACCAGCGTTGACAGAGGTCTGTCTTTGAGCCCTCCGCGCGCAAGCAAAGCGTGCATGCATAGAACCGCCCATAGAAATGGTAGGAAACCATTTGGAAACCCACCACTGGTCGTAACCTAAGAATGGATTGGCAGTGCAATGCAACTGCCCCCCAAAAAAGTGATTTTAGGCACTATTAACAGTGCCCTGGTTTTCAAGTCATGAGAACAAATTATTCCACGAGTCAAGCATACAGAGCAAAATTCACGAGCAGTGCAGACAGAATAATGATTGCTATTGGTAGATAGACTACAGTTACTCCTACGTAGAGACCTGCGTATGTTTCACTGTGGAAAAAAAATAACACTACATTTTGTAGCTATGATGAGTGGGTGGTGATATTTTTTTTCACTTTAATCTAGTTCTCATTGCTTCAAATAACTGTCTCCAAACAATTTTAAACTTAACCTAAAAGAAATGTGAGAAAAAGCATTCTATTCCGGCGCAAGATATTTAAAGAGGACAACACAGCCCAAGTATTATGATAAAATCTTTACTTACGTGTCACAAGATCAAAGGATTTCTTATCCTCTGGATGCGGCCTCACTTGGCAAGTCAAGAGATTTAACTTTACTGGAGGACGGTTTATCTGTTCAAGAAAAGTTGGGATAATGAACCAGCGTGTCCGTTAGATACAAATATTACAGGTAGTCCTCAACCTCAGCTGAGCCCAAAATTTCTGTTGCTGAGTGAGACATATGTTAAGTGAATTCTGCTCCATTTTACAACCTTCCTTGCCACAGTTGTTAAGTGAATCATTGTAGTTGTTAATTTAGTAACATGGTTGTTAAGCAAATCTGGCTTCCCCATTGACTTTGCTCGTCAGACGGTCATAAAAGGTGATCACATGACCCCAGGACACTGCAACCGTCATAAATATGAGTCAATTGCCAAGTGTCTCAATTTTGATCACATGACTGCAACAGTCGTAAGTGTTAAAAACAGACATAGGTCACTTTTTTTCAGTGCCATTGTAACCCCAGTCATTGTATGAACTGTTGTAATTCGAGGACTACCCGTATTTCCTAATTCTTTTATCACATTGTCAGATTGAGTAATAATGGAGAAATATTACCAATCAATCAAATTACTGACATTTGCTCTTATTCTACATTCAAGATATTTATTTGCCGTGTAGCACCGAAGAACGCAACTGGATGTAAAGCGGACAATATAATCAGATAAAGACTGAAAGTTTAAAAAGCCTGGCGTTATAAAGAAATTCACCACATTTTTCCACAAATTAATTTCTTTAAGACCTGCCTGGAAAATTTGCTCTCATGTAGACATCTCAATGGATTTGTGTGCAATTTACAAGGTTTTTAAATAGCCACCTGTATTTTTCTATTCCACTTTTTATTCCATTTCTCTCCAAGCTTTACTCACTCACTTTCAATGTTCAGGAATGTCTGATTTCTTTTCCCCCTAAAAATTTTGTAGCCGAGGCAAGACAGGTGGTCAATGGTGTCCATTTGTCTTTGCAGGGAAATCTACTTTGCAGGGACCTGGCCTCTCAGTGTCAAAGACAACCAACCAGATGGATTACCTCTTTAAATTCCTCACGTGAGAAGACCTGGGCTTACCACAGCACATTCCAAGAGAATATGATATATTCCCAGTACCTTCCACTCTTCCTTGGAGGGCACAATCAAATAAATTCCTGGACTTTTTCCATGCCATGTTCATTGCCTATGTTCAGGCAATAGGTTTAATCAGGTCAGTATAAACAGACATGTGCAAAAGCCCGCGATCCGGGAACAGAAAGTTCTGGAGAGTTCTAGAATGTTCTGCTTATTTCCAGAACACACCAGAACCTCTTTCAGAACTATGCTGTGCTGCGGATGGTCCTGTGGAATAGCATATCCAGAAGGAAATCGAGTGTTCTGGACAAGCCTATCAGCTATGTGCATACAACACACTACGCTTTTATTACGGGGTGTGTGTGTGTCAAACTCAAGGCCCGGGGGCTGGATCCAGCCTATGGGGTGCTTAGATCTGACCCAGAGGACTGCCCTAGAAACAGCAAAGGACTGGCTCGCAGTGCTTCTGCCAGTGAAAACAGAGCTTGGGAGGATTGTGCGCGGCCCTCCCGGGCTCCATTTTCAGCTGTGATGGCCTCCTGTCACCTTCTGCCAGTAAAAACAGAACTTGGGGGGGGGTCATGTGTGGCTCCCCCAAGCTCCATTTTTACTAGCAGAAGGTGGCAGGAGGCCATCACGGCCAAAAACAGAGATTGGGAGCCCATTTTCGCTAGCAGAGCGCTCGAGCCAATACAGACACCCCCGACACAAGTGATGTCAAGCTGGCCATGCTCACCCCGGCCACACCCACGACCCTGATGCGGCCCACAATGGAATCAAGTTTCACACCCCTGCTCTGTTTGGTTCTTTTATCCAGTCTTAGCACCTTCTTCGCATCCATCCTGCTCACTTAATGCACGTACTGTGCAAAAACCAAAACATGGATGACACCAGAACCAGGTTAAGCCTACGGACATCCCCCAATGGTGCATCAACACAAAGCAATTTTAATCTGGAATTTTCCAGCGAAGAAATTCCACCCTCTACCCCACTTACTGTGCTGTGAGAAATAGTGAGACACCCGTATTTCACCCCACACTTTCTCTTCTGCCACACTTTCCGAATTCTAGGACAAGCAAAGAGACAATGAACACAATATTGAGAGTTAGCGTGTGTCAGAGGTCATCAAATGGACATGCTATACTTCCTGTTATTGTAGATCCGGGGTTGCCACCCTTTGCTAAGCAGTGCATCCCTTCAGGAATAAATCTGTCTGTCTGTCTGTCTGTCTGTCTGTCTGTCTGTCAACTACTAAATGTACAGGCTATCATTAAGCGAACAAGGTGATGGTTAAAAAAAAAAAGTAAAATGCTTTAGCACTGTAAAAGCCAAACGGGAATATGCAAAATATACTATTTAGCAAATGGGACTTTCCAGGAAAAAAAGAAAAATGATTTTTTTTTACCTTCCAGACAATGTCAGTCTGGAAATTCCAGGGCTGATCCTACATGATTTATGGCAGACATGGTCTGATCCAAGGGAAACAAACAAGATTCCGGTATTCCTGAAACAATTCACTTTCTGAAAACAGTACCTTTTACCACCTCCTAACTAAACAATTTTCGTCGTGGTGAGAATTTTCCCAAGCAAAATGTCGTAGGCCTACTTTCTCAGATGGAAGAGGCCTGCATGACAACCCTTTTCTGGAGCTAGGCCCACATGTCTAATGTCTGAAAGATGTCCTTTCGATGAGATAATGACAGGTCTGGAAAGAATAACTGAGGTTGGGTAATCTACAGGTTGCTCTTGAAAGCAGGGCGAGGAGTCAGTGTTGGGATTCACATGTTTTTACTACCAGTTCTGTGGGTGTGGTTTGGTGGGAGAGGCAGGGGAAGGATACTGTCAAATGTCCAGTCAGAGGTGGTATTTGCCAGTTCTCTGAACTACTCAAAATTTCCGCTACCGGTTCTCCAGAACTGATCAGAACCTGCTGGATACCACCTCTGGCGAGAGTGTTTGAGCCCTTGACAAGTGGTGACCCTTCAGAAATGAACGGGTCAATTAAAATAAAATGTTGATTAAGGCATTTTGGAACATGCTCATTTCCACACACCCCATCCCAACCTGTGAGGTAGCACAAAGCACTCCAAGAGCTTACCCATCACTTTTCTTATATAAGAAGCCAGACTTCTCAGTCCCGTATTGTTTATTGCCTTGGTGCTGATGGATGCTGTATCCACTGCCAGAGTTCTTTCGGTTGAGGTTCTCCTGAATGCAAGAGAAATAAATGTACTTGGTAGCGTAACCTGGGCATTTCCCAACGTTGTGTATAAGCCAGGGCTGTCAAATTGGATTTCTTCAAGGGCCGGATCAGCACTGTATTTCTCCACGGGCCAGCCAGGGGAGGGAGAGAGACAGGATAGATGTCTCCTGCAGCACCCTGCCCCCATTTGGCCAGCAGAGTGCTGCAATAGGGCAGCCAGGCCGAAAACGGGGCATGGGGGGCATGCCCACCCAGCATACCATTTTGGCTGCCGCAGGTCAACTCATAAAATATTTCTATGGTCTTTTTAGAGTTGCCAACAGAAAGGGAGAGGGGGACCAGTGCAGCGCAAACTGAAACGGCATTCCACAAATGTTTTCAAAGATAGGAACTAGGTGACTAAAATTTCTGGCGCACAAGATTCTAACTGGAGAGCATGATTGATGACTCTTGGCTATGGATGTGTCCCATTGGAGAATATAAATTACGATACACCCAGGGCGGTGGGGGAAAACCAGGATCAAGGGTAACAATGATTTATATGCCTCAGAGTCGGCTACAACCAGGCAGTGCCGGACAGTTTAACTTCCAATAAATCCTTTTTAAGTTTTGGAAGTTTGGCTCGAGATGATTTAAATGGGGGTAACTGCCAGAATCCTGACAGCGCAGGCCAGTCCTTTGCTATTTCCAGGCCAGCCCCGTGGGCCAGATTTAAGCACCCTGTGGGCCGGATCTGGTCCCCGGGCCTTGAGTTTGACACCTCTGGTGTAAGCATTCTGAAGATTTTGATAAAGAGTTATGGGTGCTCTGGCAAGATGGCTGCCAGTGGCTCGCAAATCCATGCAACATAGAACAACCCTGTTTATCATCTTGCTATTTACCCCATCCTTTAGCCCAGGGTTTCTCAACATAAACACCTTTTAAGATTTGTGAACTTCAACTCCCAGAATTCCCCAGGCTAGTATGCTAGCTGGAGAATTCTGGAAGCTAAAGTCCATAAATCTTAAAAGGTTGATAGGGTTGAAAAATACTGCTTTAGCTTTTATAAATGCTCTCAATTATTCTGGCTTCTTGCTATTCATTTTGGAATGTCAGGTCCTCCAAAAAGCCTTGGAATATATGCAATGACTTATTTATTTGCCAAATTTATATGGCTGCTCATCTGATGAAAAAATGATTTTGGTTGATTTATAATAAAATGACTAAAACAACTAATATATAAAAAAAAAATTTTTTTTTTAAAAATTAAAAACAGAAGGCCAAGAGCAAACAGAAGATATTAATAACAATGGAGTCGCCTCATAGACCGCAGGCCTAATGGCATAACCAGGCTTGGAGGGACTTATCAGCACGGATGGGGCCAGCCTCACTTCAGGGGCAGAGGGGTGACCCAAAAACAAGCACCACAGCAGAGAAGACCTATCTTGTGGGACCCACCAAATGTAGCTTCCTAGCATGCCCCCATCTGATGGGATGGGCTGATATAATTAGGGAGAAAAGTCCCTGAAATAACAGAGCCCACATCATGAAGGTCAAAACCAGCACCTTGATTTGGACCCGAGAACACATTTCTTATTTTAGTTTAGTTTACTTTATTGTCATTGTGCCTCGTGCAACGAAATCAAACACCATCTTCAGTGCACATCATAACCATGAAAATAAACACAAACACACATCCTTCACACTCCATACACTGAATTGAAAACCCCCGACATCGCACCCACTACAATAGAATTCAACAGAGTTACTGCCCTGGGATAGAAGCTGTTTTTCAGCCTATTTGTCCTTGTCTTTATTATCCTGTACCGTCTGCCAGATGGTAATAGTTCAAAAAAAGGGTGCCCAGGATGAGATGGATCTTTGAGAATATTTTGAACTTTCTTAAGGCAGTGGGAGCTATGAAGCTCTTCCAAAGAGGGGAGAGGGCGCCAAATGATCTTCTGGGCAATGATGTTAACCCTCCGGAGGGCTGTCCTATCTGCCCCTGTGCAATTGGCAAACCCTACACAGAGGCAGTAAGTTAAAATGCTCTCTGTGGTGCAGCAGTAGAAGGTCACCAGCAGTTTTTCATTCAGTTGTTGTTTCCTGAGAAGTCTCAGGTAGTACAATCTCTGCTGGGCCCTTTTAACCAGGGCTGCAATGTGAGCACCCCAGGTCAGGTCCTCTTTTATGGTAACACCCAGAAACTTAAAACTGACCACTTGCTCCCCTCGGTTCCCATTGATAAGCAAGGGCTGGATGTCTGACTTGTTCCTTCTATGGTCCACTATAAGCTCCTTGGTCTTATTGGTGTTGAGGACAAAGTTATTGTCTCCACACCACGAAAGCAACCGGTCCACCTCATCTCGGTAGGTAGACTTATCACCTACAGAGATGTCCCACCATTTATTTATTTTCTAAGAAAGTTAATATAACTTATTTGGGTCCAAGAGGCATTCTTTTAAATAAAAATAAAGCTGGAAGTTGGCAAATAACTTTTTTAAAAAAATTAAATGTTTTTTTTTAAACCACCTTTAATGTGCCACGGGGCTAAGAGCTGGTAGGCACCAAGGCAGAAATCCATACGTATCTTGGCACCCATCAGGTGCCACTCAATAGCTCTTAGGGTATTTCATAGCATCTCATGCTGCTGCTGCTGTTGCTTAAAATCCCTTTTGGAACTATCTGATGGCTTCCTTCCACATACTGGCAAGCCAAAGCAAGCTATTAAAAATCCAATCTGCCAGACTGACTTGTTTGAGCTGAAAAAAAAAATAGCAAATGAAAAATATTCTTGGACAGTTTTATAGGCTTGCAACCTGCTAATTAGCATTGTTGAAATTGAAAGAGCATACAAATCAGGGGTGATGGGGGAGCAGTTGGATTCCAAATGATCTAAAAATGGGGTTTTTCAAACTTGGCAACTTTACAATGCGTGGGCTTCAATTCCCAGAATTCTCCAGCCTGCTCTTTGCTGAGCTGCCCGGGGAATGCTGGGAGTTCAAGTCCAGACATCTAAAAGTTGCCAAGTTTGAAAAATAATTAAATCTAAAAGAGAGATCAGCAACTTTTCAGCAACTAATCAACACACTTAACTTTCTGTGGTGCAGATGGTTACTATAAATCAGAATTTAAATGTTGAAAGAAAGGACATGGGAAATTTAGGGAAATTGTTTTGTTTTTTAGCTATTGTATAGCTTTTCTTTAGTCAATTCACATATATCTACAAACATCACACATATCCAACCACTCCTGCATTTAGGTAGTCCTCAGTTTATGACCACTAATAATCCCAAAGTATCTGTTGCTAAGCGAGACACTAGCTATGTGAGTTGTCCCATGTTGCAACCTTTCTTGACATTGTTTGTAAGTGAATCACTGCAGATTAAATTAGTAAGATGCTTAAGTGAATCTCGCTTCCCCATTGACTTTGCTTATCAGGTGGTCACAAAAGGTGAATCATATGATCCTAGTGACACTGCAACTGTCATAAATATGAACCAGTTGATAAGCACCCAAATTTTGATCACCTGACCATGGGGATGCTGCAACCATCGCTAAGTGTGAAAAGCGGTCATAAGCCCCCTTTTTCAGTGCTATTGTAACTTCGAACGGTCACTAAACGACCTTGGTTGTAAGTTGAGGACTACCTGGGTATGTGTTCACACACCATCATCATCTCCATTTAATGACCCCATATAATCCCTTGAGGGGTGGAATCTGGGCAACTGAATGGAGCTAGCAGAGTGTTTTAATGGCCAGATGCCCTTCCTGTTGCCAATGCAGAGTTTTGTTCAGAAGATATTTATTTATTTATTTATTTATTATTTTTGTCAATTGCTTACAAGATAATAGGCATTAGTAAAAAAACCATAGTTATGAATACATGGATACCTATAAGGAAAAGAAAAGAAAAGAAACACGCATAACCAAACTTTTGCAAAAAATAAATAATCGTTGCATCCATTGCAATTTGTCATAGACCCCGGGAAGTCCTGATTAAGCCCATCCCCCATTTCACCCTCTCCCCACCTTCCCAAAGGACCCTTGAAGTTTTACCCCTTTGTTCTCCAGCTGCAGGATGCCTCGGAGGGAATCACGGATCCGAGTGAGCTGTTTTACCTCTTCTTCCTTGGCTTGACGAAGCTAAAATAAGATTAGAAATTGCTAAGGACAAGCAAGTTGGAGCTATCCTATCACTCTAATGCACATCCTCAGGCACAGAATGGGACAACATGCCATGGTCAACTTGATGTGGGACAATTCAACAAATACAAAAGTTAAATTAATTTCAATGGATCAGTGGCTAATACTATTAAAATAAAGTCAATCCAGAAACACAAGAATTGCAATTATTTTGAGGAAAATGTGGTCACCGAGAGTCAAAGTAACTGAACGTAATGATCAATACAGCGTTGAATTGCCTCATGGTGAATTGATCTGTGGCGAGTTGGTCGCAATGAGTTGGTTGCAACGAGTTGGCCATGATGAGTTGACCACAGCGAGTTGTCCCAGATCCCCTCAGGCATTGCTTTCTTCAGCTAGAAGATTACAAGGTAAAAAATAACAACAGGCCTTAGAAGGGTCCAACTTACTTTAATGTAAAGATAAAGGTTCCCCTCACGCATATGTGCTAGTTGTTTTTGGCTCTAGGGGGCGGTGCTCATCTCCGTTACAAAGCCAAAGAGTCAGTGCTGTCCGAAGACATCTCCATGGTCATGTGGCCGGCATGACTAAATGCCAAAGGCGAATGGAACGCTGTTTTTCTACTTGCAGTTTTACATGCTTTCGAACTGCTAGGTTGGCAGAAGCTGGGACAAGTAACAGGAGCTCATTCTGTTCCTCAGCGCTAGGGATTCGAACTGCCGAACTGCCGACCTTTCTGATCAACAAGCTCAGCATCTTCGCCACCGCGTCCATTTACTTTAATGTAGGCTCAGTGAATTTGGGGGAACAGAAAGCAGTTTGCAGGACAGTAAAAGTGAGATTTCTTCCTAATTTTCTCTATGGAAGACATATTTTTATGCTATTTTATGCTATTTTTATGCAAATAGCACCATCTACCCAGATGTGCAGATTAAATCATAGTGTTCCCCCCTCATGTCCTTTCCCCAAGATTCTCATTATTGCAAGCCAGCTTCCTTAATTCTTCAGAAACAGAATCAGGTATAGAATTGCTCATCATTCACGTCCCCTTCGGTTCGAGGAAACAAAGATTGCTCTAGGGTTTTATTTCAAAAGAGAGAGAAAAAAAAATCCCCAAAGAAATTATCCTGTGGGAATACAGGATTGGGCTTGTTTAGTGACAATTTTGGCAAGGGAAACGTGTGACTCTCCTGCTTTCTGATTAATAGTTTCCCCCCCCCCCAACATTCTTGTAATCTTTTTGGCTTGGATGAAATCCCAAGAGGAGGCAGGAGCCTCTTCCATTGTGTTTTCAGAGTTGCAATGCCCCCGTGAAAAGAAAGGCGTCTTGCCTTCAAAAAAATAATAATAATCCCTGGATAATTTCTTGTTCTCCAGACCAAAATTGCAAAGAAATTATCCACGCAAGCTTCTCCACTGGGTAGCTTGGTGGAGAATTTCAAAAACTCATTTGCAGTCAGCCATACCTGAAGAGTGCTTCTCAATCTTGGCAAATGGAAGATGCATGGATTTCTCACGCTCAAGGGATAGGCAGATAAGGAGAGAAACTTAAGTTCTGATGCGGGATTTGAAAGAAAGCAAAGGCTACACTTTCATAGAGCAGGGGTCCCCAACCTTGGCAACTTTTAACCTCTGGCTGGGGAATTCTGGGAGTTGAAGTCCACCGGGCTTAAAGTTACCAAGGTTGGTGACCCTTGTCAAAGAGGGAGCACCATGTATGGAGAGGAAACCCAGAAGAGAACCGAAAGGGTGAGCATGGTATTCAATGGGTCAGACTAAGCATTGTAAAAAAAAAAATGCAGGTAGTCCTGGACTTAAGACCACAGTTAACCCCAACATTTCCATTGCTAAGTGAGACAATCGTTAAAGTGAGTTTTGCCCCACTTGATAGCAATAGCAATAGCACTTAGATGTATACACCGCTTTACGGTGCTTTAAAGCCCTCTCTAAGTGGTTTACAGAGTCAGCATATTTCCCCCCAACAATCTGGGTCCTCATTTTACCCACCTCAGAAGGATGGAAGGCTGAGTCAACCTTGAGCCTGGTGGGATTCGAACTGCCAAATTGCAGGCAGCCAGCAGCCAGCAGAAGTAGCCTGCACTAACTGCACTCTAACCCCTGCACCATTGAAGTTCATTGTAAATGGTCCCAAAGCTTTGAATTATAAGATGTGATATATAGTCGTAGTCAAGTACAGTATACAGTTTAAGTCAAGAAGTCTTGGACTTATGACCACAGTTGACCCCAACATTTTCATTGCTAAGTGAGACAATAGTTGAGTTTTGCCCCACTTTATAGCAATAGCACTTAGACTTATATACCACTTCACAGTACTTGACAGCCCTCTCTAAGTGGTTTACAGAGTCAGCCTCTGACCCCCAACAATCTGGGTCCTCATTTTACCAACCTCAGAAGGATGGAAGGCTGAGTCAACCTTGAGCCTGGTGGGATTCGATCTGCCAAATTGCAGGCAGAAGTAGTCAGCAGAAGGAGCCTGCAGTTTCCTGCCAAGTTGTTAAGTGAATCACTTCAGTTCTTAAGTTAGTAACAGGGTTACTACATTCCAGTAGGGAGGTATTTCCTGGGGATGGGCTCAGGGGTGGGATTCAAATTTTTTAACAACCAGTTCTGTGGGCGTAGCTTAGTTGGTGGGCATGGCTTGGAGGTCATGTGACTGGCTGGGCATGGCCAACTCAACATCACTCACATCAAGGCACACATCTCCTCGCCTGGCCTCTCATGACTGTGGGGATGCTGCAACAGTTGTAACTGAAAAAGGGTCATAAGTCACTTTTTTCAGTGCCATTATAACTTTGAATGGTCACTCCACACAAGCAAAGTACCAGCAAAGGAGGGGAAAAAAAAACTCCAGAGAGGTTCCAGAGACAGGAAGTCTAGTCCTGGCAAGAATGTAATAAGGGTTAACGGAGAGGCAGTTTCTGTAAGCAACACCAGAATGTTTCCTTCCTGCCTTCCTTACAGGATTAGGCCAGTAATTTCTTCCAACAACTGGTTCTCCAAACTGCTTAGAATGTTAACAACCGGTTCTAGCGAATAGGTGTGAACTGATAGAATCCCACCCCTGGATGGGCTCCAGCACAAATCCAAAAGCTCAGATGGACCCAGATTAAATCCTAGTAACATGGTTATTAAGAGAAACAGGGCTTCCCCATTGACTTTGCTTGTTAGGAAAGGTAATCACATGACCCTGGGATATTGCAACTATCATAAATACAGGTCAGTTGCAAGGTCCAAAATTTTGACCATGTGAGCACAGGGATGTTGCAACGGTCATGTAAAAAACGGCCCATAAGTCACTTTTTTTCCAGCGCCCTTGTAACTTCCAACAGTCACTAAACGAATGGTTGTAAGTCAAGGACTACCTGGGCTTACTGAAGATCTAGCAACCCAGTCCTTTTCCTAGCTAGGAAAGCAATGCTTGTAAGCCCAGAGCTGAGCATTAAGTTCACAGTCCTGTGGAAATCCAGGAACAACTTACCGCATGTAAGGAGGTGGCTAGTTTTTCGATGAATGGGTAGAGATTCTGAGATGCCTTCCAGCCGTCTTGGAAGAAACTGGAAACATTTTTTAAATCAGCGGAGAAATATTGAAAAGCCAAGGATGGAGAAGGAAAACAGAAGAAGAAAACAGGGAGAGGTTAGCTCAATTTGCTGCTACAGAATAGCAATAGCACTTAGATAGATACTATTTTACAGTCCTTTACAGCTCTCCCTAATCGGTTTACAGAGTCAGTATACTGCCCCCAACAATTTTGGGTCCATATTTTACCCACCTTAGCCTTGTGCCTGGTGAGATATGAACTGCAAAACTGCAGGCAGCTGGCAGTCAGCAGAAGTAGCCTGCAGTACTGCACTCTAACCACTGCACCACCGCAGCTCCAGGTGTTTAACCACATTTGAAACAGGTATGTTTCAACTTTTTCCCTTAGGACACCACTATAAAGCACTGGTCCCCAACCTTTTGGGCACCAGGGACTGGTTCCATGGAGAGAAGTTTTTATGGAGACCGGAGAGCACTTAGTTTTGCATGTTGCCTGCATCCCATGGATGGGGCTTTGTTTGCGTGGCCCTGTTTATGGCCTGCTGCAGCCCAGCACCAGTCTTTGATCGAGGACCCCTGCTGTAGAGCATTACATGCTAAAACACCTAGACACAGAGACAGTTTTTTCCCCCATGCCATCACTCTTAATTCCTACAACACCGTCTTATGCCTAAGAATATCTAAGGATATCTAACCACAAAGTAGGGCTGTATTGCTATAATCCTTCTCATCTTTTTTATCTTATCATCTTACCACCTTCACCTGTTGGTACCTTACGATTTATCATTTGTTGTTTGTATCTTATGATTTGTGATTGTAACTTATGATTGATGATCTATGACATATCACTTTGTTGTTTGCATGTACGCCAAGAGGTTATGCACTGGAGACAAATTCTTTGTGTGTCCAATCACACTTGGCCAATAAAGAATATTCCTATTCCTATTATTTGAAACAGCCTCAAGGACTTTAGTTCTACTCAAGAAGCCCATCCAAAGGAATAATGCTGAGACACCGTCATAAACTGCAAACCCAACACTGTGGCGAACTTACTTATGTTGCGCATGATAAAACTTGATGAGGCTCTGCAGAAAATCTGGCCCTTGCTTCATTTGGCATTCGTTGGCTTTCAGAAGATACTGGGTCAAGAAAAAAAGGAGATGAGAACAACAGGTTACTATCTAATGATAACAGCTTCTTCAAAGTGTCAATACCTTGTTAGTAAAAGAGATACCGTGTGAGCCAACCTATTTGTTGTTTATTCGCCATCTTAAATAGAACATAGAACAATAGGATTAGAAGGAACCTTGGAGATCTTCTGCTCAAGTAGACAAATGGCACTTCTTGAAAACCTCCAATGATGGGTCACCACAATTTCTGGAGGCAAGGCGTTTCATGGATTAATAGTCCTCTCTGTCAGGAAATTTCTCCGTAGTTCTAGGTTGGATCTCTTTTTCACGATCTTCCACGCAGTATTTCTCGTCCTGACCTCAGGTGTTGTGGAGAATAGATTGACCCCCACCCCCTGTTCTCTGTGACAGTCCCTCAAGTAACTGGAAGACTGCTATCATATCACCCCTAAGTCTTCTCTTTGTTAGATGGATAAATTACATTACTATAATATATATACTGTAATAGCTATACTGACTAGGCATAATGACAACAATGTCTTCAAAATGCCAATATGCTTCTGTTACTGTTGTTTATTCATCATCCTGTCAATTGAAGCCAATTTGTATATTATATAAGGGAAGAAAGATAGATAACATTAGCATATTGATAAAAAAAATTGAATTACAAGCCTGACATCCATACAAGATGAAAGGGCTTTGACTCTCTTTGTGAAAATCACTGTGTCCGTCTCTCTCTATCAACCCAACTCATATTAGGTACTGTGAGTAAGAGATCTCAGAAGGAAAGTGTCATGCGTATAATAAATGGCTGATAAGCCCGTCCCCTGGATGATTATAAATCCAACAGCTTATAATACAAAGGTGACTTGTGGGCTCACAAGACCTCACAAGGCTGCTTCCTTGCTAGATAGGCAGTCCTCAGATCACAAGCACCAATTGAGCCCAAAGTTTCCATTGCTAAGCAAGACTTGTGAGTTTTGCCCCATTTTACGACTGCTCTTGCCACAGCTGTTAAACGAATCACTGCAAGTGTTAAACTAGTAAAATAGTTGTTAAGTGAATTTGGCTTCCCCATTGACTTTGCTGGTTAGAGGGTTGAAAAAAGCGATCACAGGATACTCCAACCCTCATAAATAAACACCAGTTGACAAGCATCCGAATTTTTGTCACGTGATTGTAGCGATGCTGCAACAGTCACTTTTTTCCAATGCAATGCCAATGTAGAATTGAATAATAGAGTTGGAAGGGACCTTGGAGGTCTTCTAGTCCAACCCCCTGCTTAGGCAAGAAACCCTATACCATTTCAGAGAAATGGTTATCCAATCTCTTCTTAAAAACTTCCAGTATTGGAGCATTTATAACTTCTGGAGGCAAGTTGTTCCACTGGTTAACTTCAAATAGTCACTAAACTGGTTATAAGTTGAGGGAACATGATAGGTCCACTTGGCATTATGCTTCAGTGCAATCAGTGAGTTGTTGTCATGGCTGAAATGAACAAGCTTGTACAATCGTGACATCTGGCCAATTACTCTTATTATGTACCACAATATAAGTACTTAGCCTGACCAAGATGCTTCCTTCATATTCTGTATCCTTTCCTGAAATAATCTCTCAGAAGCATGAATGTAGAAATATCACTGGAGATTCTCAGTCATCCAGGTCTTAGTTGTCCCAAAGGTGGGACAACTTTTCAAGAGGCAACTGGGCTTTCTTGTTGTTGTTGTTTTAAGATGTTTCACTTCTCATCCAAGAAGCTTCTTCAGCTCTGGATGAGAAGCAAAACATCTTCAAAGAAAAAGAAGAAAGTCCAATTGCCTCATGAAAAAGCAGCTTTTGGCTAGAAATATCAGTGACACTGATACATGTAGTCCAGGGTGACTGTAGAAGTATCACTTATGTCAAGTTTGTAGAACACACCACATTTTATCACTGTATACATTGTAGTCCTTGTTTTCCAAAGGCTACAGAGTACAATTCATTTTTATTGTAATTTTTTTAAAATGTAAAGTGCCAAGAGTCACTGAAAGTCGGGCATTTTTTAAATGGGTGTAAATAAGCAAACCAATAAATATTATGCAGATTTTTCCCCTACTAGTTTTCATCCAGTTAGCCGTTAGATATACAAGCCCTTTAGAGGTGCTATTCAGCAGGTTCTGACCAGTTCTGGAGAACTGGTAGCAGAAATTTTGAGGAGTTTGGAGAACCGGCCAATAACCACCTCTGACTGGCCCCGCCCCCATCTATTCTCCGCCTCCCGAATCCCAGCTGATCGGCTGGGTCTTCTTTTGTTGCCCTGCACAGGAGAACGGAGCTGGAAAGCAGGTTAGTGGGGTGGGGAGGGAATGGGGATTTTACAGTAACCTTCCCCTGCCACGCCCACAAAGCCACGCCCACAGAACTGATAGTAAAAAAATTTGAATCCCAGCACATTGCTTCCCATGCTTCAGTTAAATCCTAATGGAAAACATGGAGAGGTGGACTTTTACCTGGAGGTTTTTTAAGGTTGAAAAGTTTAGGGTAACTAGGGAGATTTCAGAGCATGGCATGTCATGTAACAAAAACGACATCCATGGAAGGTTCCACCTTAAAAGACCCACCAAGACAAATGAAAAACCAAACATTGAACATTAATGTTACAATCCCTTGGTGCTTGCAGCTTTCATCCGAATGCTCAGCTTTTCAATGCGTCAAAATTGCCATACAGTCTTTCGCAAAATCAGGATTCATTTTCCCACAGTCAAATACATTCTCACGGACATGTGGAGAGAGAATCCATGTCCCATCTGGTCACTTGAAAGACGCCAAGTCTTGCGAGCAATTTCAGAGTCGGACACGGCCCGTTGTGCTTCCTCCAGGCACCACACCTTCCCTTCCCTCTTTAGAATTCAACCAAATGTTTCAGTTGGGGGAAGATTTCACAGTGACACAATGAGGAGAGAAAAAAAAGAAGCATTCAGCAAAGCTTCTGCCAGATGCCATCAAATGGGGGCCTCGCAGAAAATCTGACAGGCAAGACTCGCAACATCCCACAGGGGGGAGTGTTGGGTTTTGAAAACGCTTTCTGTACAACAGAGCTTTGCAAGCCAAGACAGCAACAATATTTATGTCCTTCACTGTATTCCAGCCAACAGTGTGACTAAATAAGAGTCCAGAGAATTGGAGATTCAGAAATATTACAAACCAGGATCAAGCCAAACAAAAGGCTAAGGGAAGGGGAGGTATGTTTGGGAAACTGACTTATTAGCATGGACATTCAACAGCTCTCATCTGCATTCTACTGTAGCATTTCTTTGGAGGAAGGCCACTACAGTATAATTTTGTTTAAATCTAAACATATGTGATTGAGTTCTTGGGGATTTAAAGCTGAGTGTATGTGTTGAATGTATAAAAAATCTCCTTGGTTCGCAAAAGCAATCGGTGGCCAGGCCAACTCATTCATATGAGAATGAGCCCCAGATACGGCTTATTGTATTACTCATTTATTAGTACTGACATTAATGCTAGGTAGAGAACTTGGGTCTGCATTTCTTTAAACCAGCTGCATCCAATCTATGGCCCAGGGACCGCATGCAGCTCTGGAGAGCTAGTAATGCGGCCCCAAAAGATCGTAAACTTTTAACATTATGATATGATTTATATACATGAACTATATTATATATTTCATATGCGGCCCAAGACAATTCCTCTTCAGTCAAGGCAACCCAGACAAGCCAAAAGGTTGGATAGCCATGTTTTAAACACTTCTCACTATTCTGGATCGAAATGGATTTGCTGTCAACCTCTCTTTCTCAGGAGGAGGGAAATGTAATGGTGTTTTTTGCATTTATTTAATAAAGGTGTACAAAGTCCTGTAACTCATTGTAACACCCCTGTCTGTGGAGTTCTGTGATCAATTTGGCTTCCGAATAAAGGGAAATGTACATGTCCCTGGTTAACGTTGTAAGATGCAATCTGGGTCAGTCACTGGGACCAGAGGTTTAGCCTTCTGAGCTTTTGGATTCAATCAATCACAATAGAGCTGGAAGAGACCTTGGAGCAGGGGTGGTATTCTACCGGTTCGGCCTGGTTCTACTGAGCCGGTAGCAGCGATGAGCAGCGGAGACCAAACCGATTCTCTCTACTGCTCTGCTGTTGGGTCCACTCGCCCACCTGGGCTCCCATACTCACCTTTATCCTCTGCTTTTGAAGTGCAGCTGCTTTGAGAGTGCAAGCTTGCAGGACCTGGAACGCCTCTGTGCCTGCACAAGTGCATGTTTGGCACGCATGCGCAAAGTGTGTGCATGTGCGCAAAGCAGCGGTGGGATTCTACCAGTTCGCACCTAATCACTAGAACTGGTTGTTAACATTCTAAGCAGTTCGGAGAACCGGCTGTTAGAAGAAATTACTGGCCTAATCCTGTAAGGAAGGCAGGAAGGAAACATTCTGGTGTTGCTTACAGAAACTGCCTCTCTGTTAACCCTTATTACATTCTTGGCAGGACTAGACTTCCTGTCTCTGGAACTTCTCTGGAGTTTTTTTCCTCTCCTTTGCTGGTACTTTGCTTGTGTGGAGTGACCATTCAAAGTTATAATGGCACTGAAAAAAGTAGAAAAATAGGGACCACTTTGGTGGGAAGGGAACAGTGTTCCGTGTGCCTTCAGCATTTAGTCATGCCGGCCACATGACCACAGAGACGTCTTCGGACAGCGCTGACTCTTCAGCTTTGAAATGGAGATGAGCAGCCGAAAACAACTAGCACGTATGTGCGAGGGAAACCTTTACCTTTACCCAGTGATCAACTCAGATTGGAACCTGCAATTTGGCTTCCAAAGGTAAGAATTCAATCTCAAGGGCAAACATCACAAAGGAACTCCACGGGACTGCTTCCTTATTGGTGCTATATAATGCTTGACTTACAGTGAGTTGTTTAGTGACCATTAAATTACAAGAGCCCCAGAAAAAGGTACTTACAACACAGGGTCAAAGTTCCACCACTCCTGCCCTGCATCAGCTTATGACAGTTTGAGTCCTCAGTAACCAGCCCACATTTATAGTTATAGTGTCGTGTGGTCACGTGACCAAGATTTATTATGGTTTCTGGCCAAAGAAAGCCCATTCCAGATAATGGTTCGGGTAACAACTGCAGCATTCGCTTAGAAATCATTGTGATTCATTTAATGACTGCCCCCCCCACAAAATGTGATAAAATTAAATGAATCACATCATGACCAAGTTAATGACTGACACTACTTAATGATCATAATCCTAGGCTCAATTATAGTCATAAGTCAAGGACTACCTGTAGTTTTCATAGAGGCTAAGTTAGAGAAAAGAAGAAAAATTGAATTCGGAGAGATCTCCCAATTTGGAAGAGAATTTCAAAAGACCGTTGGCGGGCACCTGCCTTTAGCATATATCATACCTTTTGGTATATGGTTTTTGTGTAGGGGTGTGTGTGTTTGTGTGCATCCATTGTTGTCTCCTGGCAACTGCTTTCCTTAAGAAAAGCAACTGCTTTTTGCAAGATTTTCAGAAGTGGTTTACCATTGTCTGCTTTCCAGGATGGTAAGCACATGATTGACCTAAAGTTACTCATCTAGGATCATGCTTAAAACAGTCTAGAACCCAAGGTTTTGTCATGCCCCTGTCGGAATCTGATTCGGAGGGACAGGGAATGGGAGTGCGGCTCCATTGGCTGTGGAAGAAACTGGGGAAGGGCAAAGTCTGGCTGGGCAGAGCAGGGGAGAGGTAGGGCAAGGCAGAGGGAATTCAGAGGAAGATCCAGGCCCACCCCCTCTTCATCCTAGGGCACGCAGGGAGGAACGGAGAAGGGAGCAATGTGAGTTGCGTAGCTTACGGGCGAGGAAAGGGCCCTGATTCCCTTCATTAGCTGCAGCTGGGAACACAGTGTTTAAAAAGGGAGTTTGTGCACAGCAACTTGTTGGAAGTTATGAGTTATCTTGTTTTGTCGAGGCTTATCTGGGTTCCCAACTGTGTGTGTTTTGCTGGCCTTTCAAGTCAGCAATTCCTTCTCCTGCCCTGTCTAGTTAATTGCTGCAACATGGTTTGTGTGGATTTTTATTTACAGTTTATGTGTACTTTGCTTTCGGACTTTGTTTTCGGATTTCCTCCACTTAAAGACTGTTCTTGGGAGAGTTTTTTTTCCAGCCGAAGGTAACTGGACATTGGGGGCAAAGTTGGAGGTATTAAAAGGCCTTTTTAAAAAAAACTTATGTGACCGTGTTGCCTTTGTGCCACTCCCTGGGTCATCACAGGTTTCTTGTCTGATACCTCAACCACTACATCAAACTGTCTCTCTATGATGGTTCTGCCATCATTTTTACCTTTTTCTTCTGGATTCTCACCATAACCCCATGAAGTAAGATCAGCCTGGGAAGGAAGAACTGCTCCAAAATCATCCCGTTACCTTCTTGGCTGAGAAGGTTAACTCTCCTGGGAAGGCCTTTATGCTCTGGGCCAGGTATTTCATAGCTTTGGCAACCGGAGGGTGTGTGGATTTCAACTTGCTGGCTACGGAATTCTGGGCGCTGAAATCCACACATTGTAAAGTTGTCGAGGTTAAGAAACATTGCCCCGGGCCAGCCATTTTGTTATACAGCAAGAGGAGCACTGAGCTTTCCCACTGCTACTTAAGATGGCAACTCCTTCCCTGATTCCTCACTGTAGGCAAATCACAATCCATAACGTGCTTTATTTCATTTTCGCTTAGGGCACTGGATGCAATACATATTGAAGAATTCAATGGTCTGTGGTTAACTGCTGACCATATTGCATTTTACGGTTACTGCCAAGGCTAAAAAGCATACAGCTGAGCCGGATCACTGCAATATAATTTGTTGTTCCTAGTTTCCCTTGAAAGGGGATGTCATAGACGTTGAAGAAAGCCACGCCAGAAAGGAAGGTTCCAGAAAAGGATAATTCTGCACTACATGGGCCAGCCAATGGCCTGGCTCAACCTACCAGTGCTTCCTACATTTCAATGCGATCTGAAGGATTTTATCTGCCCTCATTATAATCATTTGTTTTACAGTCACACTTTTTATTCATTTTTATTACTCAGCTTCCCAGAGTCGCCTCATAAGAGAGGGTCAATAAAAACTTAAATAAATAAACAAATAAAATCACTTTCCCTGTTGTTTACAGAACTAATTTTAAATCTGGCCTTAAAGCAGGCATGTCCAACCCCACAATATAGTAAAAGTTTACATAAAAAGTAAGTTTGTTATTTATCCCATTATATATTTTATATGCGGCCCAAAACGATTCTTCTTCCCTCAATGCAGCCCAGGCAAGCCAAAAAGTTGGACAAAGCTTTGGTTGAACAGTAGGTGGCAGCATGCAACCACCCATATCTCAACTAAGCAGGTCAGGCCCAGTTAGGATCTAGATCCATGATAGGGAACCTATGGCAAGCGTGCCGGAAGTGGCACGCAGAGCCATTTCTGCCAACATGCAAGCTGTCGCCCAGAACTGATCTACTGTGCATGTGTGCGCGCCACCAGCCAGCTGATTGTTGGGTATCTGCTGCACATGCGCTGCGGTGTGCACGGGGGGGCTCACACACGCATGTGCAGAGGCACACTGCATGGGGCGGTCACATGTGCATGTGCAGGAGGGGCGGGGGGGTTGCACGCGCATTGCATTATGGGTGCAAGTACTTGCATGTGTGCACCCTGTCGGCATGTGATGACAAAAAGGTTAGCCATCGCTGATCTAGATGAAAGTCATCCAATGAAAATCAGGACTACAGACTAGTCCAGGGGTCTCCAACCTTGGCAACTTTAAGACATGTGGACTTCCACTCCCAGAATTCCTCAGCTGCTGGCTGTGGAATTCTGGGAGTTGAAGTCCACAAGCCTTAAAGTTGCCATGGTTAGAAACCCCTGGACTAGACCAAGCCTGAAAAATATGCAGAAAATGCCAATCATATACCACACCTGTATTACTGCCAAGGAATATATGAAGTTATTAAAGTTGAGATTTTACCCCATTTTGTTCCAACCTACCATCCACCTCAGATGTGCTGGAACTACTAGCCCTAGAATCCATAACCAACGTGCCCAATGACTGGGAATTTTGGGAAATGTAACCCTCTTAGCATGTGCTATATGAAAGAAGGCTGATATATACCCTACTCCTCTA
>NW_020769327.1:4528935-4547475 GCF_900518735.1 Pseudonaja textilis | reverse complement strand
AAGAAGAAGAAGAAGAAGAAGAAGAAGAAGAAGAAGAAGAAGAAGAAGAAGAAGAAGAAGAAGAAGAAGAAGAAATAATAATAATAATCATCATCAGCATTTGGGGGCTGGTATGTTTGGGGAACCAGCCCTTTTTGCAAATGTGTATTAATGCTGGGAATTCTGGAGATGGTTACCCAATCACACCTGAAGAAATAAACGGCTGGGAAAGGCTGATGACACGAACGAAGCAATCCAAGATTGAACTTTTAGCGTGCGATTTCTACAGGCAAAGCTCTCTGGAGGAGCCTTCTAGCAGATCACTCAACACTGCTTTCCCAGATTTGCTGCAACTACAACTTCCAGGTGCTGATATACTAGGTTGGGGAAAAGCTGTTTCCAACACCAGACTCCAAGAGAGAGGTTGATCTCCATCAAGTTCCTCTATCTGCCCTCCTAAGCTGCAAGTGAATCCTTGAGCGCTTCCATGTGCTGTTATTTATTTAACAGTGAAGCTATTCAAAGAGATGACTCACCCTCTGGCCCAACCCCAAAACCTTCCACAGAACCCAGAAGAAGGAAAACACACACACACACACACACACACACACACACACACACACACACACACACAAATGGAAATCACCACCGCCTGGCATCACAAAACTCTTTAACCCTATCCAACTCCTGCAACTCTTCCCTAGCAGCCACAACTCAAGTCATTCTTCTCTTTAACTTCTATACAGAGTTGGATCACTTCCCTTGAGTATCTCTTTAAAGCCAAAACATCCATTAAATCTCCATCAGGCAAACAGTACTATTATGAGAACTGGGAATAGTCCCCCTTTCTCTGATGAACACAATAAACCTTTATCATGAAAACATATCTAAAAGCTGCATTCAACTAATTTCTCACTTGCTGCTCTGATAAAGGTAAAGATAAACGTTTCCCCTGTCCAGTCCTGTCTTACTCTAGGGGTCAGGGGTCATCTCCATTTCTTAGCCAAGGGAGCCAGCATTGTCCTAAGACTCTTCCATGATCATGTGACCGGCATGAGTATACACTGAGGTGCACAGAACGTGGTTAGCTTCCTCCAGAAGTGGTACCTATTTATCTACTTGCTTTCAAACTGTTAAGAGTTCAAAAAAAAGCTGGAGCAAGTAGCAGGAGCTCGCCCCAGCACTTGGATCTCAAACTCAGACTGTCAGCTTTCCATTTGACAAGCTGAGCATCTTTTAACTGCTGAACCATTGCGCCTCCAATTTGATCTGATATTTTAATAAGCTCTTCTCACATGAAGAACTACCACCAAACAAACTAGCCTTGCTAAAGGCTCAGAATTGTGCTAAATTTGTAAAAAGAGGCTTTTCCCGCCACAGTGGTTAAAACTACCCATTTTGTATTTCCCACAATGCACCAGAGCCATGCTAACGGGCATTCTGGGAAATGGAAATCTGCCCCTTCCCACAGCAAGATTGTTGACGCGCCACGATAAGGGACCAGGAGGTGGGTGTGATGCATGCAGGACTGAGAAGAAGATGCCATGTCACAGCGGCAGGACCGATCCTGCAAACACTCTCAGTTCTGGATGTCGGCTTTGTTCTCGGTTGGGGATTGGAGGAGGCCGAAGGAACTTGCATAGGAGGAGGGCTCCTAAGTGAGTGGACTGTAGGGTGGGTGGTGTTTAGGGGAAAGACATGAAAGCAGCGCTGATAGGCAAAGCTCCCAGTGCTAGCTTTATACGTGACTCGCTGTCTGTTGTTGCTACTTTATTTGCAAACCAAGGTGGATTAAAAGAAACCCTGCAACTATGTGAGTGTTCTGAGTTCTTCCTTGTGTCTGCGGGAGTCAGCCATCGGCATTTTGTATTTCCCACAATGCACCAGAGCCATGCTAAAGGGCATTCTGGGAAATGGAAATTTACCACTTCCCACAGCAAGGCATTCTGGAAACTTCCCACAAGCTGGTAGGTTTGAAAGTGGCCGATGTTGACGTGGGCATATCAGAAGAGAGAAAGTCCTTTCAGATGGAAAGCTTGTTTGCTATCTTCAGAGACAGTGAGATCTTTTGGCATTGACTATGTCATTCTTTTGAAAGCATTTTTATGCCCGTTGGTTGTCATCGGGGAACGCAAAATGCTTTGAATTCCAAACACCCTACTTTGAGTACCAATCAATCACCCTGCTTCATATTCAAAAGACTGAGTGCAAAATAGGGTGGTTTCAATTATTCTGGAGGAGTTTTAAGCTGAATGTATAGCATTTTGCATTTGAAACGCTTCTAAAACTATCAAAACAATCTTTTTCATGCTTGAAATCATATATTTCTGAGCCAGATTTTTTTCCAATTCAGACCCCTTCTAATTAAAAGGAGACAGCAAAAATTCTAGCACTTTTTATGGTTCTTATAGATTCAGTGGACAATTCTTAAAAGCTGTTTGTATTCAGTTCTAGTTTTAAGTGTCTACATAACTCCAGAACAATTATTTTTCTTCTGCTTCACCCATTAACTAATGTATAGGTTACTCTCAGAATTCCTCAGCCAGCATGCTGCTACAAATACAGGTTGGGTTAGGGTTAGGGTTAGTGACCATTCAAAATTACAACAGCACTGAAAAAAGGAGCTTATGACCATTTTTCACACTATGACCACAGCAGCATCCTCATGGTCTTGTGATTTACATTCAGATGCTTGATAACCGGTTCATATTTATGATGGTTGCAGAGTCCTGGGGTTATGGGATCCCCTTTTGCAATCGTCTGACAAGCAAAGTCAATGGGGAAATCCTAGTCACTTTAATAATGGTGTTAGTAATTTGGCAACAAGTGTTTGATGACCCGTAATCTCTCAAAATAACCCCAAACTCAAAACATATATTAAAGTCCAGTAAAGCCTTCAACTTAATTTCACTATTATATTAGGCACAGTTTAAAGTCACAAAAGTAAATAATGAGGCAAACAGAAAACCAAAACAAACCGCATTGATGAGAGTTCCGAAGCAAGCCAAGATAGCTAATCATAAACTCCAGGAAAATAACCGAGAAAAGTCCATGGGAAGAACTCCAGCAAAGATAAACCTCTTTCAAGGTGAACACTAAATTGACTCCTGCAAATTCTAATTGCGCAGTTGCAAACTTCTATACAGAGCTCCCACCTGCAAGCCACGAGGAGGATCATGGTAATCTCCTCTTGAGTAGACGTCGCTTTTCCCAGATCCTCTCCTCCCTGCGTGACCTAGGATGGATAGAGGATGGGCCTGGGTCCTCCTCTGACTGCTCAGCCAGCCTCTGCCCTTCCCCAGCCTCCTCCACCACCTCCGGAGCCACATTCCCACTCCCTGTTGGCTGTTCCTCCTCTTCCTTAGAGTCAGTCTCCGCCAGCGGCATGACAAAGTGATTCTCTTAATGAATGGGGAAGAAAAGCCGTAAAATGGAGCAAAACTCACTTAACAAATTTCTCACTCAGCAACGTAACTTCTGGGCTCAATTGTGGGGCTACCTGTATTTGACTTACAAACATGCATCCAGCAACCATTTGAAGTTACAACAACACTGAAAAAAGTAACTTATGACCATTTTTTACACTTATGACTGTCACATCATTGTCAGCGTGCAGATGGTGTCATCACCATTTGTGACTTTCCTAGCTGGCTTCTGACAAGCAGAGCCAACGGGAACAGCTGGGTTTGATTAACAATGATTTATTGAACAGCTGCAGGAATTCACTTAACAATCATGGGAAGAAAGGTCGTAAAATTGGAGGCAGCTCACTTAGCAATTGCCTTACGAAGCAATGAAAATCCTGGCCCCAGTTGTAGTCATAAATTGGGGGCCACCTGTATATGTATATGAGGAGACAGGATAGCAGTCTTCCAATATTTGAGGGGTTGCCACAGAGAGGAGGGAAGGGGTCAAGCTATTTTCCAAAGCACCTGAAGGCCAGAGAAGGAATAATGGATGGATACTGCAAAACCTAGAAAGAATAAGAAATTTTCTGACAGGGAAAGCAATCCACCCATGGAACAGAAGTTGCCTTCGGAAGTTGTGGGAGCTTCATCACTGGAGGCTTTCAAGAAAAGACTCGGCTGCCATCTGTCAGAAATGGTGTGGGGTCTCCTGCTTGGGTGGTGGGGTTGGACTAGATGACCTACAAAGTCCCTTCCAACTCTGTTAATCTGATGTATGACGAGTCTTTTTTTTTTCACAATAACTGTACCTATTTACTTTAATGAGTCTATCTTGCGTGCAATAGCTCTGGCAGCAAGCTGAACAAGTCTCAACACATAGACCAAGCAAGGTTTTGTAAACCACCAGGAAGTAGCTTTAATGTGCACAGTACACAAAACGCTTAGCCTATTGCAACAGAGAGAGACAGAGACAGAGAGAGGGGAGGAGGGAGGCAGGGAGGGAGGGAGAGAGAGGGGGAGGGAGAGGGAGAGCAGGCTGCTTGGCTTAAGTCAAAGTCCTTTTTTTGGCAATACTACATATCAGGTGCTCCCTGTAAGTACACACAAATCATTCTGAACTGCAAAGCAAATAGGATTTGCAGAATGCAATTTAAAAAAGGACATTTGCCACAGAGAAAAGGGAAGTGACTCAAGCAGTGTTGGTTGTGAGATCCAATCATCTAAATATTGGATTGGTTATTTAATCAAAAGAGTTCATACACTTTTGGGAAACTGTGACTTCATGTGCAACAGATTGGGAGAAGGCCAGGAGCAAGCGAGGAGGGTATGCGCAGCAACCCCAAAATGTTTCCAGCTGTTTGGATGCTATCCAACCAAGGAGGCCAATTTACCATTAGCCTGATTGCATCTCCACCCTTTGTCCCCCATCTCCACTAAGGTCTTTTGCTAAATACAGTCTCAGCTAGCAAATGGTATGGATACGTCCATACCTCTCACCCAGAGGTGGGATTCAAAAATTTTAACAACCGGTTCTGTGGGCATGGCTTAGGTGATGGGCGTGGCTTGGTGGTTATGTTATTGGCTGGGTGTGGCCAACTCAATATCGCTCACATCGAGGCACGCATCTACTTGCCTGGCCTCTCATGACAACAGTCGTAAGTGTGAAAAACGGTCACAAATCACTTTTTTCAGTGCCATTGTAACTTTGAATGGTCACTCCACACAAGCAAAGTACCAGCAAAGGAGAGGAAACAAACTCCAGAGAGGTTCCTGAGACAGGAAGTCCAGTCCTGCCAAGAATGTAATAAGGGTTAACAGAGAGGCAGTTTCTGTAAGCAACACCAGAATGTTTCCTTCCTGCCTTCCTTACAGGATTAGGCCAGTAATTTCTTCTAACAACCGGTTCTCCAAACTGCTTAGAATGTTAACAAGCAGTTCTAGCGAATAGGTGTGAACTGGTAGAATCCCACCCCTGCTTCCACTGAAGCCAAGACTGCCATCCAACTACAAGTCAATGGGCTGCAATTTTGTGGGCATCCAAAACAGAGATGGCAAGACAACATCAACAAAGCTGTATAAGCTGTGGGCCTGTACCCTGGAGACGCAGTTGACTGTGCAAAGTGGTGTTCAATCCCACTCCTGAACCCTCCACCCACCCCACCCCTCCCAGGAGTCCCCACATGGCCCATTGTGGATGCAGGTCATTGCAAGGTGCACGCGGAGGCTCAGGGAGGGTGAAAAACGGGCCTCCCGGGAGTCCAGGAAGCAATAGCAATAGCACTTAGACTTATATACCGCTTTATAGTGCTTGGTAGCCCTCTCTAAGTAGTTTACACAGTCAGCCTAATGCCCCTAACAATCCGGGTCCTCATTTTACTCACCTCAGAAGGACGGAAGACTGAATCAAACCTTGAGCCGGTGAGAACTGAACGGCTGGCAGTCGGCAGAATTAGCTTGCAATACTGCATTCTAACCACTGTGCCAGCATAGCTTTTAGAATCCTAGAGTTTCTCTACTCATCTCTGCAGGTAGAACTAAAATAACTAATTAATTGCTCAGTGACTCTGTCGTGACAACCAAAATCTGCCACTTGAGGAAGCTGATCCCCTCTGCCTCACAGCAGAGCCAGCCTTGTCTGCTCTGCTCCAAGTGGGACTCTTCCCCAATACCCACTGATGTGGCTGATATGCTATACACCACGGGTCTTCAAACTTGGCAAGTTTAAGACTTGTGGGCTTCAACTCCCAGAATTCCTGAGCTAACATGACTGGAGGAGGAATTCTGGGAGTTGAAGTCCACAAGGCTTAAAGCTGTCAAGTTTGAAGACCCCTGCTACATGCACTGGGAAGGAAGCTCCCATTGAGGCCAAGTTTCTTCCCATAGCTAACAACAACTCAGCTGTTATGTGTGAAAAATAGCAATAGCAGTAGCAATAGCTCTTAGATTTATATACCGCTTTACAGTGCTTTATAGCCCTCGCTAAGTGGTTTATAAAGTCAGCCTATTGCCCCAAACAATCTGGGTCCTCATTTTACCCACCTTGGAAGGATGGAAGGATGAGTTAACCTTGATCCAGTTAGGATCAAACTCCTGGCAGTGAGCAGAGTCAGTCTGCAATACTGCATACTGACCAGTGTGCCACCACAGCTGCAACACCAAAAATCACTGCAGGGTCACCAAAGTGTTAACAAGTTTGCTGTTGACTGTAAGCCTGTAGATGGGTTGTCTATTCAGATGCAACAAAGTTATTTGCTGGACCGAAAGTTCTTTTCCACCACAAAAAGAACTTGTGGCATGACTAGAAGCCGTTTCCTACCTCACACATCTGCAGCTGGAAAGTGCGGCGTTCCTTCTGCAGGTCCTCCGTGATTTCAGTGGCCGAAGGTTCAGTCTGGATGACTCCAGATATCTTGGCTCGCTCCTTCTCCTTCTCCAGCTTTGCTCTAAGGCAACAGAGAATCCCAGAGGCAACATGATAGACAAGTTGGATTAATTTGTGAGGTACGAATGGTGTACGGGAATTCTACAGGTGCTTGTGACTGCAATCTGTCTGTAACTTACAGATTGCAATGCAGGGAAACGCCTTAAGGCAGGGGTCTCCAACCTTGGCAGCTTTAAGACTTGTGGATTTCAACTCCCAGAATTCCTCAGCTAGTCACTCTGGCTGGGCAATTCTGAGAGCTGAAGTCCACAAGTCTTAAAGTTGCCAAGGTTGGAGATTCTGCTGGAGGGTATGAGAGCTGGAATTATTCTCCTCCTTAGTGGGGGCAGTTTTTGCCTAGAGTCTTTTTCAACCTTGGCAATGTTCAGAAGTGTGGACTTCAACTCCCAGAATTCCCCAGTCAGTGCTGGAAGTCCATACACCTGAAAGCTGCCAAGGTTGAGCCAAGCCGGCTTTGATGCATACAGCTTAACATACAGCTGCTTTCAAGCCTGTATCTACAAAGCCAGGTGGCTCTCAGGTGTATGGACTTCAACTGGGAGTCCCACGCAGTCTGGGGAATTTTTGAGAGTAGAAGTCCACACATCTGAACATTGCCAAGATTGAAAAAGACCCTAGGCAAAAACTGCCCAAGGAGGAGAATAATTCCAACTCTCAAACCCTCCAGCAGAATCTCTAAAGCAGGGGTCTCCAACCTTGGCAACTTTAAGATTTGTGGACTTCAACTCCCAGAATTGCCCAGCCAGCATGAACTAGCTGAGGAATTCTGGGAGTTGAAGTCCACAAGTCTTAAAGTTGCCAAGTTTGGAGGCCCCCATCAACTACTCCTTACAGCAGTTGGCTTTTCTTTCCTGAGGATTGCATGGCTGCTTTCTGGAATCGCAGTGCCATCCTGAGAAAATATGTGGCATTGGTGAGGCCTATAAGAGCCTGTCTACAACTTCTTAATCAAAGTGTGTCTCCAAGGATTGGCCCTGCAGCTTCAGAAGACAATGAAGCAACCCCAGAAAAAAAGAAGCGGCTGCTTTAAGAAGTGACTGACAGAATCGAGGTGAGCTCCAAGTGTTCTTCAAAACATGTCTTGCTTTTGCGATCCGTAGCACTTGAACCACTACGGCCAGGAAAATACCAAATAGCCCAGAGGCACGTTGTAAAGGACAGTCTCGTTGGCTGGCTGACCCAAATCCCACAACCTCCCTTTCTGGCATGTCCACAACAAAACACTTTTGTTTAGGAGAAGATGGAAGAATCAATCCGCTCCTGCCAGAGGCGGTACGGGTTGGTTACTCACACTTTGGTCTCGTAATCCTTCCAAGCCTTTTCAATTTGCTTCTTGGAATCCTGCCCAGGGAAAGAGAAGAAAGGAGAAGGAATCAGCAAGGGAGTCACTGGAGGGTAAGAACACGCCCACACAAGCACCCACATTATTGGACAAAGTTCCTCCTGCCCCCCGAAACCTGCAAACACATATCGATCCCTGCACTGAGGGCTGATATTTGAGCCATCTCCATGGGGACTGGAGGCTGGAAATCTGAGTTTCTCAGGCACCTTCAGAACAATGAGCCACGGTGGTGCAGTGGTTAGAGTGCAGTACTGCAGGCTACTTCTGCTGACTGCCGGCTGCCGGCTGCCTGCAATTTGGCAATTCAAATCTCACCAGGCTCAAGGTTGACTCAGCCTTCCATCTTTCCGAGGTGGGTAAAATGAAGACCCAGATTGCTGAGGGCAAGAGGTTGACTCTGTAAACTGCTTAGAGAGGGCTGTAAAGCACTGTAAAGCGGTATATAAGTCTAAGTACTATTGCTAATAGCAACAGCACTTTAGGCTTATATACTGCCCCATAGTGCTGTCTATCTGGGTGGTTTAAAAAGTAAAAGCATTATTTGCATATTGCCCCCCCCAACAATCTAGGTCGTCCTTTTATTGACCTCGGAAGGATCATGGAAGGCTAAATTCACCTGGAGCCCCTGTCAGGGTCAAACTTCAGAGTTTGCCTGCAGTGCTGCACTTTAACCACTGCGCCACCAGGGCGCCTTCATCATTTTAGGAGCCTAATGCTATTGGCCCATGGAGAAGATAGGTTTAGAAGCCTTATAGCCAGATGTTTGTCCAAAGAAGTGTGATGTTGGAGATAATAAGAAACTTTATTACGGTCATAGACCAGCAATAGACAAGAATGATCACTGTTTACAAAAGTATTAAAAGATAGTACCAATAATAATAGTGGATAGTAACATCCATGGTAATAAAATACATGGTCTTAAACAGTTTGGATCATGCCCTCGTTTACATAATTGAATCGTGGATAAGTATGTTGTGTAAATATATTTTATCTAAAAATTGTTAGAGATATCTACAAAAGAATGGTGCAAGTAGACATTAATTCTGTAACTGAATTTTTCCTTGTGGTCATTGCAGCAGTACAGAAATTTTGCTACTGCATGCATGATTGCTGGGTTTGAGTCCCGGAGGAGATAGTCTACATAAAAATTGTTTACCCTTCCTGGTAATCTGTGGTAAAGGGAAAATATACATTGGCCTATAAACTCTGTCTAACTCACAGTAGAATAAAACATGTGTGATATCTTCTACTTCTCCTTGACCACATATACGTACTCATTCCACTATTAGGGGTGATGTTGGTGATAGAAGAAACATGTATTAGAAAAAGTCTAATAAAGTAAAAATCTATTTGGGGGAGGGGGAAATAGAAGAAGTTTTAAAAGAAAAGTGAGCTCTTATTCAATTTTCTAGCATCAGGTGCTTATTGCATTCCTCGGAAGACTAAAAAATGAATTTATCTTCAACTACTAGGTGTTCCTCTGGAAGCAACTTGCATGTTTTTCTTTACTGCATTCCCTCCCCCCTTAATATGGTGTCCACCATAACATTTATTCCAATGTTTAATTACAGGAATTTTTCAGGTCAAGCGTGGATAGGAATAATAAGAAGAAGTTGATCCCAGAAAGGGCCAAAGTCAACATTAAATCCAAGATGCTTCTTTTGTTGGCTCTGTTTGCGATGAGGTGGGAGAATTCCTTTCTGGTTTTCAGCATCTTTTGCACAATTCTGGAAAAAGATGTGACTGCTTTAATGAGTCATGCACAGCTGCTACAGCCAGAGCCCCGGGTCTCAAAACACCTCTTTCTGAGTCAAATCTTTTAAAGCATTGCAACAGCACGAATGCATAAAGAGTAAGACTTTTCAAATGGAACGTAACTGCTGGATACAGAGCTGCATCTCCGTAACTTTCTTGGAAGCCAGATGGAAGGTGTTTAGCATTGCCTTTAATCTGGTCTCCCTTCCAAGTATTAGCCAGGTTCATCCCTGCTTAGCTTTTGCAAGACTAGACGAGGTCAGCTAGATCATTCAACAACCAAGATGAACTAGCCAGTTGTAAAACATTTCTAAGGAAAAAGATCAATCAGTTATAAAATTTTCTGCTGAGCTTTGGTGGATCAGGCCCATGACCAGAGGTGGTATTCAGCAGGTCTGACCAGTTCTGGAGAACCAGTAGTGGAAATTTTGAGTAGTTCAGAGAACCAGCAAATACCACCTCTGACTGGACCCGCCCCCATCTATTCTCTGCCTCACGAGTCCCAGCTGATCGGCTGGTTCTTCTTTGGTTGCCCTGCACAGGAGAACGGAGCTGAAAAGCAGGTTAGTGGGGTGGGGAGGGAATGGGGATTTTGCAGTATCCTTCCCCCAGGAGTAGGATGGGAATGGAGGTTTTACAATATCCTTCCCCTGCCATGCCCACTAAGCCACGCCCTCCAAGCCACACCCACGGTAGTTAAATTTTTTGAATCCCACCACTGTGAAGTGGTACCTATTGATCTACTCGCATTTGCATGTTTTCAAGCTGCTAAGTAGGCAGGAATTTGGGGCAAGTAATAGGAACTCACCCCCATTGCGCAGATCTTGTGGTTTTGAACTTAGGCTGTCAGCTGAGAAGTTCAGCATCTTTCACTGCTGAGCCATCGCACCCCACTAGTTAGCAAGCAACCTTTAATGCCAGCAGCCATCATGTCCTGATACTCTATGAATCTACTCACGCTCCTTTTAAAACCCAATAGACCTCTACTACAACAGACAGCAGTGAATTCTGCAATTTAATCACAAGCTAAGAAGTTATTTCCTTTAATGGTCGTGAGTCTCTTTGACATCTGCCAACAGACCGCTGGACAAGAGGTGGTCAGAAATCTAATTCAGGTATGGCCCAGTGCTTGGTGTTTAGTGAGGTAAGCAACCTTTTTGGATCTATTATTTCCCACCCAGCCTGCTTTGCTTATTCCACTATGATCTATTAAGTCCTACTGATTGGCAGCCCCCTAAAAAAAAAAAAAACCCACAGCGCTACTAAAGAATCGGTTCCTTAGAAACAGCACGCAGCGAACTATTTGATGTGAAGAAATGGCCTGTAGCAATGAGGAAAAAATCTTTCCCTCTGCCAGAAAATCAACACCACAGAAGGGCCCGCAAAGAAAACAGAAAACTGAGTGAGCCTGTTTTAGGGAACAAAGCGGCTTTTCCTGTTTAGCCAGTTTACAATGGATTAGGCATTGGGCGGTTGGGGGGGGCGGGGGAGAGAAAGCAGAGAAACACAGCAAGAAAAGGAAAACACGATAAGCATTGGTGCTTTATTTTAACTGTGTGTACCTACATACTGGCAGCCATCGTTCAAACCCTACAGAATCATGGTCTGTAGATAGAGCCAGTGTGGTATGCAACTGCAGAAGCTTGAAATGAAATGAAGTGAAGTGAAAAAAAGCAAGTTGCCAATGAGCCTGGAAAATCTCAGAATGGATGGGAACTTAAGAAAAGCGACCTGAGCAAAGCAGCATTTTCTATTGCCGTGAAATGAGCCTCTATTCTTGCCCTATCTTTATGTTGCAAGAGCTGTTGTAAGCATTTTTGCTAGCAGGGATAAAAAAAAACCCAAGCTTTCCACAAACAAATAAATATACAGAGACGAATCATGAGAACGGGTTGAGAAATTTATATCCGTTGCTGCGAAGGTGCCATTTTCTTAAATCGGAAGTCACGGTGTCCCTTCAACCCAAATTCCAACTAAAGAAATAAACTTGCAATCTGCCGATATTTCCAATGCCATAGAATGGAATGAGGTAACTAAAAATAGGCAGCCCCTGCTGTTACTATGGCCACCTGCAACCTGCTTCTGAATATAAATACATAAATTAAAACATAAGTTGGGAAGAAGCCAGGAACACAGATAAGCCTCGGTGATGCCACAATTTCCTCCCAAAAAGTTGCTGTGCGCAACTTCCCTTTTTAAACACCGTGTTCCCAGCTGCAGCTAATCAAGGGAATCAAGGCCCTTTCCTCCCCTGTAAGCCATGCAACCCATGTTGCTCCCTTCTCCGTTCCTCCCTGCGTGCCCTAGGATGAAGAGGGAGTGGACCTGGGTCTTCCTCCGAATTCCCTCTCCCTTGTTCTACCTCTCTCCTGCTCTGCCTAGCCGGACTGTGCTCTTCCCCAGTTTCTTCCATAACCAATGGAGCCATACTCCCACTCCCTGTCAGCTGCTCGGCTTCCCCCTTGGAATCAGATTCCGACAGGGGCATGACACCTGCATTTCTCCCCCAGGTAAAAGATTCCCAATTCCTTAAGAGAAAAAAAAAATCAACCTACCAGTCGGGTGTCCTTCAACTGCCCTTTCAACAGATTGTCCAGAGGAAAGGAGACTATGTTGTTCAAATTCTGCACCTGGAAAAAGACAAAAGAGGAGATTTGCTTACACACCTCAAAACAAAGCAAAAGCAATCTTGAATTATTATCAAATCTGTAATTTCTTATATCCAATTTGCAAATGGCTGAAAATAATCCCAGTTGGTAGAGAGAGAGAAAAATTACTGTTAAATTCAAAACAGCATTGAAAGCTACAGTCAGATGAGCAGCAAGAAAACTCTGTACAGCCCTTCTCAAACTGCTTTGTATTTAAAATAATAACAATTAAATAAACTGCTGATCGTAATGATGGAAAAATTATCCAAATACTACAGTCTTCAATTTACAAGCATTCATTTAGTGATCGAGTTTCAGCATGATGGTGCTGAAAAAAAAAAAAATTTACAACCAGTCCGCACATTGATAACACATTGCAGCATCCCAAGGATCATGCAATCATGATCTTGGGCCCTTGGCCACCAGCTCATATTTACAATGGTTGCAGCATCCTGGGCAGAGATGCTATTCAGCAAGTTCTGACCAGTTCTGGAGAACCGGTAGCAGAAATTTTGAGTACCGTATTTCCCCATGTATAAGCCACCCCTTTTTTCCAAAATTTTCAAGCCCAAAAAGTAGGGGGGTGGCATATACAAAGCAGGTACACTTTTTATACGTGAAAAATGCATAAAATAATAAAGTAGGAATAAACTGGTTTTCCAGCAGTATGCTATACTTTTTTGTAAAAATTGTACGTGATGATACGATTACGAGTGCGAGTACGCGATAGAAATGCATACGCTAGGCATCGGCCTGAATGCTTCGTTCCTACTCTCGTTCCGATGCGTAGATTGCTAGCGTCGCCCGCACCGCTTTCGGCGTCATGACCGAAGTTGTAGATCTAGACGTCGAATTTTGTTTCTTTGTAAATTTTCTTTCTTCATAACTTGTTTCTCTAATAAAATATTTTTTTCAAAACTTCACAGTCCAAAAATTGGGGGGGTGGCTTATACAAAGGGGGTGCTTATACATGGGGGAATACGGTAGTTCAGAGAACCGTTCAATCCCACCTCTGACTGGCCCCGCCCCCATCTATTCTCCGCCTCCCGAGTCCCAGCTGATCAGCTGGGTCTTCTTTGGTTGCCCTGCACAGGAGAACAGAGCTGGAAAGCAGGTTAGTGGGGTAGGGAGGGGGATTTTGCAGTAACCTTCCCCCAGGAATGGGAAGGGAATGGGAATTTTTGCAGTATATCCTTCCCCTGCCACGCCCACCAAGCCACGCCCACAGAACGGATAGTAAAAAAAAAATTGAATCCCACCACTAGTCCTGGGGTCACACAGTTGCCATTTGCAAGCTTCCTAGCTGGCTTCCCACAAGCAAAGTCAATGGGGAAGCTGGCAGGGAAGGTTCTCACTTAATGACCATACCACTTAAAGACAATCGTTCCAGTTGTGGTCATAATAAAGGACACCCTGAATAGATTTCAGCAAAGCTTTTTTGTGTGCGAGTTTCCATATGAAAAAGATGTGATGCGGGCCATAAAAGCTATAACAGCTTCCCTTCCCTCTATGGCTAGAGAGGCTCTTTCCGTCTTCCAGAATTTTTGGGACGGCCTCAGAAGAATGTTGGCAGTTGAATCCTGCCACAAACCACCTTTCCTGTTCAGCCATGCAGGCAGGCAGCCCTTCCCCAAAGGCCACATTCTAAAAACTGGGGTGGAGATTCCCAAAGCTGCAAATCAAGAGGCCAAGAGATGGAGAAATCCTTTCGATTCAGCCAAGAAGTCTGAAAAAGGCTGGAAGACGAAGCCACATGGCAGCATCCAAGCCTCAAACTAACCTCCGTTGGAAGCAATGGGTTTGGAAGAGGAGAAGAATTGGAGGAAGGGGTGGCAAAGCCACCATCCTCTGAGCCTAGATGGATGGTCCGTCCCACCCACCCCAATTTTATGTTTTTTAAAAAGTGCCACCCACAGGCTTGAAATAAACAGAAGCTGTGGGATAGTTTTGATCAGGTACAGATGTGCTGGAGACGCTGCTAGGAAAATCAAAGCCTCCATCTAAAACTGGCTTTTCTATTGAGCGAGAAAAATGTGGAGCATGGGTATCCAAGGGGCATCAACCCAGGCCATGAAAATGGCACATATTCTATAATGTGCCACCCCGAAATCATAACATGCAGCTCCTTCGGCTTACAATTTGGACCAGAGTTTCTGTTGCTGCGCCTGATTTTATAACCCTCTTCCGGTTGTTGTTAAGTGAATCCTAACAGTTATTAAGCGAATGAGGTGGTCGTTAAGCAAATCCAGCTTCCCCCAGTGACTCTTGTCAACAGCCAGCTGGGAAGGTCTCAGATGGCAGCCACATGACCCCAGGGATGGTGGAACCATCACAAATGCTGAATCATGTGATCTGGAAATGCTGTTTATTTTATTGTCATTGCACCTCGTACAACAAAATTAAATACCATCTTCAGTGGACATTATGACTATGAAAATAAACACAAACACGCATCCTTCACACGCCACACACTGAATTGAAAACCCCAACACCACACCCACACTGCACGATACAGTAGAATTCAAAAGAGCTACTGCCCTGGGATAGAAGCTGTTCTTCAGCCTATTTGTCCTTGTTTTTATTATCCTGTACCATCTGCCAGATGTGATGGTCACAAGTGTGAAAAATGGACGCCGATCACTTTTTTCAATGCCGTTAACTTGGAACGGTCACTGAATGAATGGCTGTAAGTGGAGGACTACCTGTACATGATATCATTGAGGCTTCCAACCAGGAAGTTCCGGCAGCTTCATATGTAACCGGATTTTTCTTAGTTTTTATTGTTTTAAATGTGGTTTAATATTCTGTAAGCCGCCTTGAGTCACCATGGGTGAATAGGCGGCAATATAAACTCAATAAATAAATCAACAGCAGCAGCCTTTTTCAACCTTATGAGCTGTAGATGTGTGGATGAGTTTCACGTGTGATTTCCACCATCTTCTTCCAGCCAAGCCAACAATCCTGCTGGCTAAGTATGCTAACATCCATAGTTCTACCTTAAGGAGTAAAACTTCCAGTAAAACTGGAAGAGGTTAGTAGAGGACCTCTTGGTTTATTTATTTTAGTTTGTCAAGCATGTATGAGAAAACAAGTATACGTATTATCAGAGTATATCCATGAACTGGAATAGAGCTTGGTAATAAGGTCAGCCAATGAATAGGCATAGCAACTAAGTCAGCCAATGAGGACTGTTTGGAAACTGAAACTAGAAGTAGCCCAGGTGTGGCTCTATATTAAGCTCTGCAGCTAGTTAAGCTCTGAGTCTGTCTATTGAAAATGAAACTGCTTCTCTCCTCTGCTGTGTGTCTTGCTTGCCTGCTGAACTAAAGTGAAACTGAAGTCTGTTTCTGAGCTCCTGAGTTGCTGTTCTGTTCTGAACCTATAACTTGTCTACTTCTATTTGAGTTTGCTCCATGGAGAATTCTACAACTGGTATTGTAAAATTTACTAGTGTTTATAAAGAAGTTAAACGAAGCCTCAGCCATCTGTGTTACTTTTCTGGTGCTGAATTTATGCTGCAATACTCTGAATGAGTATGAACAAAACATATAAACATATAAGTATAAACAGGTATAAGTATATACATAATAAATGAGTACAAATAAACAGGAACAGTGGGACAGGGATGGTAGGCACATTGGTGCACTTATGCATGCCTAACCAAATTCATGTGTGGGGAAGAACTAACTTCCCACAACTTACAGGAATGACTGAATCATTCAAAATCAGATAAAAAGATGTGAGGTTCACTCTGAAGCAGACAAAACCCTCTATTTTTGAAGCCAACCATCACAGACTGTAAACCATAATTATGGCTTAGCATAACATGAGGATTCCAGCCACAGAGGATTCTTCAACAAGTCATGCTTCAAAGAAACCATAGCCGGTTTACACATCGCACTAAATCAATATTTGGGTTTTCGAGAGAGGATCTGCAAAGCCAGCCATTCAAGAATGCTATCTAGTCATAAAATGATGGGGTTTGAAGGGACCGTGGAGGTCTTCTACTCCAAACCAGTTAGGATTTATTCCAGAAGACAAAGTTAATCAAACCATGGCTTATAGCATAGCATGAAACCCGTTTAAGTCTTCTTCCCAAAACATTGACAGGTGTGAGACATAGAGGTAGCAGAGAAGACGGCTTCTATCTCTTGCAAGTCTTTCAAAAAGCCAGAGACTTTGTGATGTAGGACTAGTATCAGACTTAGTCATATAATTTGTCTGGCATCAAGGGCAGCGGTGGGCTGCCTGCTACAGGTTTGCCCAGGTTCTGGCGGACCCATTGCTAATGTTATGGCTGGTTCAGCGAAACGCCGAATCCCACCCCTAGCTGGCCCCTCCCCTCCCAAGAGTCTTCACGTGGCCTGTTTTGGATGTGAGGTAAGTGCAGGGCCTGCGCGGAGACTCGGGGAGGGGGAAGAACGGGCCTCCTGGAAGTCCGGCCTCCAGAGGGCCTCCAGAGCTTGGGGGAAGCCATTTTCTCCCTCCCAGAGGCTCAAGAAAAGCCTCCAGAGCTTGGGGAAGGTGAACCCCCCCCCCCGGCCATGGTGCAGGAGGCCGACTAGGCCACGCCCACCATGGCCACGCCCACCCAGCAATCAGGCAGAGAACCCGCTGCTGAAATTTTTGAAGCCCACCCCCGATCAAGGGGTCTTAGCCCCCAGATCTCTCTCTTCCTCTTTAAAATCCATTTGTTCTTGGGCTCCTAGGGAGCTGTGAACTGGGATGATAGTGGCACTAGATTGAGTTTTGTTAGAGGCCCCTTCTGCCTGCCTGCCTGCCTGCTCTCCTCTTCCATTATCACTTCCTTAGCTGCACCAATGGGCAGCATGTGTTGCATGAAAGCACCCGCCGTGCCAGCCAGCCAGTATTGCCTCAGCCACAGGCCATTGCAAGATAAATAATTCACTGAAACATGTGGCAAGCAGGAGAATGTCTGCGAAGGTCTGAAGTAGGCTCCGAAGCCTGCCCACTGCCCATGAAACTGGAAATCTGGTCGTTTCAAACTATTATTTCTCTTTAAAAAGATTGGCAGTTGCTTTTTGCCTTGATCAACTGTTTAGCAGGCCCTCGTCTTTGATCTAGAGGTCCTCTGGGGGTCAGGATGGATTTCTGGATCACAGGAATCCAGAAGCTACTTGGCAGAGTGAGATTATGCAGGACTGCAAGCTAACTCACTGCTCACTCCAGGAGTTCCATTCTGAGTGGCTCAAAGTTGGCTCAGCCTTTCATCCTTCCGAGGTGGGTAAAATGGGGATCCAGATTGTTCGGGGAAATATACTGACTCTGTAAACTGCTTAGAGAGGGCTGAGAAGCACTGTGAAGCGGTATATTAGTCTCAGTGCTATTGCTATTCACAACTTCTGATGGCAGGTTGTTCCACTGATTAATTCATTTTGACTAGTCACTAACCAAATGATTGTAAAAAAATTAAGGACTACCTGTAGTGTTTTATATTTTAACATTTTTTTGTACACTGCCCAGAGTCCAACTTGGAGGGAGATGGGCAGTGCAGAAATGTGGAAATAAGAAGAAGAAAAAGGTTTGGTTCATTGACATTGCAATACCTGGTGATGTACAAATTGAAGACAAGCAGCAAGAAAAAAAATCACAAAGTACTGAGACTTACAAATTGAAGTTGAGAGACTTTGGAAAAAGAAATTGTGTGTTATCGCAATTGTAATTGGAGCCCTTGGAGCAATACCTAAAGGGCTACCTCACTATTTGAAAATTCTGAATTTATCAGACTTGAATACCCTGATTCTACAAAAATCACCCTACTTATATCCTCCAGTGCTACCTCAACAGTTCCTAGGTCCTTGGTTAGACTTGAGCTGTTGAGCTACCAACCAGCCCCAAAGGCTGTGAATCTCACCAAAGATTTAATAATAATAATAATAATAATAATAATAATAATAATAAGAAGAAGAAGAAGAAGAAGAAGAAGAAGAAGAAGAAGAAGAAGAA